>CM033682.1:17925186-18256831 GCA_019514585.1 Dendrobium officinale
TATAGTGTAAAGGAATTGTACTAATCCAACATGCAAAGAGAAAAATTCTTGTTTTTTTCGGGGGGGGGGGGGGGGGGGGGGGGGGGGGGGGGGGAATTTTTTTGCTCAACCACTGAGCTGCCCTGCTCGTCCTCAAAGTTCTTGTTTCTTTAGCAACACAATCATCAAAAGAAAAAAAAAAAAGCCAAGGGAGGAGTAAGAAAGCCAACCAACCATATAATGATCATCAATTACCATCTAGTCATTCTAGAATTTAATTTAACATGCCATTTAGACTTGGTTTGTGATAGTTTTTTACTATTCTTTTTTTGTTGCTTTCAAAAAAAAAATACTAAAAAGCTATTTTAGAAAATGGTAAGAAAATTATTCCAAATGAGCTTTAATATGAGGGAGGAGACTTTCAGGTCAAAAAATTGGAATTGTCAATTCTATATTTTTATACTCGCTAAATATTTTTTTATCAAAATCCCCACAACTAAAAAATAAAGCTTTCAAATATTACCATTATGGTGGCACCCTCTAGCAAATTAAAGAATTTGTGATATATAGGCATAAAAAAAGAAAGAAGGAAGCAAACAAAGGGGCATTCTTGATAAGCCACATAGAATAAGGGTATTAAAAAAAAACAGTAGTCTTATATTACTCATTAACACAACAAAATATATAATTTTGGTCGATAGAAATTCCCCTTTTATGCACGTTATATATAGTTTTAAAACTGTCAAGGTAAGATTTCCACATATATATCGAATATCTCAAGGGATGTCTCTTGAATTATGCCAACTTTAATCAGCCAACATTTGGAGTGCTAATAAGAAGAGGTTTCACTTCATAAGTGAAAATCTTTTTTTTTTCTTTTTTATTTTAGTAAGTGAAAATCTTTCATTATCATTGTACCAAAGTTTGTTTCCACTTCAAAGAATCAAGGTTAAGCAAAAGTAATCAAAGGTAAAAATATATGATGATAGTAATTATGTATTGCACACATTGAAAATGAAGAGTCGCCATCTCACCTTGGCTCTATTAAGAAAGAAGAGTTTAGGCAAAGTTATGGGTCCCATTTGATATTAATAAAATGGTTATGGTAAATCTCTAGCTTATAGCTATAGTCATCATTATACTTTGAATGAGTTAAATCAATAATCTATTTTGAAAATTACGTGATTATTCGAAAGAGCCTAATCATTGGATTACAATATGAAAAGCTTACTCAAGCCATAGTAGGATACTTATGTTTAGCACCATGCTAAGAGACTAGGGATCCTAAATCCTTGATCATTTATTGTTGTTGAATCGAAATCCAACAACTACATTTGATGCATATTTCTAGCAATAACTTGCTCTTTTACGTGATCATATAACAAAATTTGACATGACTTGAAACTCGACTCGAAAAATTTGGGTCCAGGTCAATCCTTTTGGAAAATGGGTTAGGTTCGGTTTTAATATTCTAATCCAATTGAAATTTCGGGTCTGTTTCGGGTCAATTAGAAAACCCCAAGCAACTTGAAATCAATAATAATTGATCAATTATAATCAAAATTAAAGTGATCAATTATAATCAAAATACATTGTAAAATTCAAATGCGTTTTGAAATTAGTAATAATAATATTAAGCTAAAACATTTTATTTTAAATCATATAAATAAAAATAAAGTCCTTATATGATGAAATAAATTGAGTTAACTTGATGAAAATAAGTGTTGCGTCCTGGAATATCCGACAATGATTGACGGCAGGGTGGAGAGCTGAAAGAGATAGTTGGAGGATGTGTCACTAATATTAATTGAGCGAGAAGCGAAGTGAAGGACTGACGACGGACATTATGTGAATGGTTGATGATGGTGATAGTCAAGTTGCATTCTGCTAAAGATAATATGTATCCATACTAACGTGAGCGGACATCAGACATCTTTGATGGAAGGGGTCTAAGTAGTGTGCCTTGATAGTATTTTGGCTATACACTAATAATGCCAATTGAATGGAGGGTTGATGATGATCATGCTATAATCTTTCTTTTTGAAAAAAGAAGTTGTAGGAGATGCGCTTAAATGTATAGTAGAGAAGAGGTCAATAGAATTCGTCAATGATATTTTACCTTTTTGAAGTTGCTTATTGCTTGATGATATTAACTTGTATGGATGATGCTGATATAATTTTAATTTTAATTTTTTTTATGAAAATGAAAGTACACTCAAACTTTTACTTTTTTATGCTTTTTAGCATGCAAAGGTCTTTGTATACATTTGCCTTTTAAGACTTGTTACACTGCTAAGGATTTGTATACATATATCTTTTAGGCTTTTTAGTTTACTAAGGACTTTGAATAAGTAATGGCATTGTTAACCACTTACTTTCATGGAGTCTTTCTAGTGAGGACCTTATCCATTACTAGTTTTTCTTTGAGGCCACCTTATAGGTGAGCCTTCTTGGAGTTTGTTAAAGTGTTGCTTTATATTGAAGAGGATGAGAAAATTCATAATGGATGTTTGACCTATCAATGATTATTTGCCATAGTATTACTCGATGATGTTAACCTATATAGAAGAGGCCAAGAGAATCCACCAATGTTGTATGATCTATTTGAGATTATTTGTTAGAGCATTGCTTGATGATATTAACCTGTGTGGAATAGGTCAAGAGAACCCACCAAGGATTTATAACATATCTGAGGTTATTTGTCCGAACACTAGTTTGTGTGAAGAAGCTAAGAGAATCCACACCAAGGATGTATGGTATATCCAAGGCTGCATGTCAAAGTGTTGCTCGATAATATTAACCTGAGTGAAAGAGGTCAAGAGAATCTACTATAAGGATGTATGACCTATTCAAGGTTATTTGTTAGAGCATTGTTGGGTGATATTAACATGTGTGGAAGAGGTCTGATCGAATTCCCCTAAGATTGATCATCTATTGATTGAGATATAATAAAAATTATGTATTTCTCAAATCAAAGATTTTTAAGATTTGATTGACATTCTCCTAGGATGTTTGACCTATCCGAGGTTATTTATCAAATCATTGCTCAATGACGTTAACCTATGTGGAAAAGGTCGAATTGAATCCCCTTGGGATTGATTATGTCTTGACTAAGAGAGGGTGAATGTCATGTGTATCCTGAATTAAAGATAAAGTATATTCTGTCTTTAGACCGTTATTGCTTATTTGAGGTTAAGATTAAGACCTTGCATAAGGAGTAAAAGTCCAGCTATGGAATATATAAATCTTATAATTTATTTGAAGCATCATTGTATTTGTTGAGAGTTTCTTCAAATATTATCTTGGATGTTGAAAGTATTGGATCAATTATCTTGGCCATAGTTGCAATCAAGATTATTCCCTAATTTGTATCTGATTCTCATAAAGTTGACGCATTAATGGCTGATGTCAGGATATTGACATAAATGATCTTTTAAGGTTGGATCAAAAATTTTCTCATAGTTAAGAATGATGTTCCCACAAACGACAATAAACTGTTGTGTCCTAGAAAATTCGCGACAATAGAGAAATATAAAAGAGAGGGTGACAAGATAGGTATTATGTGGAAATCCCTAAAAAGAGAACAACCTAAGTGGCCTGGCCTAGTTTGAATGAATCCACTAGTGTTTGTAGTCAATTATAATAAAGCCCTTCTTTAGGGGGAAGACCTTAGTTTGATTTAGCAAATATACATCATATTGAGTGCATTACATGGTGGGAATTAGAAACATGAGTATTGACATATTTGTTTAGTCGACAAAATCATAGTTGGATGGCGATAGAGGTCAGAAAGATAGTTGGATGGCGATAGAGGTTGGAAAGATAGTAGTCGGGTGACGGTGGTCAGAAGGATAATATTCAGCGGGGGGGGATGAAGGTTAAAAGGACCGTTGTTATGAGATGAAGGTCGGGAGGACCAAATTTGGCTTTTGATGAAGGTTAGAAAGGCAGTTATTTTGCGATGGAGGTCGAAAGGACCATAGTAAGTGGGTGACAAAGGTCGGAAAGACCATAGTCTGATGACAGAGGTTAGAAGGGTAGTAGTCTAGCAATGTATGTAGGAAGGACCGTATTTTGAGGGTGATATTGGTTAGAAAGATTGTTGTCTGGCGACGAAGGTCGCAACGACTGTAGTTAGCAAGTGATGATAGTAAAAAAAAATCATTATTTGGCGGCTGAGGTCGAAAGGATCGTAATCAGCGGGCGACAGTGGTCAAAAAGACCTTCGACGGGCGGCGGAGGATGTAAAGATCTTTTTCAGCGATACTTGTTGGGAGGAAGTCCGACGATAATTTTTGGCCGGATGTAAATCCAACAATAATTGGAAGTTGGGAAGAAGTCCGACGATCATTGGTGGCCATGCATAAATCTGGAAATAGTTGTTGGCTAGGCTGAAGTCCGATGATGGTTGGTGGTCCGACAGTAGTCGAAGAGTCTAGTGACAAGAGAACTTCTAGTTTTTTTTTTTTCCTTCTCTTCCATTATGGCCCCCCCCCCCACCCCCCCCCCCCCCCCCAACCCCCCCCCCCCCCCCCCCCCCCCCCCCCCCCCCCCCCCCCCCAAAGATAAATGAGGGGTCTATTTATAATTTTTTTGGAGTGGAATGCTAGTAAATAGAAGTGAGATCAAGGGTATGTTGGGAGTGGTTTGAATGAAAGCGGATATTGATCCCCTTGACCGTGGACCGTTTATTGGGCATTTAAATTCCTTAATGACATCAAATATCAATGAGCTTGGGCTCGTTGGATTTTTTCTCGTCAAGCCGCTCGATTTAACTATAAGTATGTCATGCTTGGAAACGTTTTGGTCAACCATTTTATAGTTTGAATCTTTTAAATGTACTTCAGGTCTTCGATTTAGTCCCATTTGGGCTCGGATTGAGTCAAATTTGGTTTCGTTGGGTTCATATTTTTGAGATGTTTATTTCAACTGAAAGTTTGCTGAAATTAGAGTTCGGATGATCCCAACTTTAGTTTCAAAAGTTTTCAACTTGATTTTGCCTCGAGATTCATGTCTGGTCATGATTCCTTTTTGATGATATATCAGTAAGTATAATGAATAAAAAAAAAGAAAATAAAAACATAAATAATTTCTAATGATTTAAAAAAACTAACCAAAAATTTTTTGAACTTATTCAAAATCATAATTAAAAAAAAAAGGAGGGAGACCATCTTTATGGTCATACAAAGAGTAGTTTGGATGGGATCATAATTTGATAAAAATGACTATATTGTATTATATCATTATAAAAATCATAAAAAATTCACTTAAACACCAAAAATTAATAAAGTTGGAGGAGCCCTTCTTTAAAGGTCAATAAATGTAATGGATACTATAAGTCATTGTTTTGAGTCCCTAGCTTAGTGAAATTTATAAATAAGTTTACATATTAAAATAAGTATTAACTATTTTACAAAATCTAGGAATCATTTTTGGAGGGCTTCAAATTTTTAAGACTTAAATTTTTTCGGGCTCTTTACTTATTTATGTATTTTTTCTTATTGAGATTGCAAAGATTTTGCTAGATTATTTCTCGTTCATTCTCTATTCTCTACTCTTATCCACTTCTCATTCTCACTATCATATTCTCAATCTCACTAGGTGAATTAATTAGTAAAATCTCATATCATCCAACGAATAAATTTGGATTCAATAAGGGTGAAGAGCATAAAATCATAGTTTGAACTTGGCAAACCCCACAAAAAGTTCAAATTGTCTTAAGGTCTTTAAACTTCAAATGTTCATAGAATAACATGTAAGGATCTAAACAAGTATGAACTTAAAACAGTGATTTCTATGTATGCAATCCAAGGAAAATGCTCTATTAAATCTACTTAATGAGAGATGTTTTTAAAATCTCCCAACAAATTTGATTAATTTCTTAAATCAATAAGACATAAAATTAAGGCTTCATTTAAGACAGTTTTTGGCCACTTTTTTTTATTATTTAAAACAAAATTATACTAAAAATTTGCTTTGAAAAGTAGTAAGAAAGCTATTCCAAATGAAGCCTAAATTTGCCCTGTTGTTACGTTAGTAGAATAATAGGAGGAAAATGGCCCACACTTTAAAGAAAGTCACTTATTTCAAATACTAAGAAGAGCTATCAAAAACCATGAAAATTGAATATAATATAATGAGTTGTACAGTGTATCCTAAGATCCAAAACCTTAGCCTTTACATCAAATCATCATCAAAATTGTAATTCTTTAAAGTTAGCTATCAAATGCTTCGTTTGGGGCAGCTTTAGACAGCTATTTTTTCCTACTTTTAAGATATTTTTGTATTAAAAAACATCTTTACAAAGCAATAAGAAAGGCATCCCAAACAATCAAAAGATGCCTAAGTTTCCTTGTTATTGTTTTTAAACCAATTCTTAAATTGAAAATACAATAGATGTATTTAGCACTCATTTTGAATTTATATGTTCTTCAGAATGCATTCTAATATTTTCATGCCCAATTGCTTTTCATCTTTACCATTTTTTTGGCTAATCACTTTAATATAATAGTATTGTTTGAATAGCTATTATATTGGTATCCCCCAATTTGCCCCAACAAAAAAAAAAAACTCCTTCACTTGGTTAATACAACACACTATAAGCCAAAGGTTTGTTCATTTGAAAGTTTCAAGCCAACTAAGCTTATTTTTAACAGTATTGCTCTTTTATATTTGATATTTTTTTGTTCTAATTTGAGCCAAGCATCATATGCAGGTGCTTTTATAAAACAAGAATTTCTTTCAATTAATTTGGTTCATCATTTTAAAATGCAATCATTTCACAAAGTTAAGTACATATAATATCGTATCATTATAGTATGTATTGTAACAATGTCAAAAACAAGTTCTCTTGCATTCAGCTTTTATTATTGGCTATGCGAGATGCTTTTGATAGCCTGTGTAAAGACTGAGTGGGATTGACCGATTGAGTAGCTTAACTAATTAGAGTTGGCTCTTTGTTTTGGTGAAGGCAAGTGGTTGGATATTGAATAGTGAAAAAGACCTATTGAACCTTCAAAAAAAACAATTGAGAGTGCTGGTTTTATTTCCAATGCTTCATTTGGGATGATTTATTTGTCATTATTATTATTATTATTATTATTATTATTATTATTATTTTTAATTGTTCTACAAAACTACTATAGAAAGCAATAAAAAATTGTACCATATAAAGCCCTACTTTGAAGTAGTGGTGGAGGAATCCCAAGTAGAAATTGGAGTGTGACTTTAAGCCAATTTAGGTAGAATTAGGCTTCGTTTGGGACGACTTTTTTACTGCAGCTTTTTAGTACAAAAATTTTAATTTTTATACTAAAAAGCAGCTACAATAAACAGTAAATAAACCATCCCAAACGAAGCCTTAGGCTTGGTTTGGAACGGCTTTCTTACTGCTTCTTAAAGTAGCTTTTTAATACAAAAATTAAAATATTTGTATTAAAAAACTGCTTTAAGGATAAGTACGAAAGTCATCCCAAACAATGTCTTATTTAAAATTGCTTATGTAATATCTCATTCTACTCACTCCAAATTCATCCTCAATTATAATCATAAACTACTACAACATACACCTAAAAACGGTTTGCAAATATTTCTCACCAATATATAGTGTATTTACTACTTAATAATAGTCTAAATCTCTTAAAAATATAGATTTATAACATTTATAACATATGTTGTATTGACTCAACATATTCTCATATGATGTTCCTTAAAACACATATGTTATGTTATAACAGTACTAAATTTAACTTAGAACCAGATAAGCAAGAAGACAAAGTCCACATTACATTACTTTCTAATTTGGCTACCACTAAACTTTAAAAAATGGACAATAATAAACTCTAATATTGCAAAGGTTTACTGCAAGTTTGAAACAACTTTATTATAAATCTACTATGTACAGACCTAAAAGAATAACCCAATTTGAGGTTATATTCTAAGAATGGTAAGAAGCCATGTACAAGTATAATCATCGCAGTTAACGAACCTCATAAGGTTATTCTGCTTGGATTAGCAAAGCCAACTACAAGTGCAAGTTTAAACCTGGTGTTCTTACCAGGGACAGAATCTGAGTCTTAATGATGCCCATAAGCTCCTCAATATCCCTATAGATATGAAGGTTTTGAGGGAATTGGGGCTGCAGGTCCTTCGCTGCTTGTTCAAGTATTTCCATGGCTTCAGCAGGCGGTAATCCTGTGTCGCTACATGCCTGCAGTTGAGAGAACATCAGGATTGAGAGATAAAACCACAATAACACATGCACATATCAATAATATTTGAATCTAAAGGTCTGTTTGCTTTAGAGGTGAGAGGATTGTTTTTATTAAATCTACATTATTTTCTATTACTTCATTTTCTTCTAGATTTCCAATTGGATCATTAGCAAAATAAGCTGCATTAGAAGAAAAAAAAAATTGTGGAACAAAAATGATGAAGGTAGGGTCTCCCATATCCAACAACAACAACAAAAACAAGCCTTTGTCCCACTACGTGGGGTCAGCTAATGAATCCTATTTTGTCATTGTGTCCTGTTAAAAGTCAAATTATCATTTAAATCTAATAAATAAAGATCATTTATAATATTTTCTAACCAAATCTTTTTAGGTCTACCTCTACCTTTCTTAACATAAGTCAAATCTAATACCTCAACTTTCCTAACCGCGTCATCGGAAGGCCTCCGTTTAATGTGACCAAACCATCTAAGGTGACTCTCTCTAATCTAATCTTCCTTTGGAGCTATTCCAACCTTTCCACGTATATGCTCATTTTGAATCCTATCTCTAAGGGTAAAGGTCTCCCCCATATCCGTGTGAAGAATATGTAGATTCAAAAAATTGGTGGACTTGACATTTTAGATCTCTGTATAATAAATATTTCTCTTATTGTTAAATGGATCTGAAAAATCTATTCATGTGAATTCTAAATCCTTATCAAGTTACAACATACAAAACAAAATATTTAGCATACTTTTTCACATCTTCATTTCCTGCACTCGACTTAATATCAATACCTGTTGCTGCTCAACACTCAGATCTATAACAATGCCGGTCTATCTATGTGGACAATAGATAAGGAGACTGTTTCATATCTCACATGAGTTAGAGAATTATATATGACAGCATGTTTTTTGCTTCATTCCTCTTCATATAGTCAATAGCTTAACATGAAAATTTGTATAATAAAAGCGAATTTGCTAGCAAACTACTACGGAACATTAAACTAGCATACATAGAGAACAATTATTTTGTTTCACTAATGCATTACAACATACCTGAATCATTAGCAGAGCAGCAACACAGGCTGAAATCATCTTTGGAGAACTTTGGGAGTCATTCAAGGTGAATGCTGGCACTGTTGAATTAATGGAATGGGCTATTGATGCTACCACCGCAGGGTTGCATGATAAATCTTGATGATAGTTTCCTGGACCCCCATTTTGTAGATAAGAACAAGATTGCAATCTTGATATTCTGGTATGAGCTCCAACCTGCTGAATTCCTGCTGGATTTAAGGCTTTTCCAATCATTGCATAAGCATCATCTCCTACTTTCGTTGAGGACAGTACCTGCAAAAGGAAACATGCATAACAATACCAGGACAACTTCAGCAAAGTTACAGAACACTCACAAGCTTCGACATGAAGGAATTGAAAAAATATTGTGCGCCAAGTTACTGATCGTGTCAATACTACAGAAAGTGGGTACTATAATCAAAGATATTGGATAAAACCACTGCATCATAAGTGAACCAACATAAATGAATATAGCAATGGCATGCAAGAACCTTCAAATGAAATCTTTCAACAATTTTGAGAACAATACAGATTTCAAGGACACTGGTTTCTTGGACCTCACCTTTATAGCTGCATCAACCATTCTAGTTGCTTCCAATTTGGAACTCTGCACTATTTCTCTCACACGGTAGCCTGGACTTTGATCTCTAGACGTACCGGTATTAAAGGAGCTAGAGCATCCCTTATAGTTTAGTGACTCTTCCACACTTCTATCGAAAAGGCTCTTGGTATTTGAGGAGCTAGGATATCCGTCGGACTTCTGTGGTGTTTCCATGCATGCCAAAGGTCTAGGTTGAGAGTTTTCATGGGAAGTGCTGCAAGGCTCCAGTTCGCAACATGCAGAGGAAGCCTGTAAATTAAAAGTCATAATAGTTCTATATAATAAATAAGTATCAACAATATGAGAATCAGTTTTTTCTTATATGGAACCATACAGGTAACCTCACCTTATCATGGAAAACAGACTCTACTGAGACAAACACCGGATGCGGTTCCTTAAAACATTCAGAGTCCCTTTTCAAATCTATACCATCTTTTTCCACAATGGTTTCAACAATTCTCTCTTCATGTTCAGGCGTAAATGCGTCCTGCAGAATCTTTAAAAAGAAAGATTTACGACAAAATACAATTCTGTTTAGGTAAAGATTTGTCAATATTACGTCCCTCGCTAAAATCTTTCTATGAAATCAACAGAAAAGAGGTACAGCATCATGGTCGAAGTGATTTGAATTTATGCAGAAAACCATTATCAAGAAAATTACAGAAATAATAAGAAAAATAAAAGGTATTTGCAAGCACACGCAAAATATACTTTTCTTATACTTCTTTTTTTATTTATTTTTAAGAGAAAGAATCTTAAATTGGTGTTTTCTCTTCTTTTACTGAGAGAATGAGATTTCTCTCTCAATTCAGAGAAAGTAAAGGGTAGTGAGACAGAATTCTCTCTATTTAGGCTTCGTTTGTTTTTTTGGTGCTTTTGTAAAAGACAGTTTTAAAAAACATTAGTTCAGAAAATGGAGTTTTCTAACGGAGAAGCATATATAAAAAGATTTCTCAAAACTGCAGAAAAATGAAAAAAAGGAATTATTGGGAACGTGATTTGACGAACCAAACAAAAAAAAAAAAATTCCTTCGTTTTCAAAAACTGAAAAGGCAAAAAAACGCTCAAACAAACAAAGCCTTAAAGAGACAAAATGCATGAAAGCGCTTTGTAGCGAGAGAAAATAGGTGGAAAAAATAGAGATTTCTCCTTGTATTTAGAAAGAGAAATAGAAAGAGGTTGATAGAGATTATTTCGTGGAGTTCTCTCGCTATTTAGAGAAAGAAAATAAAGATAGAAATTAGAGAGAAAATAAAGAGAGATGAGGGATAGTGAAGTGCAAGAGGATAGATAGGGAAGAAGAAGATGAAGAGAAGAAGAAGAGGAAGATGAAAAGGAAGAGGGAAAGAGAGAGCGATACAGGAAGGAGGAGGACCAGTAGGAGAAGGCCGGGTGGTCAGCTCGACTGGCGGCAGTGAGCTGTCGTGTGCGACGTCTAGTGGCTATGTGGGATAAGCGTATGAGCGCGTAGCGGCGTGTGCAGGCGGAACATCGGACGGTCGAGTTGGGCTAGTGGCAGCCACCGGAGTGACCGGAGGGCCGGCTGGGGGTCGCGTTTTTGGCGCTCGAGTTTGCGAGGGTTTTTTTGTTAGAGAGGAAATCTCATGAGTTTAGGGTTTAGGATTAGCCTTTTTGTTTTTATTTTGATTTTTTTTTTCATTTTCTTATGATTATTAAAATTGAAAAAAAAAAGAGATAAAAAGGATAGACGTGTCCTTCTTGCTGGTGAAGAGGCAGACTTTTGTTCATTGAATATTCCAACATTTTAAATTTTTAAAATTTTCAACTAATTTAATATTATTTAAATAAAACTAAATTACAAATATTAAATTCAAATTTAATTTAATTTTTTAATAAAAATAATGAATAAATATTAATTTAAATTCATATTGACTCGCTCATTAAGTTTTCAAATCTCGCTCATGTCAAATTTCATCTCATTTTAGAGAGAGTCAATGCATCTGTCTTAGACAAGAAAGTAACGAGAATGCGCCCATGCGAGTTGACTAACTAAGAAATGGATGACAAAGTTAAAACAATGTCGGAGAAAAAACACACATTAGGCATAGATATTTAGACAGTTTAAGCTATCGAAAGCAAATTTCAAGAAAAACTAGGCTATCATGTGAAAAGTTATTAAGGATTACCTTTGTACTAGGAGCACAAGACAACTTAGTCACATCTTCAAAATTTGATCTCCCTGTTTGAAAGCCTTCCAATGTAGAAGGTTGGGTGCGCATTGAACTTTGACAATCAATGCATTCATTTTCAACTCCATCGGCCTTTTGATCAGCATTGGTTGCAACCTCATGTGACTCCTGTCAAAGATGAATTCAGATATCAACTGCATCTAATACTTAACTAAGGCTTCGTTTGGGATGACTTTCTTACTGCTTCTTAAAGCAGCTTTCTAGTATAAAATTAAATTTTTGATACTAAAAAACTGCTATAAGAAGCAGTAAAAAAGTCATCCCAAACGAAGCCTAAGAGTAAAATGTAATTAAAGAAGTCTAACTTAACAGAGTCCAAACTCAAAGAATATAAGATAGATCCTAGATAGTTAACAAAAGCTGAAAGCATTAAGAAAAAAAAAAAGAAGGAATTCATAAAAGTTAGGCATGAAATACCTTGGCAACTTGAAATCCAGTCATAAGTGAATTGGTAGTGACATTATTATTTGAAATCTGTAAAAGGTAAATGGAAAGATTAAATAATCACAAAACAGTTCACAAGATAAACTCAATTGTTTGGAAAAAAATTGCTTTCAATCAGACTAACTGTACCAATTCCTCATCCTTCTTCATCAATTCCTCATTGAAATTCTGTTTCTCATCAATAGATGTACAAATTAACTGATTTGCTTCAGGGAGAACATTTGCGTTGAGGGGAACTTTATCTGACTGCAAATCAATAACAGAAGCAGCTTCTGATGTGGATCCCTCCCCTACATTTCTTTCAGCATTGACTTGGGAGGAATGACTTTTGCTGTTAGTTGATAATGGTTCATGCTCATTATAGCTTTGCCTAGATTCCCCTTCTTGTTTTTTGACATTATCATCGAAGATTGGCTCTAGAAAGGAGAGAAAATAAATAAAATTACTAGAGTACAGACAAAAAAAAGAAGACAAAGATGTCTAGGTTGTCGAATGTCTACTTTTACCTCATTAGACAAAACTATGTCTACTTTTACCTCATTAGACAAAACTATGATTACCACAATTTGTATACGATCTCATAGTCATAAGAAAAATTATGTATTTCTCGTTAAACAACACGTTCATGTAATATTCTCATTTCCACAATATAAATATTTTACAACACGTTCATGTAATATTCTCATTTCCACAATATAAATATTTTTTCTGAGTTTGATTTTGAAATATTTGCAGATTTCTTTGGTCACATGTGCATAAAACAAATGTTTATCTATTCTTAAAAGCCCACCAAAGCTTGTGCTTGAACTTGATTTTGGCAAATGAGCACAAGCCCAAGAAAGCTCTTACTTCACATGGCTCAACTCATTTGCAACCCTAATTATTCCCAAAGACAAGATTCCACATTCTCTTTTCTAAATTACTCTTTTCTATCATTGCATAGACAATTAGCCATAGAATCATGTTCTCATGTTTGGTTAAGGAAGGTCGCTCATTACTTTAGCCCTATTTCAAACTTGTGAATCCACTTCATAAAAATTTATATCAGTATTTTCTACCCACGAAAAATCATCAACAAGCCCAATAGTAAAATGCAAGTATGTGTGGAGAGAAAATCAAGGGACATCCTATGTTACACTAAAATTAGAAATAAGAACAAAAAATATGGACATGAATGAAAAGCCAAAAAGATCAACTTCTAGCTCAAAAAATTTAAAATTAGTTCTAATTTATCTGAATTTTTTTAAAAATTCGGAATCAAGTAAATTTCGACTATAACTTTCTCCAAATAACTCTTTCCCCTCAAAGCTAATGTTGCCAGTACGAAACCCATAGTTAAAAAGCTTAGGGTGGCTTAGCAACTGATTGAATGATAAAGTTAAACAATGAAAATAATTATAATTTCATAATTAAGTTTTATGATTGATCCATCTGGTTTTCTGAATTTTACAACTAAAACCAATTATTTTAACTAATTTGTAAACCAAATTATCCAAACGGATCAAATACCTACCCCTATTTGAATAGAAGAAAATAAAACATGATTTACTAATAATAGCTCACAAAGACAAAAAAACATTTAATTATGGACATTATATTCATGGATTCCAAAATAGGTACCTTGAAAATGGAACACCAAAGGGACAAATCCCTAGATGCATGATAGGGATTAAAAAGAGAAACAAATTGAATTGATCCCCTAATTTTTTCTGTAGGATCAAAATAGTCCCTGGTTATATAATAGTACTAATTTGATCTCTTGACTTTTAAAATAGGGACCAAATTAGTCCTGTGTAGGATCATCTTGATCCCTATTTAAGAAGTCATAGGTCTACAAAGAGATTTTTAAATAATCGGAGATCATTTTGGTCCTTCATAATAAGTCAGGGGATCATTTTGATTCTTATCTTGAATAAAAACATGCAATGACTATGAAGATGACTAGAGATAACAACATAACCTTGCTATTAAAATGCATCTAAATCCTGGAAAATAGAAAAAAACATGGAAGCATGGCCAAACCTGGTCCAAGATTCAGAGCTGTATCTGCCAGCAGATGCAGAGCATAAAGATCAGGCATGTCATCTGTAGAGGATAAACAAGGCAAAAAAATCTTCTAGTCAAGTTACATTCATCAAAAAAATTAAACAGAAGCAGAAAGAAATGTGAAACACAACTAAAACAAACCAAAATGATAACATTTTGGAATCTATGAATGAAAGACCTTTCACAGTAACGATCATCAGGATTGCAGATCTATGAAGTGGCTCCAATTAGAAATTTACTCAAAGAATTATCCAATACCATTTACTAATTATAATTAATAATTGATTGCACAAACTTTGCCTCCCAACTGGCAATTTCTTGGCAGCCGAATGGAAAATAGCAGTCTTCAGGTTCTGTACTGGTAGAGATCTACCTTTAAAATTTTCTCACCAACTTCTAGTCCTATCTAAACATCTTCCCATGTTCAATTGCATATTTGGTGGCCAAGCAAGTTTATTTAAATTTATTTCCGCATATTGTCTTTCATCAGAACTCTATAAAACAAAGTGTAGTAGCAAATATTTCACTTTACTAAGTGTTCATTAATTCACCATATTCATTGCGGTGCTACTACAGTACTATATAACTATTTTTTTCTTGACTAGGCACAAATTCCACACAAAATATCAAGTCATGTGAGATAAATGCTATATTCCCTGACTATTTCTATGATAGAAAAAGGTATCACTTCACAAATCTTTTTAGGTACATATCAAATTAAAAACATAAGATGATTTTCAAATATATTAGCATCTAAGTTCAACCTCTAGGCCATCATTTTAATTGTAATTTGAATCCCTACAAATTTCCCCATGCTATCCTCAATAATTCATTTGCACCCCAGCTGATTAACAAATTTCAAAATAATAAAAGCAGGCAACCATGTGCCTCTGTCCTAGGGGTGCAAACGAGTCGAGTCGAGCTCGAGTCAAGAGGTGTTCGAGTCGAGCTCAATTGTCAAATATACCGAGCTCGAGCTCGAACTCGAGTCAAGCTCAAAAGTTGAGCTCGAGCTCGACTCGTTCAACTTTAAAAACAGTTCGAGCCGCCGCTCGTCGAGCTCGTCGAGCCTCCCATATGGTCCGATTCTCCTTCTGAAATATGAACTTGGCGAGCCTCCGGCGTTCTTTTAAAAATGCAGCGAGAAGAGAGAGAGAGAGAGAGAGAGAGAGAGAGAGAGAGAGAGTATTGAGGAGAATAAAGTGTTTGCATTTATTATTCAGCAGGTTATTTAAATGAACAAGTCACTTCAGGTGAGAGATTGGACCACTGGACGGCTGAAGTTTGTCAGATTAGACTACTTTAATTTTGAAAATTGAAATCCATGCACGGCATTTGAGAATGAAATACACAGCGGGAAGTTGGATTTATATAAAACAATTATTATTAATAATTTTAAAATATTTAAACTTAATAATTTCGAGCCGGCTCGCGAGCTCACGAGTCGAGTCTCATCAAGCTCGAACTCGAGCTCGTTTATTAAACGAGCTAGAACTCGAGCTCAAACTCAACTCGTGAGCTCGATAAGCTCGGCTCGCGAGTCTATAAACGAGTCAAGCTCGAGCCGGCTCGCGAGCCGGCTCGGCTCACTTGCACCCCTAGGACAGAGGCACATGGTTGTCTGCTTTTATTATTTTGAAATTTGTTAATCAGCTGGGGTGCAAATGAATTATTGAGGATAGCATGGGGAAATTTGTAGGGATTCAAATTACAATTAAAATGATGGCCTAGAGGTTGAACTTAGATGCTAATATATTTGAAAATCATCTTATGTTTTTAATTTGATATGTACCTAAAAAGATTTGTGAAGTGGTACCTTTTTCTATCATAGAAATAGTTAGGGAATATAGCATTTATCTCACATGACTTGATATTTTGTGCGGAATTTGTGAGCTTGATGATTTTCAGCGGGAAGTTTGAATCTTATAGGTTTGGAGTCCATCATTCCGACAAAGGGAAGCATAATGCCATGTCACATGGCATTTATAAAAAGTTATGCGTCATGTAGAGGAATTTTAGACATAGCTTATATGACTAAAAGAGTGTCCGGCAAACTTTAAATCATAAAAATGAAAAAAATAAAGCTAACTGCTGATGAGTTTTTAAGTAGTTACTTTTTAACGGAAAAATAAAGAGAACTGATGGGGACATCAGTTGGAAAGTCTACCGTCGACGTGGCCGTAGATCTACGGCTACGATTTACCCGATGTATTTTTGATTTTAGTATGATAATTTTATTTTGATGTATTTTTATCTCTGCACTTTTCCCTTTTTACTCTTGCTTGAGGGATTGAGTCTTGTAGCCCCTCGAGGGTATTTTAGTCTTTTATGTTGTGTCTTTGTAGTAGGCTATTTATAGCCCTTTTCTTGTACTTGTGATGGTTAATGAATGAATGAATGATAAGAAATTTTCTGCATTTTCTTCTTCTTGGAGCTTTTGTGAAGGCTTCAGAGAGAGAGTTTGAGAGCTTGGTGGAGCCTAGGAGAGGCCACCCGTCGTACCCAACAGTCACCGCCGGTGGCTCTTGGTTTCCTCTCCCCTTTCCCTACCTTCTCTTGCTTACACCGCCGGCCAACTACCCTCCTCACCCTAGCCCACACCCCATTCAAATCCCAGCCGCCATTGCCCCACCCGAACCCCACCTTGGTTCCTCCTACCACCCACGGCCTCATCAACCCCGCCGGCCAAATCCCATTGAGCCGCCGGATCTTGCATGCCGCCCACCCCCTTAAGGTTTCCTATTTTGGTTGGAATTAATTTATGGATTGATTTGATTTTGAATTATTCAATTTCAATTTCAAATCCTTGCATGAGTTATTTAGTCCAATTAAGGAAAGTTCCAATTTTGAATCCATTTGAATTTGAAATTCAAATTGGATGAATTTATTTACTTTCCTAATTCTTTAAACCCAATTAAGGATCCTTAATTAGCCTCATTGAATCCCCTCCCCCTTCTCCATGCCGCCGGCCCCTTGATTGGGCTCATCTCCTTTAATGCTTCATGAAGGGGATTAATTGCAAGGCATTCAAAATTTCAAGCCCATTGATTTTCCCTCCAAACTCACTCAAATCTGAAAATAATTTCAGATTTATGAGTTAAAATAATTTCTATCCCCCCCTAACCCTAGCCGTCCCCCTCTTCCTCACACCCGCCGGCCATTCTCTCCCCACCGCCCCTCTCTCTTTCTCTCTTCACCCTCCTCTCAAGGTGTAGCTCCTTCTTTGATTGGAGATGGAAGATCAATCCGGAACTTGAGTTTAACCTTGCACAACACGACGTTTCTTCGAGAAGAATTCATCTAACCTTGGACGGAACAATTATTGGAAGGAACGTGGGATTTCTACAACGTCTCTCCGTGAAGGTGATTCTTTCTCCTCCTTGATTCTTTTACTTTCAAATTCCAAATTCTTCATGAGAATTTGTTCAAAGCAAGAGATTGTGTCTACTTGTTGCCATCCACTAGTATTCGTAAGATTTGTTACTTCTTTGCTTTTAGATCCCGTTGTTAAACAAGGATTATGTTGGAAACTATCCCGCATGCATTACTTTAATTCTCCTACGTGTTTTTGATTCCGCTTAGCATTTTGTGTAGTTTGGCCTAAACGAAAGTGATCGTTCATTAGTTTTACTTTGTTGTTTTAAATCACTAATAACGGAATCTGAAATTACTCTTAAATGTTTTGTGCAAATCTCCAATTTCGCATATAGTTCTACATCAAGAACAATGTGAAAAGATGGCAACAGTACCTTTGAAGAAAGGTTCCCGGTTCTTATTTCTCACATATGCTTTTGTGATTTTTCTTTTTATGTCCAAGCCTCCACCATCCAACGTAGAGCCCTTAAAAAAGTAGTTAATTCGAATGAAAACCAGTTTAAATTTTATTAGGAATAACGCAGTAGTTAAAGAAACACATTCCCAATAGGAAGATGATGGGACATAGAATCTCACCTTTCTTTTAACTCCACAAACAGGAATAAGTTCACTTTCAGTCGCTGCTCTCCCCAAATTTTGAGAGACTAATGGAGAAGTTCCATTTTGAGCTGCTCCCACAGATATTGGTACAGCAAGAATTTTTCTCCTATTGGCAGCAGCACCCCACTTCGATTCCGAAACAAGCCCATCAGATGAATATAAACTAGCACCAGTCCTTCTATGCTCAACTTTGTATGAAAATGGAGTCCTCTTTCTAACAGAATGGAATTTACTTTTGGGTAATAGATCTGAAAATATTAAGACATCATCACAGGACTAACACAGATTATAAAACCAAAAACTCAAATAATTACAGCAGGAGAGTTAATCGTAAAGCAGTTAGGCAAAATTACTAATATCTAAAAAAGAGCTTACAAGGAAACTATGTTATGTGAATGCTTAATCAACCAACGAGGGAATGATTTAAATATGGCATCACTATAAACAACTTCTACTAAAAAAATCAAATAGTTTATAGTGATGCCATATTTAAATCATTCCCTCGTTGGTTGATTAAGCATTCACATAACAGGTATTTGTATAGAATTAGAAAAAAAAAAAATGTAGAATATGCAACTTGCCTTTAAGATTTATTGTCTTCAACGAAGAGCAGTGGTTGCTTGAGTGCTTTGTTCTGTGCTTCGAGTAATCATGATGGGATGAACAGCCTGCTTTAGCCATGTCCTCTTTATCTTTCTTTATATAACTTTGACAAGTTTGCAGCATGCCGGTGGCTCCTTGCTTAGGATCGCTCCAAACCTATAAGATTCAAACAACAGCAGTAACAATAAGATTGTTAAACTCTGATACTGAACAAAAGAAGAAATTTTACTATGTAGTGGTGAGGATTAAACATTTATATCTGATCGTAGAATCTGATTACTACAAGTAAAAAAATGTGAAAAGCAAAAGATGAAGATTAATGATATACATTCAAAGAATAAAAGTAAAACAGGGCGAAGAGATGGCAGAGGTGCATGAGTAAATACAAGCAGACATTTTGAAAAACTTAACTTCAAGATCTGAAAAACATGTTGATTGGCTTAGCCTTACATGGATGCCAATAATATAGCAGTGGATAATTCTAACGATATTTGGGCTACATTTTGATATGGATACCATGTAATTTGGATTCATGAAGGCCAAATGTGGAAATTTCCAACCAATTGTTGAGCATATGATGATGGGCATACTATTGCAACCAGCCCGCACTTCTGATTTTTTAAAAGATAATTCACAATAGAACTTACAACATCAGGCCTTATTGCATTACATGAGGTCAGCTACATGAATCCTTTTTCTCCATTGTGTCCAATTAAGAATCAAATTCTCATTTGAATTTAATAAAAAAATGTTATTTCTAATATTTTCTAATAAAGTTATAAGTCTACCCCTACCTTTCTTAACATAAGTCAAATCTAATACATCTACTCTACTGAAACTGTAAATATAGTTGCATCAAAAGTGGCAGTAGAAGTTGAACTTTCTATTAACTTTTTTTTTTTTTATTGATGTGTCCATCCATAGATATATTGGGTTAAATTTGGGTCATCGGTGATCTGCCCTCCTAATAATGCACACCATAGGTCTGCCAATAAAAGACCTGGTCTGGCAAACTGACCCAATCTCGACTCGAAAAATCCAAATTTACGAGGGTAATTCGAGTTGTATTTGGGTTTTAAAATATGGATCCAATTAATGTTGACATAAAACCCCAAAACTGACGTGATTATCATTTGAATGCAAGTTAAACTAGCTAGGTTTGGCTTTGATGGGTCAAAATAGGCCATATTTGATGAAACTAGCATGTTGATCTAAAAAATAAATTACATAATCAATATATAAAAATGGTTCAGATTTCAATTTTGTGGGTTTGGGTCAAGAATTTTGATATATATGATAAATGGGCTCAGTTCGAGTCAAGCATATCAAGTAGGGTCAAATTTGGGTTGCCCGACCAACCAACCCAAATTGACAAACCTAACCGAGAGCTTGTGATCTAGCAAGGATCATGCATTCTATGAGGTTTGCAATCATGAATTTTTGTAACTTCTACCATGGTTAAACAACATACAAGAGCAAGTGACTCTCATTTAGGCTTCACGTTAACACTTGATGGTACCAAAAAGCTATTAGTTTAGGGGAATAATAGCCCATGTGAAGGGCTCTCATAAAAGGGAGATATTGTTAACGTACATATGAGGGTGAAAATAGTCCCAGATCAAGAGAAAAAACATAAGTTGAGTAGCTAATATACTAGTTGTGACTTTTACCCATTATCTTAAGCTTCTCGGTTGATGGGTGATTAATTACTAATATATAAAATATAACCTAGGCCATCAATGATCCACCCTCCTAACAAGTTAAACATTCCACCAAAATTTTTTGGTATGAGATTAATGCAAACATAGTATGGCACATGAATACCATGCCAAAAAATGAGGTCCCCGGTATTAAATCAAGATGCATATCAACTTCATTATAAGTTAATGAAGCATCATACTTAAATTAGGCTGTGCAGGAAACATACATAATAGATGGAGAGTCACCAATTTCCATTTTGTTTTATTATTTTCACTTTTTATAAGTGAATGGGCAATGGATATAGGTTTCAACATTTGTCTAAAAAAGCTAATTCATAAAAAATAAAGCTTTTCTTACACGTTATCCAGGTTCAAGAATGAAAAAAAAAAAGTCTTTACAATGAGAAAATTTTATACATCATAGATATTTGACAGATGAGACCGAAATCTGAAGTGGAGTTCATATGCGCAGAGGTACATGATCAATAAGCTTTAAAAACCAACTTTTTGATAGTGCAAGTCAAAAGAAAATAAGTCACCCATACTGTACAAATATCAACACATCAAGCTTAAAGGAATCCAAAAGCGAGATTCAGAAGTAATTTCCCACTTTTTCAATTTTTCCTGACTTTCTTGTCTGGTAAAGTCACTTCATTTGCTCTATAAAACGGCACATTCACATCCTGCGATCCTCCTCTTGCTGCTTCAAGAACCTGAAACTCATTCTAATTAGCATACTCTGAACAAATAAAAATAATTTATACAAACACATTTTGACAATAGTTTCAAAAAAATGAAACTTAATAGTCCAAATAATGCACGCGATCAGAAAAAAAAAACCTTCCCATCATCGATTTTCCAGAACGGACGCTTCAATTCTTTCTTGTTACACACGGAATTTTCAGCCTTGCTTATCTTCCTTCTCTGCAGAAGCAATGCTAATTGTAATAAATTCCAATGAAACCCTGATTGGTTATGAAGAAGAAACTCTCCAAAGCTGGATGGAGTGAAGAAGCGCGTAATAGAGAATTTAGACAGAAAGCCCTAACCCTATCAACCAATCGATGATCCTACGGAATATGGTTTACTAAAAGAATGAAAACAAAACTATAGTGGTGAATAGAAGATTTGCCTTCGACGGCGGAGGAGCGCCTAGCGACGACATCTTCTCGGGCGAACCAAAGAATGGAGGGCACCGCAGGCGAAGTAGGAATTTTTTCACTGATGATCTCGAGCGCAACTCTATCGGCAGAAGGCGATCACGACTAATGAACTCTTGCCTGCAATTTTCCTTCGAACTTATAAGCAGCCACAATGGCGCGCGGGGTTTCAGAAGGAGGGGGTCAATGGGCCAGTGGCCCGAGGAGTTCGGGCCGTTTAGCTACATGGCGGCAGTGCCGGGTTTTTTCCACCCTACCGTTACGGCTCTCCCCGAAAGAAAAGACGCTCGAATAAATTCTGTTCAACTGAATCCGAAATTCAAGAAAATTTATATGATAAAATATTAATATTAATGGAATTTTTTATTTGTAAATCATTTTACAGTGTAGTTAGTAGTTTCTCAGTACTATTTGAAAGGTTAAATATTTTATGAATTCATGCATTAATTAAAATTAATATTTCAAGGAAATGAATCTAAAGAGCATATGATCATCAAATTTTGATGTCATTAAGACAATGTGACATTAAAAAATATTATATAAAATTTAGATCGTCTAATAAAGTGTTCTAAATCTTATTAGAAATGATCATGACGTATCCTATAGAAATCGATAAATAAGTTCTATTTTAACCAATGAAGAGAGTTTCAAAGCAATTAAGTTGATCCTCCAGAGAATTCAAGAATTATATAATCAACAATGTTAGCACATAATTGTTGTTGATGCCTAAAGTTGATGCATGTCGTCAAGCATTATCGTTCAATAACGACCATCATTTAACTTGCAATTGATCTTCATCAATGTCATCACCAACACAATGGTACCCATCACCAATGCTTGGCATTGACTGACATCAACATTCACCTTTTGTTTTCAAATGACACCCACTTTCAACAATTCGTTGCGGCCCGTCATTGATTGACATTGATGCCCATCAAATTTCTCCATTTTATAATATTTCCCATAATCCATTCAAGAGACTCCTCTAATAATTTAAATCTTGTAATCCAACATTATCTACAACACAGAAGGGAGAATTGTTATAATTCTCTACTCATATAATATAATAATTTTATTTGGACAAGACTCTATTACTTTTTTTTTTCCTTTCAGGATTTTTCACGTAAAAATATTGTGTCTATTGTGAGCCACAATATAATTATTTATGTGTTGTAGGACTTTGTTTGGCATTAAGATAATAAACTCTTCATCTATCATTATTATTATTTTAGTATTCTACAGTTTAACATTATATATGGGAGATAATATCACCATTGTTGGTTCTTTGAACTCCTACCCAATGGCTAACCAAGCATAACACTGATGATAATAGAGCATTATTTTCTAATTCTCATTATTCTAGGAGCTAGTTCTTTAATTGGGAATGTGCATCAACCCTTTTATTTCTTGTCAATTGCAACTTCTGCCAGTGAAGATTCTTAAAGCCCATCCTTAGATAAGCATGCTCATAGAATATAGGATTCTCAAAATAAGATGCTTTAGCTCTTATATGAGACTCAATAATCAATTTCTTTGATGCATAATCAAGCTCAACTCCCATGAGATTAATTGCATGTCTCTTGGTAATCTTTCCTCCATTATAGCCTGATAATGACTTTCTGAACAACACAAATTCCACTCATCCATCCCATGCAGCTTACTTGACCCTAATACTTTAGTAACCACTGTGCACTTGACCTAACCTTATCACAATAACACCCCTCATAATGAGCTTCGAGATGAGTTGTGGGCTTCCTTACCTCCATATTTTTCAAAGAGTCTTCATTGCTCATTGATCCTCAACCCATTTTAATAGATCAAGTTGTAGTTTATAGTCTTCTATAAGAGATTAGTTGACTTATGAGCACATCGATCATCAAAGAATATCATACGCATGTTATGGACCTCTGATGCACACCTTTGATATGGTCATCCCTACTATCCTTAATGGTCAATCCCATACCTAGTCATGCTCTTTCTTAGTTAGAATTGTCCACACCTTTATTGAACTAGCTATGCTTTATAAAATCACCAACAAATTTAAGGACCATCACGAAGTCTTCCCTCATCTTTCAAATTCACCAAAATTAGGGGATTACCTATTTTATAGATTCTTAATTGATGCTCACCAAATTTTGGAGTGAAATCTTAATATGTTATGATGGATTTTCATCAAAAAACTCCTCACAATACTTTTTATCTATCATTAATATGATATACATTCCTTATCCACCATATTTAGGCATAAAGTATCACAAAAAAATCCATCAGAGTCCTTTGGAAGTAGTTAAAACAATCTTGTGGAAGGCATTGAAATGTTTAATAAGGTACAACCTAGCCATCTCATTCAGTACAAGCAGCAAAGAAAACATAATTTCTCACCTCGATCACCTTAATAGTAATGTGAGCCCAATCAAAAGAAGGGGTATGTGCCACGACACATAATCTAATTTGGAAGAATGCTTTTTATCTTTTATTAGGCATCAATCATAACTATCTAATTTCATCTATTAGTAATAAATAGTGAAAATAAATTCTATAATTCAAAACATCAACACATATATATTCATTGACAAAAAAATAAATAATATATAATACTCGAGAATCATATAATCACATATAATAAGCTCAAGAGCCAACAAGCAACCAAATCCTACAACTAAACTCAAAAGATAATAAAGGAGAAATATTCATGTCCGCAATCAAGTCATAACAAAGATCATAAATTTATGCATAAATAGTAAAGCTCACATGTAATAGTAGCAGAATATATAAACAATAAAATAGTATGATATGGAAGCCAATAAAATAGTACTGCGGATAAAATAGTATGGGTGTCGAATCAATAAAATAGCTGTCATATCAGTGCTATCAATCAGTAAATAAATCATATCAATGCAATAAAACTTTATAATGATGTACACATTCTATCTAGTTATTTTATATACGTATCAAATCAATATATTAATCACGTTATCAGTATATCACATGTTTAATATATCATATGCTCAGTATTAGTACATTGAATCAATAATAATAATAGTAATAGTAAAATCACTCGTAGTATTAAATATAATTGATGCGTATATCAGAAATAGCATCAATGTAGTATCATCACTAAAATAGGTGGTAGTAATAGTAAAGTAATGCATTAACAATAAATATGTGCAATGATAGTAAATCATTATAGTATCAGTAAAGCCGTATAATAATAATGAATATGTAATATGTATTTTGGTCATCACATTTAAACAAGAAGTTTTTGCTATCATGATATTTTTTAATAGTCGATAATCAATACTCAGTAACTATTGGCTTAGCAAATATAATTGTTACTTTTTATCAATCAGCACAGTAATAACTCCTTATAACTCCAAATTATTGTATCCATATATCGATGTACCAGTAGAGGATGACACCTAAGCATAGTATTTAAAGAAAAGTCCGTCAACCCACCATCCTATATAGATCGATCAATCTTCAACCAACTCGTCAACCAGTATTTACTTATCTTTTACATATATATTATAATAAAAAATAGCAATAATAAAAGCAATAGCGACCTACTATTACCCACTCACATATATATATTTCCATTCTCAATGGTTTTATTGACAATGTGTTTAAATAAAAATATACAATTTCTATATAGTGTAAATCATAAAAAAATTAATAACTTCTATTGTATCTAGTGAAATTCATAAACTTAATTGACCCAACTTAGCTCAATTTAACCCTTATGGACACAACTTAACACAATTGAATTTAAACTCGCATTTGACTAGATATTTTACAACCAAACTCTTTTGAATGAATTCACCATTCTAATTTAATAACTTTCACCATTAATTTGACCCAATTAAGCTACTGGTCCACCTGACCTAAGTTGAATAGACACTTAATCCTTTTGGTCTAATTGAGCTAGTTTGATCAAATTGCTAAATTAGATCAATCCAACCTATCCAATAGGTTCTAATTAACAACTGCACTTCAGTTGACCCATTGTCCTACCGCAACTAGGCCAATTAGCCCATGTTAATCAAAATTGATCAATTTGAGTTTTCATTAGCCCAAACTCATTTCAGTCCTAGTTGGCTAATTAAATTTATTTTTGGTGATGATTCCTATCCTAAACCAAGTTTAGCCATTAACCATGGCCTAATCTTATGATTAAGTATGACTTAATAGGTGATTAGGTCATTCTAAAATGATTGACCAAATTCTAAGTCAAGGACTATCCTTGGCTATTGAGAATGTCTCCCAAATCATTGTCGTTATCTACCTAATGAAGCGTAAGCCAATTGGTTGTTTACACTAGAAATTAAATACGAATTTAAGGTTCTGTTTAGGTAACTAATACAAAACCTTACGGGAGAACTCCTCATTCCTATCTTTCACCTTGCTTAAACAAAAAGAGGTCTTCAAACCTCCACAATAATAACTCAAGTGCTTAAGCAAGTTCCAGTCACCAAGAAGCCTCAAATCAGGTATGAGCTTTGATAATTGGAGACAACCAAGCCACTTTAATGGAATTCAATAGAACTTTGCTCCAGCACACTTCTCAAAGACGTGCGATCTAATTGGCATTAGTCTTTAAATTGAGGAGGGTGACTATTATAAACCCTAATTTGTAAAAGAAGTATTTTGATTTTGGGTTGAGACTATCAAAACACCCTAAAGAGGCTCCAATAGAGTTCACTCAATTTAAGGTGATGAATAAGAAGAAATTGGCTCAAATTTATATGAGATCAATATACAACTTAAGCAAGGGATAACAAATAAAAGCCATCCATTTGCACATCAGTAGCTCAATTTGAGTCTGGCTAGCTTATCATTCATTTATATGGCCTATTTAGCTAATAATTTATTAGAGTTTTCTTCTCACTATTTCTCAAAAAAATTTCCTTCAACTAATCTAAATGAACTTTTAATCCAAGGTACCTCTTAAGATTAGCCTAATGCAAACACTAATTTCATCCATTTTTATCAAATATTTTAAATTTGTAAATTAAATATTGCATACTATAATTATTTTAAATACTTGGGGCATTTAGAAAAATCTCAAACCTCTTGGTCATACCCTCGTGGATTTGACTATGGCTTAATTATGATAGGTCATTTGCATGGCAGGAATCGATCTCCTATTTTTCTTATAATTATGGAGGTTATTCTTTAATTTTAACAATTGAAATTTTTTATATTTTACTTATTAAATATTAGAAAATTTCAAAATAATTTTACAAAAATTTTAGTTGATTCAAACAACTTAATTTTATTCTTTGAATGCATTAGATTTTTTTTTTTTCACATCACTATCATGCTTTAATCTAATTTTTAAATACTGAAAATTAGGGTTTGAAGGTTAATTTACATGAACTTCCCTAATTTTTTCTAGAATTATTTGGCTTATTTATCAATTTTTTGTAATTGAAATACTTATTATTTGAATTATTAAATGAAACTAAATGGCTTCAACTACCTTGAAATAATTTAGAGAAGTTCAAATTAATTATCTTGAGTTATTGAATGCATATATCCTAAGGGTTTTCCAATCAAATTTGCATTCTACTCCCTTATATTTCATAATTTTTTATAAATAAATTTATTATGGAAATGCCTAATATTTCAAGAATATATGGATTATATATATATATATATATATATATATATATTATATATATATATATATATATATTTATATATATAATTATATCATTTGATCTAAATTTCATATGCATTTTACGTTTATAACCTCATACATGAATTTGTCAATATCATAATGCTAATTTTTTGTACTAAAAAATCAATATAAAACTTAGGCTTTATTTGTGACACATTTTTAACTATTTTTTAAAATAATTTTTTAGTAAAAAATTTTCTTGAACTAAAAATATTTATACTAGAAAATTACTTTAAAAATAAATAAAAAAACTGTCTTAAACAAAATCTTAATACTATTATTCATGACTAGATTAACCTAACCTTAATTATTGCACATATAGTGCACATCCCAAAATATTTTACATGTTTTTTTTATTCATTTAGAATTTTTCATATTTTTTACCATTTTGATGTCAATTATGAAACTTATAATTAAATTTGGTATGTTGTAATAGCGGTATCCTTCACATGGCATTCTAATGGTAACACATTGCAAGCATGGTAAGGTTTCATTTGAAAAAATTTGCTCAAATCAACCAAAAAAAAAACAAAACAAACCCCTTAATAGTTAACTTTTAAATATATACCAAAAATTTGGCTTTTTTAAATAAGGTGGATAATTTCAAAACATCTTACAAAAGCAAAGAGATCAGAATCCTGAAGAGAACGAACCAAATCGATGAAAAAAACGCAGCTATAAAGTATGGAAGGAAGGAGAAATTATTATATCCGGATAGCGTACCGAGCGGTACCGAGTGTACCGAGCATGGTACCGAGAACAGCACCGAACACGGTACCAAGCGCCTAGTGATGTGACATTTTTTTATTGGTATCTGGACACGTTCGGTGTCCGAACACAATAATCTCTCAGAAGGAAGACAACTTTCCCGTCCCCATAATAAGTGAAACCAAAAAGGTACAGAACACAAGGAAACAAGACCCGATCAACCCATCCTCACAGAACAAAACACAATTTATTTTGAAAGATCATTTTGATCCCTCAGCTTTTTAAATTGAGATCAATTTAAATCTAATATTTAAAATAATAAATGTTAGACTTAATGGTATTGAAATTAAGAGTATTTTTTTAAAAAAAGTTTAATTAAAATATTTATTAAATATGATTTTCAAATAATTATAATTTTTAAAATAAATTTAATAAGCAAAAGTAATAGTATTTAAGTTATAATTTTAAAAATTTTAGTCATATTTTGATTAGAAAAATTAACAGTTGCGTGGGATGGAGAACATTTCTACCAAATGTTTGATGCAGGATGCAACGAAGGGTCCTATTGATCAAAATTTTCCTTATATCCATCCGACGAAAAAGTCATTACGTCCGGACAAAAAACTAAAAATCCAGACGAATACCGAGCGACACCGAGTGCTGTACTGAGCACGATATTGAATGCCCAAGTGACGTGGCGCTTTGTTATTAGTCTCTGGATGCATTCGGTGTCCGGACACAATAATTACTCCCATCCGATAGATTGCATCTCCCTTCGTTCTGTTTTAACCAAATCAACCACAACAATAGGCAGATACAAACCTTTTATGGAGTCCCTCAGTAGCTATTCTTGTGGCAATTACTCACCACAATCCTTCATATCCAGATAGCTTAAACGTGTAAGGTAAGACTTACATAACACAGAAATTAGAAACACAAAGAAAAGACTGACTAGATGGCATATGCTTGCTCAAATTAACAGGAAAAATAATGATCAACATTATGAAAACCTCTCTCCAAGCACACATGATGATATCAAACATTATTGAATTGTATCTTATCTCTCCTATATTTTATTATTGCATATGTTTTCTGTGTGTACTAACATTTCATGTTTAGCATACACCAAACACCGTCAAAGAATCAGGACTCAAGGCTAGTAGCATATGTTTGATTTATAAAAAAGTATTTTCTTTTTATTTTCTTGAGTCAATAAATATAAATAGGTATATGTTAATTTAGTAATCGTGCACACACGCATTAGGGAAGTGAAACAAAAAGTTTTAATTTTTCTGAAGATTGTACTGGACAATCAAGACCGTATTGTGCAATATGTTCAATCAGAAACTAATATAAACATCTAAATTATAAAAATGAAAATAAAAATAAAAAAGAACTAATCATACTGTACGATTTAAATCGTACAGGACAATCAATTAAAATCAAAAAATTTGTTCCCCCATTTAATTTTAGGCAGCTTTTTAAAATTTGAATTGTTGGATTAATCGTCCCATACGATTATAATAATGTTGTATGATTTAATTAAAATATTTCCTAATTTAATCCCTGTGATTAAGAAATGGAATATGAGGCAATTAAATGTTAAGATTGTACAATATGATTATGATCGTACTATACGACCCACAAAGACGATCTTTGTCGTCTAGAAGTTCGTCCCAGACGACTTATAATTTGATTGTATTAATCGTACTATAAAACCCTAAGATTGTAATAGACGATCAGTGAAATTTTTTGAAGTGAAGATACAGGCCAACATTAATCGTACAGTGCTGAAAGGAAGAACTGAACTAATCATATTGTACGATCTTTATATCATATTATACAAACGCAAATGGCTAAATTAAAAATTAGGATATCCTTACGCCTACTATTTAATCATCTCTTATTTCGTAAGAGAGTTTTTGAAGGGCAAGAGGCAAGTCTTCTATGAGTAAGGGTTTAAAGAGTGGGCTTTGATCAAAAGGGGGAGAGAGAGGTGAAGTGGTGAGAGGGAAAATAGCTTTGTGGGATCAAGGGAGTGTGAGAGAGAATCTACATATGGTTGCTCAGGCTAACATCCATCTTCTTCCTCCATGAGTCAAAGTTTTTCTTGAGGGAAACTCTTGGAAGAACCTCTTCTTGTCAAGGGCCACCGGCAACTCATTCGCATTGTGGAATGTGAAAGGATTCGGCTACTCCGTTGCACGGGGAAAGGTGAAAGTAATTCTTATAAGGGTTTCTCTATCTTATTGTGGGGGCTAAAGAAAAGACATTAAAGAATTTTATTATAATATCTTGAGAGGACTCTGGGGAGTGAATGTAAATCAATGTTGAACAAAACACTATAAATTTCAGGTGTGTTTATTCTTGTTTCTTTCAGCACTTTATTTTTTGCATTTTCTTTTCTCGTACGTTTATTTTTTTTGCAAATATGAGTTGAGAATTGACATCTTTGTGACACGAAAATATTGAGAGTGCATTGAATTTAGTTTTTGCTCAAAAAGAGAAAAAATACAAATTTGAAAAACAAAAGAACAAATATTTGTTTTTCTTTAAAATCAAAAACAAAAAAGTTTATTTTATTTTTTGCTTCTACTTTGAAAAATCTACGTTTAAATTTTTTAGTGGTGAATTTGATTTAAATTTTCAAAAGGGAAATTTTTAAAAGAATTTTAAAACACCAATTCAACTCCTCTTGGTGTGCCATTGTAGTTCAAGTGGTTTAGCAATCATAATCCAAACTTTCAAGAATTTCCAATAAAAAGAGACATTTGTTGCTAATTGTATTTTCCAATAATCTCATTTATACCACCACAAACTATTTCATTTAATTAGCCAATGCCTTAAGGCTGGAAAAATCAAAATCTTGTATTTGAGAGGGTGACTGTCTGAATAAAACAGGTGAGACCCTTGTAAATAGCAAAATCCATAATATCTTATACAATTCTCTAAGTATCAATTAGCGGAATCGCACCTTCACTTTTTTTTTCAGCCTCTTGGCTTCATCATCAATGATAAATTCCCATTCAGCATTATAGAAACTACTAGGTTTTAGAAGAAGACCCTACTAAGAATGAGAAAATAGGTCATCTTGCAAACAAAGATCGATGAGATCCTAAAATTACCTAGCATGCCCTAAGGCCATGCTTGAGCTTTTAATGAAGTTTGTATCTAAGCAAAAAAAATGTTGTCAAATACATGCAAAATTCAAAAATGACCTCAAATCTAAAAGCTCAGGATGGATTAAATTCACAAAATAGAATAACATCATTGTTATCTTGGATGGTTAAAAAGCTTACACTCCCTAGAAGTTGTGATGGCATCCATTGAACCAACCTATTCAAAAACTTTCAGTGTTGCACCAAGAAATCTACAACAAACATAATAACTAGAAGGTACAAAATCTCTGTCAATAAAGCTCCCAACTAGCCATCAAAAGGATATAAATGATGACTATAACAAAGAACCTATGATTTCGGATTACTAAGCCAAAGGTCAAACTATCTCCAATTTCTTCCAAAACATCTAACCTAAATGATTTGCTTTATCTCAAAACATCTCAAGGCTTGCCCCAAAATAATAACATGACTTCTCAAAACTTAGCTTCTAAGAAAAAGGAAGTTTAATTTTCTTGGACAATAATGAATTCATTAATTTTAAAACTTGCTATGGGGCTATCTTGAATCAGCATTCTGCCAAAGCATATTTCTTACATCAACCAAAAAGTTAGATTTGCAAATAATAGCTTAAACTTTAAATTTAATAATGCATAAATCGTAAAGCATCCTATATTATCATATCACCCTTCTTTTCAATGTGACAAGTCTTATTTATTTTCCTTGACATTGCTTCTCAATACGCTGTTCATCAAATACCTCTTGAAAAATAGATAGTAAATATCCAATGATCCAATCTTTTCATCCTCAGAGGATAATCTGTATATCAAGTTTCTCGCATAATAGAGGGAGCATTTCCAATTTTGATCCTATGATCTAGTTTTAAAGGGGAATAGATAACTATTGTGTCAAAAGCCCGATAAACATTCCTAATATACAATGCACATAAATTCCTGCTAAAAAATGCACCCTGCTTCATATACAATCACCCTTAACAACCCAGGAAGGAATACAACTAATACTTTATTTAAGGGGGTAGTTTGTTGGCGTTAAGTTTCATAGCAGATAAGCATGAGACATCATAATGGTTAGAAAAATCAAACATGCATGGAATAGAAAAAAATAGTAAAAAAGATTCAATCAATTCGCTGACAACTTCATTTTTGTAAAATATACACTCAATTCTCACTTATTTACTGCATTTTAGAGAATGGTATTATTTCAATGCAAGGTGAAACAAGATGAACCATATAACAGTAGATAAGTAAGTTCATCATGGTTGGATATCACAAGTTAAAACTTTACATTATGACACTTTTAAAGAAATAGCCATGTCATCTTAAAACTCCTGAGACATAAAATAGTGAATTTCCAAATAAACAAGAATAGTACAGTTTGACACAGTTAGGACAGAATCCAGTACTCACCTAGGCACTTTGTTTGATGCTAGACATCTAGTCAAAAAGAAGAAATCGATATAGAAAAATTCCCAGTTTGGACATAAAATCATAGGAAGCGTACAACTCAATAAGATTAAACTCTAGAACACAGACATCTTAGGACTACAAAAGCAATTAAAGAGAGAATTTTCAGCTAGGCTTTGCAACCGATCAAGATATTTCATAATCTAGTAGAGCATGCACTCCATACTGCAAAATATTGATTCATGAAGCATGATAATATGCAACATCTCTAAAGAAGCAAAGATTTTGAAGACAAAAGATAACAAGAAGAATTACTAAGTCTTCTATTTCTCCGATGAGTTGGGCCCTCTCTTCTTCCTGAAACCAACCACTGCAGTAACGAACTGTCGGTTGTATTGCATCCTCTTATAAGCCCTTCTCCTCGGCTTCTTCTTTTTGTCTTGCTTGGCCACCTTCGCTGTCTGTCCTCTAACCTTCCCTGCACGCACCAGGGATCCGTGAACCTTCCCTGCAAGTCATGAAAAATAAAAAACCCAAATCTCAGGCATAAAGAGAAAATTTGTAAATAGCGTAATTGAATACCAACATCAACGATATAGCAGAATGAAATAGTATTGAGATTCAAAGCTCACCCATTGCCCTCGACTGTATGCAGACTGCGGCCGCCGAGATCCCTGCTGCTAGGGCTTATGAGGACGCGACGTGCTGCCCGTGCATCCGTGATCATTTTATAGTAACCTGTCTTGACCCCTAGTTGGCAAACTTTAATATGCTGTGATAGAATTTTCAACCTAATGATCACAAAATATCATTAAAAATTAAAATCAAGGATTTTAATTTAGAGGTTATTTGGTTGAAAAATAAAATGGATATAAAATAATTTAAATTTAGAAGTTCTTATAATATTGATATTTAATTGGATGAAAAAGAAATACAAAGTAAAATTAAATATATAGTACATTTTAGTTCATTTTTAAGTAAACTAAATTCATCTAATTTTGAAGAAAAATCACTTATACCACAAATAAGATCGTTTGAGCACCATCGGCCACCACAATCATCGCTGGCCGCCACCTCCCCCTCATGTTTCCGGTCACCACCACCACTCGATGCTAGCCACCACTGTCGATATATAATAGACAGGTACATCATTAGAAAGATTCAAAATAAAAATATATTCATTAGTATATTAGGAAAATAAGTTTAAGTATTATATATGTAAGTAAACTAAAATAAAAATTGTGAATGCATGTATGATAAGCAAGCTAGTAAGTACAACATAATTCTAAATGATTAAATTAATATGTCATTTTGTAACATCATCAAATAACTTTTTTAACTCTGGTATTTTTTTTTTAATAATATGTAAGACTCTATTCATAATAAACTATATATTGAATTTTTTTTATACAAAAGATCCTAAAAATTCTTAAGAAAAATAATTAATTGATAATATATTTTTTCTAACTTAAGGAGCCTCCATTAATATTTGTGGATTGCTACAAAATCTTTGTGAGTGTACACGAAGGTTTACGAAACTCTTTAGAGATACAGAAATTTCATTGCAATTCTCCATAATGGACCTCTGCAAAGTAATTTGATGGCCTCCAAAAGAGTTTGCAAACCTCCATAAATTTAAATTTTATGAAAGTTTTTATGATGAATTCAAATCATTTTTAAATTAAATTTATGTTTTTTATTATGTGATTTTTGAACATTAGCTACTATTAACTATGTGTAAATAGATATTATAAGTATGATAATTAGTAAACACTTAACCCTAGGTCAAGAGTTTTAATTGCTCATTCAATCCAACCCTAGCCTCCTTGGAAAAACTAGCCACTCAATCCTCTTTGTAACATTTCTTTATCAATTTTCTCCAAACATTATATGAAAAGATTAAGAAACTTTCTTGCCATAAGATCATTACTCAATGTTTGATGAATGATTTGTATAATTTATTCATGCTATTGGAATCCATGACTGAGATCTCGTTAATTTGGCAACCTATTAATTTCTATTTTATTTCTCTTGTATTTTTTTGGCGTGCTTTGGTTAAGAATGCTTTTGGGAGGTTGTCCCAATGAAAGAGGAGGTTGTACTCGAAGAAAATTATTATAAAGACTTCTACACCTATTAAAGGAGTAATGTTTTTTATTTAGTATTGGTTGTGCATAAAATCCTAGGTGTTGTAGGCATATAGGTATGGATGTAGGCTATAAGTAGGGGTGTCAAAACATGTTGATGGGTAGGGCTCGGGTCGAACCCGAGTTGACCTGGGTCTAAACAGGTCAACCGGAACCCGACCCATTTTTACAAATGGGTCAGATATTTCAACTCGAACACGACCTGTGTGGGTTACTAGGTTGACCTAACACGATCCCGTGGGCCCGTTTGATTCCAGAAAGGGCGGTGCAGTGCCGATGCTAGTGTGACATCAGCCTACGGGTGCGTGTCCTGCGTCCATGAGGCACAGCGGGCAGCAACGATGGCCATTGGAGTCCACCATACCAAACGATGAACAGAGCAATGGTATTGTGACCGGACGACGAACTGAGCGACGGTATCGTGACCGGACGACGAATGGAGCGACGGTCTCGTCTCGACACTGACTACTGATGCAGTGATGGGTGGCGCTTGATGCGACATACTGCAGAGGCACAAACGACGACACGACAGGCCGATATACGTGGGACGGTGGAAAATCAAATTTCACGGGTCAAATCAGACTGATTTTAGGTTTTCGGGTCAACTTGAACCCGACCCTATTTGCAAACGGGTCAAAAACTCAAACTCGAACCCGAAATTTTTTGGGTCAGGTCTGGGTCGGGTTTCGGGTCGTGTCAGATTTTGACACCCCTATCAAAATCACATAAAAATTGTTATGTATTTGTATGTAGTTTTTATCTTTTACACTTTGATTTATTACTTATACATATAATTTTTTTCTTCGAATCATCATATATATTGTATTGTTATAATACTAGTGTTTGAAGTTCGATTGAAAAAAAAATTATAAAAATTTAGGCTTCGTTTGGGACGGCTTATTTCGTGCTTTTTAAAATGGAGTTCTAGTACAAAAATTCAAAATTTTGAACTAGAACTCCGTTTTAAAAAGCAGTAAAAAAACTGTCCCAAACGAAGCCTTAAAATAGCCCAATTCACCTCCGCTATCCCATCTTGGCCTAATATAAGACAACATGAATTATCTCGTGGTCTAACCTTCTCTAAGAGCTGAAGGATTTGCAATTGATACTCTTTTTTTCCATGAAGATAATCCTCTATGGATAAGCATGAGTGGTCTTCACTAGCTAGATTATTAAGTGTTGGAATGGGAGGAGCTGTTGTGCTGTGCATTATGTTTGTTAATCATTGTAGAAATATTTATATAATGATATGATTCCTTCTCAAGAATAATGGTAATGTAAGAATTTTTTATCTTAGCATTTTATAAAGATTCATGCACAACATATAAAAAATATTCACATTATACTCCAAAGATTTTTATGGAAAATACAAAAAGAGAAAAATCATAGGACATGGACCATATGAAATGATCCACTATGTACCTAAAAATTACAAATGCTTGCTCTTTACCCCCAGTTGAATAGATGAAATTATAAAGTATAGAACACTAATTTGGTCTCTTGTAGATATGATAGAGAATACTAAAGAAATAGTAGAACGTGATAATGTCAATCAAGAGATGGTTTTAGGTAATGGTAGTCAAGAACTAGTGGTTGTGAAATGGTAGTCGGATGATGGTGGTCAGGTAATGATGATAGTGAGATGATGTTCAAGCAATGATGGTCAAATAATTATGGTTTATTGATGATGATTATTAGCTAGAAACATCAAGTAGGGCCCTATAATTCCTTAGATCTTCAAGTTCCTTATTAGTTATGATCCTCTCATGTGAGGAATGTCAATATATTTATAATTTTTGGGGAGTGGCAATTTGATAATTTTCGCTAAAATTCTCAAAAAAACTCCATCAGACAGTCCATGTTAATTCCTTAAGCATATATCATTATTTAAGCATTTAAGTATCTTATGATATTGAACTTGAGTGATCTGAGTCTTGTTGGATTTCTCTCATCAAGTCACTCATTCTAAACATAAGCATACAAAATTCAAAGATTATTTGGTCCCTTAAAGTATTTTCATCAAGTTTCTAATTATTTTGTAAGTGCTTAATTTGGATTTAGAGTAAAACACTTTTAATGTTGTTAGATTTATTTTGTGAATCCATTTTGACTGAAATTTTATTAAAATTTGGAATCTAAATGTTCCTAACCTTAATTTTAGATGTCTTTTATTAAAAAATTACATCAAAATTTGTGTTCATTTGGATGAATTTTATGATGATGAATCAATTATTACAATTAATAAATTCATTTAATTGTAGGTTTGATTAAGGTTTTTATTTTAATTTAATAAATATAACATTTTATCTTATGAGATTATTTTTAATTATTTATTTTAATTATAAAACTAGTTAAGCCTTGGTTAATCAATTTACTTATTATTATACAATCAAATAATAAATATGAAAAGAAAATAATATGCACATATAAATTAAAGTTGGTATCAATTAAAGTGTAAAAGATAAAAATGTATGAATTTGCATCCACATTGTGAGCCCATGACACAAACACTTTCTCAATAGGTATTTATAGTGCTCGTATACATTGCATCATCAAACATATCATTATATTTAAAAGAATCACAAATCTCCATGAAGTTTTTAATGTGATATTTAAGGTCTTCAATAGCAAGGCCTTCAAATAACCGGCGGCGTCACGGCCGGAAAACCGTCGGTTCAAAATCCGGTTGTAACCGGCGGTCTAGGCCGCCGGAAAACCGCAGTAAAAAAAAAAAAAAAAAAAAAAAAAAAAAAAAACGCCGGTACAAGTTTCCTACTCGATTTTTTCCGGCGGCCAAAAAACCGCCTTAAAGCCGCCGGTAGTCCAAAAAACCGCCGGTTAATATAGAGTAACCGCCGGAAAAAACTGTCGGATTTCGACATTTTTCCTATAGTGTTGGGAGCTATGACTTATGAATCAGCTATAGCATAGCCAGCTTAAAATTATTGGCATAGATCCCATGCTTGATAATATTATGGGAGACGCTGAGAATAGTTGGTAATGAATAATCTCTCAAGGCTCAGGACTCCATAACTACGCATATAACATCTTCATAGTTTACTGTATTGAACGCCATAGAAATCATGGCCCACATCCTTTCCTGATTTTTCTCAAGAAAGTTCCTTTGATCTTTGGATTAATTGTAACGACTTGGGATTTAAAGTAAAAGAATTTTGCTTTTTCTTTATTAATTTTATCATTTCATTATTAATCAATACTCATTTATTTACAATAGATCAATCAAACATCAATAGCTGATTAATTGCATTAAAGAAAATAAATAAACAGTAGAAAAATATAATTATATATTATTACTATTAATATTTACATTCTACTATAAACTTTATGACTCTAGAACATATATAGAATAATAGAATAGCCACCACTGAGAATACATAACCAGGGAATTAAAATAAAACCAAAATTATCATTATTTTCTATCCTCAAGCTGCAGGCTCTTTATATTTAGTTAAAATCATATAAAATTATGTAATGAGCATTAAAGCCTAGAAAGTAATGAAAACTCTATTATTGTTTTCCATGCAAGATAAAAGAATCAATATGTATGTTTCAATTCTAATCAATATCAATTATCACTTAATACGAGCAATAAAAATATCAAAAAATAATAATAAAATTAATATGATTAGTAAAGTCAAAAGAGATCAGTCAAATTATAAGAAAAATTAATAAAGAGATCTATCACCCAACAAGCCATGTTAGTATGATATGCTATGTTGTTTCAATATTAATGTCAATAAGATTTTAATTATACCATCAATCAATTGAATGTATTATCATGTAAATGCAATCATGAATGCAACAACTTTATTGCGGTATTTTCATCCTTCTATTCTAATTATTGCCTAGATGACTATCAATTTTAACCTAAGCTATCTATTAATTAATTAGTATCGATCAACCCTAATTATTCCCCAATTGGATAGTAGTCTTAATTTAAATCCAACTATGAACTAATTGGTATCGATTTTTATCTTCCATGTTAACAACTAGCCTTCCAACCAGCCTCTCTCCATTAGTTACATGCAAATACTGCATTTTTGTAAATATATTATATGAAATATAGTAATTTATAAAGCACAGAAAAATCTATCAAATTTATATATTATATATTTACTTCAAAAAATTATAACTTCTAATTTAACTTATAAAAATTCAATATATTTCTGTTAAAATGCTTATATTGATGATATATATCACATACCGAAAGTTATGAGGTAAAAATTTGCTAAAAATTATGATATCACAACTTTTGCAAGTTTTGATTAAAAAAATTCATAAATACAAAATACACAAAACTATTAAAATCAGAGATTTGATAATTATTTCTTACAGAGACGAACAAATTTTCTAACATGATCGATAAACATAAATCATTATTCGGCCTCCAAATCTAGGCTTTTCTTTTCTCTCTCTAATATTGTCTCTAGCTACATTCTCATGCATGTTTCTCAGTTTAGCCAAACGAAGGGAATTTAAAAGGATTTTAATGGATTAAGATGGAGGAAGAAATAATGGAGCATAAATCTAATGGATTAAAATTTATAAGGCTCAGGGAACCAATATTGTTAAATCATGAAAAATGTGTCTTAATGAATTGTCATATTAAGGAAGAGCAAGTTTTATTTTTCTTCATTAGTAACACTAAACATAACTCTCACTTATAATTCATCCAATATCCCATTTGTGTTCATATTCTTAAAATGTCATGAAGAGAATTAGAGCCGCACATGTATTTTTGTTAAGTTTGGGGTTATGACTTAGAATTGTAGTAGGTCAAGAGATGACATGACCATCAATGTTGCAAATGTAGAGACGCTAATATGCCGCCTTAAGATACCATAGGTTTATACACCAAGGTGATGGGTTGCTCAACTTGGCTTAGAACAACTATGGTTTGGGTTGATGATATTTCTAAGATGAAGATCACTTCATAATGCTATAACTTATCTCAAAATATTGGGAGAGTTTTAAATTATCTTTTAATAAGGCTAGAATGTCTGTCAAGGTTAATGAAATGTTACTAAGATGATGGGGATGTCTTGTTAAGAAGATTAATACTCCAAGAAGTAATAGACATCCGTAAAAAGGCTCAATCACCATCTTGAGAATGAGATATGCACTGACAAGAAGATTATGAAACTTTATAAGTGGATATTATATGCCACAAAGAAGAATAAACACCTTATCGATGGAAAATGTTGAGGTTGTCACGATCCTTAAGATAATATTTATAGTTGTGGTTGAGAGGATTAGAGACTTTATTGATGTCCAGTTGAGTTTGTTATGAACCTAGGTGGTAGCAAGCATGTAAATGATTTACAAGAGCCAATTGCTTAGAATATGAGGCTTTGTTTGCCCCCGAGAAATAACTCAAATATAAAAGGTAGCTCAAAATAAATTATGCATTTAAAGTTGATTTTGAAGGTTGTTGCAAGATAGAGTTTTATAAAGACTTGAGCACCCAGGCCTTTGCCCACAAATTTTGCCTTAAAGGAACAAGTTTTGAGTTCTTTTGCATGCTACAATTATGCATGGGATGACAATATATACGACTTGGATGTTTGCTTTGAAGGGGGGTGATTTCTTTTGTTATGGAGAATGGTGGTAGGTGCAATAAGATTAATGGAGAATGAAGACTATCGACATCTCTCTCTCTAGAGACAATGGTTCATGCCCTCCTCTTCATAAAGAGCACATCTATATTTTTTAAAGTATGTTCATAAATCATTATAATAAATATCATCAATCTCCTAACAACTACTGATGATGAATTGACTATTGATTTAAGAACAAATGAAGATGATACCAAAAAAATATGCATGACGAAAATATTGATTACTCTATGGATACGTCATTTACTAAAGTGTTTATTAAAAGACAATTACTCTCATGTGATATAGTTTATACAAATAAAAAAGATAATTCTTTTTATTTTGCATATATTTAAGTCTAAATATAATAATTTACGCGATAAAGAATACATGAATGCATATTATAAAAAAAAAATTATTTTAATTTGAAATGGACTTGGAGACATTAGAGTATGCTTAGTTGGATTACTTTATGATGTAAAGTATTCTAAATGCAGAAGTTTTACAATTTTTGGTGTTTAGTTGGAATTCAAAATGATGCAAAGTAAGTATAGTAAATGTAATGTAGAGTGAAGTAGTTTGTTTTGAGTGTAAACCAAACTATTCCGATTTTGAATGAAAACTATTTACACCACAAACTTTTTTGACCGCCACCCGCAACTAGCTATCGCCGCCCGCCGCCACAGTCTTCGCTAACCATCACCATTTAGAACTTTACTCTATATTCATTACTTCTAACCAAACAAAAATCATTCATTTGCATTTACTTTACATTCATCCAAACAACTTCAAAGTATTCCTTTTACAAAGGTTTTAAAAATTGGACCAGACCAATCGATTCTGGTTCTCATAATACTTGTTTTCGACTAAAACTTGCTGAGACCGGAGATAACCAACAGTCAAATTGCTCACTCGGTGAACCACAAACTATTTTTGGAAAACCAAGCGAAAGCATGAAAGCTGAATTTTAGTCGTTTGATCTAAATCTAATATATCCTAAATCTAATAGTAACAATTAATCACTTTCTCTTCCTTCGCCTAAACCCTATCCCGATTCCCGACTACTAGAATCACGTTCAATTCTCCTCCCTCTCTTCATGAACTTCAACATTGCTACTCAGTCATCGCTAGCAACCGAAGCTTTTAGATGGTTCAGGTGTGCTCTTTCCTCACCTAGCCAACCACAAAACTTTTCATCAAAGTGGATTTGGGAGTAAACATTAGTCAAGAAAAAAATATTTCACATTTAAGTTTTTTTTAGTATTTCATTTCAAATTTATTTGTTAATTTCTAGTTTTTATCATTTACTCATGGTAGTATGCATTCCATCATTTATTCATTTTGTGCCAAAATCTATGGTTGTGAAAAACCCTAATTTTAGGGTTTTTTAAGCTTGTACCTTAGTAGCATTTGAGTTCAAGTAGAGGTAAAACTAAGTATAGTTGAGGGTGGGCAATTGAGAAATCTTGCCCCCTCTCAAAAATTTTTTTGCCCTTCGCCATCAAGCAAAAATTATTGTCCCTCATGCCCCTTCATCCCTTCTTTTATTCGTTACTGTTAATAATCTATGTGTATTTATTTAGCCTTAGCTCTACTTTTTCTTTTTAAATTTTAGCATGGTTGGTACTATTTCTAAAATAGCAAAGATAATTACAAATAGAATAGAACATAGAATAGCCATATTGAGGTAAAGACATTCAGTTCATGGATTTTGTCTATTAAGTTTTGCCTATTATTGGATGATAAATATAGGAGATCATTATTTAATTCTCTTAGATTTTTTGAGTTTTTTAAATGGGAAAACTGAAGTGAATAATAAAATGTGGACTTTTGTTTGTTTTAAGAAATTATCTTTATAACATAAATATGTGATTTTATTATCTTTAAAAATTTTATGGTGTATATGCATTTATTGCTTATTGTACTTTGCATCAAGTTATTTGTATTCCATGTCTCTTATTTGATGTTAAATTTCTTTTCTTTTCATTTCATAGAAATTCATCTATTAGAGAAAATGAAATGTAGATTCCAAAAAAATTTTGCAGGAGAAATTATGAAGAGGTATGTTACTTAGAGCATCTCCAACCGAATGTCAAACATGCGTATGGCGTCGTTCGGTCGCTCCAGCCGAACGCCAAATCTCCCGCCATTTATTTGCGGGTGAACAGTGCGACACCAATATTGGCGTTGTATTGTTTACCTACACTATTTTGCTCTCTCAATTGAAAAAACGCACAAAAGAGAGAATGATCGTTACCTTCGCAGAAATACTTAAAATGCTGTTCGATTGGAGCAGCATCACGGCATTTTGGAGTTTTTTTATATTTTGCCGTGAAAAATGGAGTTCTCCGTTGGAGATGCCCTTAATTCTTTATATCTTTAATTTTAAAAAATAATATATGTTGTACTATTTTATACATTTCATAATTATTTAATTAGTCACATGTTTAAATGCTTACATCATTATTACATCATTGATATTAAATTAAAATAAAATTAATATTTATTACATCATTCAATTTATTCGGATCAATTTCAATTGAACCTTTAAATTCTTAATCACTCTTTCATGCGGTTCAATGACGGGTCCAATTTTTAGAACTAAGCCTTCTATTTCTTAAATATATTTGGGACAATTTTTTTACTAAACTGTACAAACTAAGCCTATGGGGCTGTTTGGTATCAGATTTATGTTGGGATTTAAGTCGGATTTACGCTAAATCCAGCCAAATGGTTTTTGTGCGTGCGTTAAATCCCGGGATTTCATAAATCCCGAATTTCGGGATTTACGGCTTAACTCCCAGATTTACTAAATCCTTCGGTTTGGTGGATTTAACGGGATTTAGCCGATGAAGCACGAGAAAGGGAGAAAGTTATTTTCACAGCTAGAGAGCTCCTGCTCTTGCTTCCGATCAAAATGTCATAACTTCCATTCGGACTGGAGGGAAAGTCGTAGGAGCGAAGTCGAATAGCCAGGAAGGAGCCGAAGAAGCGTCGCGTGCAATCTATACACCTGTGTTGTACTCCTCCTGCAAAGCAACGAAGCCGAGCAACAACGACGAAAAGAGAAGATGAATGGCAAACCTAGACGCCTTATGTTATTATTGATTAACTTAATTAATATTATTTAAATTATTAATAATTAAGTAAATTAATTAAATAACTAATTATATAGTTAGTGCATAAATTAATTATCTAATTTAACTTAATTGTATAATTAGTAATTAATATTAAATATAATTAGCTTAATTAATATAACTTAAAAAAAAAATTATATATATATATATATATATATATATATATATATATATATATATATATATATATATATATTATTAAGTATATAATTAATAGTGTAATTAATAAATTAATAAGTACTTTGTACATGATATGTTATTAAATTCATAACACAATAATTTTTATTTTTAAATTTATAATTATTTTTTTTACATTTAAATCCCTAACTATCATAAATCTTGAAATATGTCCGAAACAGTTTCTCAGAATTTAACAGGATGTAATATTTGACATACCAAACAATTTTTAGAATTTAACATATTTTAAATTTATTAAATTCAGATTTACAGTATTTACTAAATTCTACTAAAATTAAATCTCACTTGTTGAGGATCAAATTGATGGGGTTGAATGTGCGCCAGCTCACTAACATAAGCCCCTCGCGCGATCAGTCTTTCTATTCCGGTTCTCTGTTCGTCGGCCATGGCGGTTGCCGTCTTTCCGGGCTGTGCTGGAGCTAGCCGAGTGACCGCACATCCATGGATGCGAGCTATACGTTGTTCGTCGTTCTCTTCTCCTTCCCCATGTCCTCCACTTCCTGCTCACTCCTCTGTCGAGCCATCCACGTCGCTTCCGTCTCCTGAGTCCTCTTCCGCTTCCTCCTTCTTTCCGAAGCGAGGGAAAACACTGGAGCTCGTCTGCGAATCCCTCGCCTTCAAGGGAACGGGCGTTTGCAAGGTAGCCGACACGGGCTTCGTTGTCATGTGCGACCGCGCTCTCCCAGGCGAACGTTTCATCGGCCGCGTATCCCGAAAGAAAGGGAATTACGCCGAGGTCATTCTTCTTTCATTTTTCCTGGTTTATAACATAGATTGTGGCTAGCCATCTTGTGATTATATAGTTGTCTCTTATATATAATGCGGCTATCTTATATGATTTATGTTGTTGGACATTATAGACAAATATTGCTAGTTCGTCATGTGCTAAGTATCACTAGTTGGATACATCCACATATCATTTGACCGAATTCAGTGGTTGGGTACCATGTTTGAGTTCTTTTGAGATGAAGCATTCAATTGATGACTTCTAAATGGGCCGCTTCTTATATTTGCATGGTTTAATCACGTTTTCCATTCATTGGTTCTTTGGACCAAGTTCAGGTCTGTAATTGCAACTTGATTCATTGATCTAGGCAAGTATAGATGTACATTAGTTCTTCTATTGCCTTAATTCTTTGATGGGCCTTGAAGATCAATAGAATGGTATTACTGACAATCCATGCATTAGGTGTTCTAAGCTTTGTGTCGTGTCAGATTTGATTAATAACATTGATTCATATGAAGCTGGATCCAATAAGATACGTCTTCACTTGATTCTTTAATTATTAGCATTATAAGCTCTTTTGTCATATTTATAATTTACTTCACTATTTGAGCTCTAAGAACTTTCCTTTATTATGAATTAAATTTCTTTTATAATGGAAAATTTGAAGGGATTAGGTTGCAAGCTCTTGGCTATCAATGGGAAGGGTAAGCAACTTGAAAACACCTTGAAGAGGAAGTCACTTCTACTTATGAAAGGTTCTGCATTGACCGAGGCATCTGTGCTCGAGAATAAGGCAGAGTTTCTAACAGCCATAATGTCTCTAATGATGAAGATTGACCCGCAAATGCAAGATTTTCTAATCATGCAATGGAGCATGAAGCAGAAGAAAAGTTGATGGATGATATTTTTGCATGAAAGATCATTGGCTTGAGGCCTTGGTTGTCATCTCATTCTCTATTCAAAATGCCATAAGGTTTCTAACTACTATGATGTCTCTAAGGATGCAATTAAAGAGCTTTTTTGGGCTCAATTTTGCATCTCATAGACGAGAGTTATGATTTCAAAGTTACTCTTTGCTATTCTTTAATTTGTATAGGAATCAATTTATGAACTTCCAACTGTGACTCTTCATTTCAATTGCTGCTGAAGCATCTATTTGGTGCGAATTTGATGAAGCGGTTGAAGTTGCAAGAATTTGGATGCCTATTTAACCTATAGGTAAAATGAATGAGGAGGTGGTGGAAAGAAGGTCATCATTGAGATAGTTGCTAACATGGGTGTTTATGTATCTAAAACCCTTGCTAAAGAAGAGGAAGTATAATCCTTGCCTTCTCAGAAATAAAATTCTCTAAAAATGGCGAACTTGACTTGCAAGTTAAGCAATAAAAAATTCGAGCTCATATATTGAGTTTGAGCTCGTTTTGTCTACCAACTACGAGCTCGAGCTGTAGTTTCTCATTAAATTCGACAACCCTCTATGACAAAGATGGGATTGGTGCTTGCTAGAGAAGTGATTGACAATGTTGCAATTGGTGCTTACTGAGGAAGGTTCTGATGATGAGAAAATTGCTACCAAAGTTTGTTAGAAAAGGTATCGATGGGAACAATGACAAAAAAAGTCGTAATTGGAGCTTGCTGGAGAATGCATCGATCAGACTAAAGTCGAGGATTTTGTGGGAGGAGCTCACTAGAGAAGACATCAATATGACCAACAACACTTGAAGAAGAGTTTGTGAGACTTATGTCCTTCAATTTGGATTGAGATTAATATAATGTAGGAGAAATTAGGTTTACTTGTTTATTTTGATTGAGTTAGTATCTGAACCAACAAGTTGAGTCTCATTAAGCTCAAACACAAACTTGTTTAATATTTGAACTATAGTATGAGCACAAGCTCGGCATGAATTCGTAGCTTAATAAGCTCAAATCACAAGTTCATTGATGAGTCCATTTCGAGCTAGCTTGTGAGCAGGTTAAGTTCACTTACACCTTAATGCTAATTACTATTGCAATCGAAACTTGCAACAGAGTATACGATGATTCTTTCAACTTATAAGATTCCCTCTCCTACTTGGAGTTGTTGTAATGCATTGTTCGCCCATCAAAAGTCACTGGGTGATGAGCTTGTCGGAATGTAGCTTTTAGCTAACTTGTTATGGTTGTCAAATGTCTAGTTTCATGTATCATGAGGATGTTTGCAATGTTCCTTAGGCTTCAGGGTGTAGGTCTCCCTAATCAATGCCACCTAATTGTACTCTTAGGCATTAATTTGACTATTTTGAAGTTCTAATAACTTAGCTAAAGTCCTAAGTGACTTATTTCTCAAATAGTAACAAAATGGTTCTTCATGAAACCCTTGAGTGAATGTAGCCTGGGAAGTACTTTCCTCCAGGTCTTAGACATTTAACATCAGTTATTGGAAGCGTGTGATGAATTCGAGAAGTGTTTCATTCAACTATTGCTTATATTCAAGATGCCCATGTGTACTTGAGTGGCTTCTATGTTCTCGCAAATTAGGTATGCATTTACTTCCTCAAATCATCATGGAAGTAATGCTTCCTTGTGGAAACTTTGATGTTTTTCTTTGAAGGTTACAAAAATAAGTCCGCAATTCATAGCTTTTGTAACTGCTAGTAAAGGGATGGTGGATTTATGCTGATAATGCGCTAAGCCTAACCCTATCCTTGTATGCATCAATCATTGACTTGTTGAAATTTGGGGACAAGTAGCTCCTTTGCAATTTTCAGTGAAAATATATTAGTTAGTTGAGCACCACATTTAACCTTCTCTCAATCGACATCTAAACATCACTCTCTTAGGAAGAACAATCATTTCTGAATGATTTTGAAAAACGAGCCATTTGCAATTTGCGGTTGACGTCTTGACAACATTATTGATTTTTGAGGTAGAGGATTGAGGAATGGTTTGCTGGAAGTACTCGAGAATGGTATAGATCATCTTGTTGAAGCCATCCTTTGTCTCCTAAGTTTGTTTGAAATAAAATAGTCGTTGCATTTCTTTCTTTGGGTGTTTATTTGCAATCGCCTGTATGACTCAACTTTCTTTTTGGTTCAAATCATGATAATAGAAAGGATGCTGGATTCAAAATTATTTGCTGGAAGCAGATTGAACCCTACTCAAGGCTACTAACCCTAATCAAGAAATGGGGGAATGGATTAATTGGACTTTTGAGTCTGATTCTTGCGCTCTCTTTAGTACTATTATAAGAGATCGTAATCAAGCTAAGCTGAGTGAGTGCATGTGTGAGAGAGAGAGAGAGAGTGCAAGAAAAAGTTGTCCCCGAAAGAAGGCAAAAAGAGGGAATGCTTCAAATTTGACGCATGATCCCCTATGAAAGAGGTAGGATTGAAACTACATGATGGGCTTTAAAGGATTTAGACCAATGCCATGGTGGCAGGACAGAGGCTATAGATGACAGTGTTGCAGCCTCTCATGATTTGGGTAATTTGGACAATTTCTATGGCCAAGTACTATGGTCGAGTATTGTTAGTTGGTCATTTATCGTGTATTATTAGTCGGGCACACCTTCTGCATATCTTTGATTGAGTTGGTAGTCAGGTACTATTAGCAGAATTCTTCTTAGATGATGACTTGTTTATTTACTTATGGCAATCTCTGAATGAGTGACTTTCCAATCGTTGCATGGTTTAAGTTTGTTAACCATTCATTAGTTGATTGGACCATTTCCCTATTGTTATTTGATTTATCTACCCAGATAAATATGGATATACAACAAGATTTACGTAAAAAAAGGTGTAGGATTTAAGAATTTGTTAAGTCATCTTATATCAAACAAGTCTAGGGTTTTTCTACTTTTTTTTGATACTTAGTGTTTTTCTACTTGGATTAAAGATATTACCAGTTTAATAGTTTTGAGGATTTAATGTTCCCAAATCGTACATAACTGTTTTGTTGCAAAATTTAGGTTGCAATTAAGCTAAATTCAACCAAGCAATTTTTTCAGATTTTTAAAAAATCCATTAATTTCATAAATTTAGAATTTGATGGAATTTGGCGGACTTTGTGGGAATTAAAAGCATTGCGTTTAAGGATTATTCTCATGCATTTCAAAAATTTTTCGGGATTTAACTCAAAGTATAAATATCGACAACCAAACAATTTTTAAGGATATAACTCTCCCATGATTTAATAATTCTACTTTGCTTAAATTAAATCCTACCTGCTTCTATACATCTAGTCCTTTCTTTGAATTAACTGTTTTTTTTGTCTATTCTGTTAGTATAATGAGATAATTGCAGGTGACGAAGCTGAAGACGATCACCCCGCATTGGGATTTAGTTGAAGCGCCATGTGCATACGCTTCCTACTGTGGAGGTTGCAAGACCCAAAATCTTCACTACAAGGCACAGCTGAAGGCCAAGGAACTTCAAGTTCGAGACTTGATCATTCATGTGGGAAGGTTTTCCAGCACGGATTGTGCAAAAGATTGTATTTTCAAACCAATCGTACCCTGTGACATGCATTTTCACTACCGAAACAAGGTTTGTGCTGTTCCACCTTTTCATTACAGTTTAATTGGATGCCATTCTTCGTATGTGACCGATTTAATTTTTGTGTCTGTTAAGATGGAGTTCTCCTTTAGTGCTCAGTGCTGGGTGCCTAGCGATGGTCCCAGGGGGGGTCACGATTTGATTGAGAATGGTTATGCATTGGGATTGCATGTTCCCGGATTTTTTGATAAGGTGCTTCATATTGACAAATGTATGTTACAAAGTGAAGCTACTAATAAGGTAATTCTTTTTATGAAACTGCTAATAAGGTATTTCTTTTTATGCCACGTGGAGCTCGGTGCTTTACAGATTTCCTTTATGCTGTTAAGCATAATTGTATTTTCAAGATATCATAGGATCTTATTAGGTTAGGCTAGTCTACTGTGTGCTTTTTTAAATGGGATTTAGTCGTGCAATGAATGTTTTTTTATCATTATTTTTTTTTTCGTCCATCTTAATGGGATTTGTTCTTTGGTATTTGGCCAAAAAAACAATTTAAATTTTCAGCTGCCTAAAATTCAGTGAACATGATGAATTTCTGCGAACATCATTAATTGTTCATCAATATTAATGGTTTGCTTGTATCAGTTGATCATTTGCTGCTAATTTTATAGGTTCTAGCAATTGTTCAAGATTGTTGGAGAGATCCAAGTCTTGGCCTTTCTCCCTATGATGTGCATACCCACCGTGGATTTCTTAAACACTTGATGCTAAGAACTGGAAGGTGAACATTGCTCTGATCAGTTTTTTAGGTGCATATAATAGTGACTGCATACCTGTTATTCTATAGCCATAATACCTCTATTCTATCTTAAAAACTTTGAAGTTCATGGGAATTTGAAATTAAAACTGTGTGATCTCGTCAAAATTTTCTTTTCATGTTGATATTAATGTTAACCTCCATGTAATAACCAGAAACTTGCATACCTTGTATACATAGAGAAGCATACCAAATCCCATAAAACCTGCTCAAATCCCGCATACCTCAGACTGTCGAAAGATCCCCGCGTCTCAGTCCGTAAATCCCGCAAAATCGCTGTAGCACAGCGCCGTTCCGAGATGTCTGCGGAAATCCCGCTCTCTCCTCGATCTCGCTCCCATGAGCGTCGTTAAATACCCAGCTCTTTGCTCTCCAACTCCACACACGAGCTCTTCTCCTCTCCAGAGAGAGAGAGAGAGAGAGAGAGAGAGCTACTGACCTCATCTCCCCAACCCGAAGCCGAGCTCATCCCGATCATCACCTTGAGCTCCTCACGCCATCTCCTCTCTGCCTTAAGCTCCTACCCGACCCCCCCATTAGGTATAAATTGTTTTTAATATTATTATTATTATTATTATCATTTTTGATAATAATGACAATATTAATACTAATAATAATTTTTTTAATATTATTATTTTGGTTTTATAAAATATAATTAATTAGTATTAATTAATTATTAATTGTAATTTATTACTAATTAGTTATAATTATTAATTATAACTAATTATTGATTAATTATAATTATAATAAATTAATCTTAATTAATTAGTCATTAATTATAATTATTTAAATAATTATGAGTAATTATTTATAATTAATTTAGATTATAATTAATTATTATTAGCTAATCAATTATTTATAATTAATCATAATTTAAATAAATAATTATAGTTATTAGCTCACTCCCTCGATCCTCGAGCCAACGACGACAACCCCACGAAGGTATGCATTTTTCAAACTCAGATTGTCGCGTCGTTGTTTGCAGCGGATCAGAAAAACTCCTATACACGCCTTTATTGCGCGTGGTGGGATGGGACGCCGGTCCGATGCTTACGACGAAGCAAGCAATCGCCTAAACTCTACTTCGGTGTTCGTGGCGCACCAGAAAACCGCCTATTCACGCCTTTATTGCGCGTGGTGGGAAAGGACCCCGGTGCGGCACCTATGGCGAGGCGGGGTCACTCATAAGTACCCCCGAGCGGGGGGAAAGCAAACTGCGCATTTTTTAAACGAGCCACCGACAAAGCCCGCAAAGGTACGAACTCTCTAAACTCAGATTTCTCGTGTCGTTGTTTGCAGCAGACCGGAAAAACTCCTATACACGCCTTTATTGCGCGTGGTGGGATGGGACGCCGGTCTGATGACTACGACGAAGCGAGCAATCGCCTAAACTCTACTTCGGCGTTCGTGGCGCGCCGGAAAACCGCCTATACACGCCTTTATTGCGCGTGGTGGGAAGGGACCCCGGTGCGGCACCTACGGCGAGGTGGGGTCACTCATAAGTACCCCTGAGCGGGGGGAAAGCAAACTGTGCATCTTTTAAACAGGTACCGTCAGAGCCCCATACACGCCTTTATTGCGCGTGGTGGGAAGAAATATCACGGCCGCGGTGCCCTCGCAAGAGGACACCTACCATACACGCCTTTATTGAGCGTGGTGGGAAAGGCCCAGTTTTCTCGTAGTTTTCCCCTAAACGGGGGAGACGCAGGGAGGCTGCCGAAATTTCAGGTGAAGACGGACCGTACCTAGACCTGATTGAACTTGATTTGCACATCCAATGAGACTCGTACCTAGACCTGATTGAACTCAAAAGAATAAAAGACTTGCACTCAAACAAGAACGGTGGACTCAGACCTAAATCAGAACAAAACTCAAATGATTAATAAAAGATCAAATTCAAATCAAAGTCTGAACCAAATTCAAATCAAGTTGAACATGAAAGCAAACCTACAAAGACTCCAGAAGACTTTGTACAGATATTTGAATAAGACTCGGACTGCAGGGGATCTTTACTTGAACTTGCATTCTGGACTCAAGTTGAATATTAATGGCTCGAGCAATTTGAACTCAAGCGAGTAATTGAGTTGAACTGTAGGGGACTTGAACAAAAGCTTGAACCTTCAAGAACACAAAGGAACTCAGTCTTGCATCTGGTATGGACAAAGACTCTGAGCTCGTGTTCAAACTCGGGCCATACGACATTAAGCGAGGATTTGTAAATTTGATGAATTCAAGTTTGGATGAAATTGAACTTGGACTCAATACTTGCAAAGGTCTAAACTTGGATCACACACGAGGAAACTCAAACTACAAGACCTCGATGCGCGAACTCCTAAGACAATCCCTACAAATGCCTGTTGATTGAGATGGCAATACTGGAGACCGACAATCAAAGACCCGTCCTCTATAAACAAAAAAAATAATCAACAACCCACCTGAGATTGGTGAAAGGTGGTTTCAATGCAAAAGTAAGGGTTCTCCTACGAATACTCCTAGGAGCTCGTAGCTGATACAACGGCCCCTGCAAATGACTACAAGCCACTTGTGGATAACAACAGTGCATTGTACAATGAATCACTGTGGGCACAAGTATTGATATCATCTACAACATTGGTGGCCAAGATCTTCAAGTATTTCAGGCATGAAGACAACCCAATGTACGAAAAAGAATACCCCGGGCAGAAGGGAGGAAATGTTTGAACAAATTAGAACTAAACTTCCTGGTGTTCTAAAGTCTCTTCTTAGTTCTATACTTAAGAAGAAAACAGTTTTGGTGCCCACAAAAGCCGGAAATAACAATTCTACTACACTAAAGAGCCTGAAAGAAACTCTTCTCAAGGCAATCATCATGAATTTCAAGAAGGACCTTCCCCGGTGAATGAGAAAAGGGGGAGTCAATATCAAGACAACAATGCCACGCCACCGGATCTGCAACATCCGTACAAGCAGACAGAAGGCGTCTATAAATATTCCAAAAATACCCCCTGCACGTGCACTATAAATTATATACACATAGGTACACTAAAGGGGAAAGTACTATCTCAACCCGCATGGGCCCCGACGAGCGTGTTATTGGTACACACGTGACGTCTAGGGATGCTGCGTGGGCTGACAAGTGAATTCTTGTTCGAACCCGATCCTCCTATACGGATCAATGGGAGTCGACAAGGTTCGAACTCTCAAACAAATACACGGTTGAGAGAACCAGTATATTTGTTTTAATACATTCATATCAGGCCTCCAAACCTTTTAATCAAAAGAATTCACTTACAAGGGCAAAAAGCCTACGAAACCCGATCCTTTGTCAACAGCCCGACAGAGTTGACAAGGTTCGATCCATAAGGAGAAATGCTAGGATGCACGGACACGGACACAGCGACACGGACACGACACGACACGGACACGGGACACGACATTTTTTAAAAATATAGGACACGGGTGCGGCGTGGACACGGCATAATAATTTTAAATATAATATATATAAATTAAGGTAATATTATATTAAAAATGGCAAGCAATATTAAATCAAAGTCATGATAACTTGTTTAGCTCATAACATAAAGATGTTTAGTACAAAATGTCTAGTACAACCACAAAAATATAACCAAAAAATCATTTAGTACAACATGAAAGTTCAACTACTCAATAGAGGGAATGATAGAATTAGATTCAGATGTTGGTCTTTGGCCTTCAATATCATCATCATTGAATATCATTGCTTCCAACTCTGGTTCATCTAAAGAAAGATTTGCAACCTCCAATAATCCCATTTCATTAAGGCACTCGAACCCATCACCAGCAACATCCCACATCCTGTTATCACCTGTCATATAAAGTGGGGTTTTCCTTGATAGAAGACAAAGATTTGTATGCACATAAACTAAATCTTCAGCTCGTTGTGGAGTTATTTTATTCCTTTTCATTGATTGAATAAATGAGTATGTGCTCCAATTTCTCTCACAACATGAAGAGGATGATACTTGACCAAGAAGTTTTATTGCTATTGTTTGAAGAAGAGGTGCCGACGCTCCATGAATTAACCACCACATTTTTGGATCCATCCTCCATCTATCAACCAAAGATTCTTGATCACCGAAATCCTCTAAATATCCAAAGAACTTAGCAAGTTCTATATTAATTTTTCTTCTCTCCTCATTTGGAAAATATCGTTTCAAGCATATCTTTCTCATATTTGAAACCTCTAAATCTTTCTGTGGTGAAACACGTTGAGGGTCTTCTAGAAGCCATTCTTTACTTGAATATCTTCAAATAATATAAAACATATAAAATTACATGTTCATTAAGAAAGAAATTTAAATTAATTTAAAAGATGAATATGAATGTACCTTGGATTTAATGAATGAGCCAAACAATGCAAAGGTGTGTTGCTTTTGCTCCACCTATCCTCAAGAATGGTATAAACAACACTCCAAAAATTTGAGTCTTCTTCATGTGACTTTCTTTCATGTCTGTAAATAATTTCTTTCACTTTTGCTAACATAGAATCCCACATTTCATAAATCAAATGTAGACATGATTTATCTGTGTCAGCCTCTCTCAACATATCATAGATTGGATCAGTGAAATCCAAAATGTAGTCTACATTATCCCACCACAAATCATCTAAGATCTTCTCTTTAACATACCTTGCCTTCCCAACATCATCTTCTCGATAGCAAGACCACTTCTCACTAATCACCATAGATTGAAGAGCATTTTTAATTTGCTTGAATCTTCTCAACATGATTATTACAGAGGCAAAACGAGTTTCGGCAACAGTTAACATTCTCAAGTGGGAGAAGTCATTAAACATTGAAAGTCTCATTGAGTGGTTCATAATAAAATTTCTGATCAGAACAGCATCATCTGCAACCACTGTTATCTAATGACATTCAGCATAAATGATTTCATTTGCTTCTGTATTCTTTGCTGCACAAATATTTTTTAGTGCAAGATTTAAAGTGTGCACAACACAGGGTGTCCAGAATATATGGGGATAAGATTGCTCAACTAACAATCCTGCAGCTCTGCATATCGGTGCATTATCTGTAATAACCTGCACAATATTTGAAGGCCCAATCATGACTATCACCTCTTTAATCAAATTTGCAATAAAAAAATTATCCTTGTATTCTCCTTCACAATTCACAGCTTTAATAAACATAGGATAATTCTCTGTAATGGCCATAAAATTTATGAGCGGTCTTCTTTGAGGATCTGTCCAACCATCGCACACCAAACTAACACCTTTTTCTTTCCAGACTCCTTTTGTTGGTTCAAGCAATGTCTCAATGTGTGCTCTTTCCCTTTCCAATAATTTTGATCTTAATGCATTGTAACCAGGTGGAACATATCCTGCAAGATTGTTGTTACATGCAAAACTGAATGCATTTTTATAGTAAGGATTTCTAGCAAGGTTGAAAGGTAAGCCCGCTGAAAAAAACATCCTTGCTATTTCACCATCCAACTCCTCTCTCTGCTGCAAGCTGAAAGCTTTCTCTAAAGGACTACTAGCAACTCCTTTTCTTTTCTTTGTTTGATAGCCTTCACTTCTGAATGATAAAGAATGATCAACTCTAACAGATGAGGAAGAAGCACGGGACGAACCATGGGTGGATGGCAAAGGTATCTCCTTAGGGAGTGCCCTTTTGATCCTACATTCAGCTTCATCAACTTGTCTGTTTATTTCAGTCAACTGCGAAGTAGTAATCTTGGGACACATTTTAATTCCATGGCCAGCTATCTTAAGTAGATGTGCTTTCACTCTAGAATATGATCCTTTGTAGGTTCCACCATAATAATTGCATTTGAATGAAACATTCCCTCCTCCTTCAAATATTTTTCCTAACTTGGTAACATGAAGCCATAATGGCTTATCAGTTTCTACAGATTGTTCTTTTGAACCTTCGCCTAATCCACTCCCACCAGCTGTAGAGCTCATTTTGCTTTAAAATGCACTGGTAAAATGGAAGTAATAAAAGCTTAAAAAATGTCTCAAACTCATTTCAATATAAACATAAAGCTCTCTCACAATAAAATCATTATTTCAAAATACAAGAACAACCTATGATACTAAAAGCAAAAGCAAGAAAGGAACATGAAATGGGTTCTTTATCAAGAAAGGAACATATATAAATGATCAGAAATCCACATTTATATGGGAAAACTTAGTCACTTGGAGCAGTGAGAAATAGGTGGTAGTTGCCTGAAGTAGTGCAAGAGAAGATTTCAAGGTTATGGTTCAAGAGATTTGTGAAGGTATTTGACTAAAAAATTTTTAGAAGACCTTAAATTTTCATATTAAATAATCAATAATGATGATGTGTGACAACCAAGCTATAATCAACATTGTTAAAAATCCTATCTCCTTGATTGGGCTACACAAAGAAGATTGATAGATAAATCATGAAAGAAGAAAATAAATTGAAGTGATTTACACCACTACATATGTCAAACGAATGATATCATCATTAAGGCCATTAATCATAAACAATTCAACAACCTTAATTTCAAAATCAATTTGCTTTCAGATCGGAACTTCACAGACACAAGAATTTTTACAACCGATCTGTTATTTTTCATATCAAGTCATGGGCCTCATGGCAAATCTAGGATTCACAATCATGCATCTTACTCCTAGCATACGGAACAGATGCTAATCAAACCAAAATTAACAAAATTGTAATGAAGACCAAAGAAAATAGAAAACATAGTATCTACTTCGTGCCAAACCTTACAAAATATCATTGCCTAATAAACTTCATCTAACAGCAACTAGAAATAGACATGCGATTCAATCCAATAAAAGAAAATCTGTAGGAATATAATCAATTACGGGATTTGGCCGAAGAAGCGCGCGAAAGGGTGAAAGTTACCTTCGCAGCGTGCGAGCTCCCCGGCGTTGCTTCCGATCAAAATGTAGCAAAAATTAAGTTTCCTGTAACAGGAATCAGGTCAGAGGAGTCGCATTTAGGGGTTCTTTGGCAACAGGATTTGAGCAGGTCAGCAGGAATTACGGGATTTACGGGATTTGGCCGAAGAAGCGCGCGAAAGGGTGAAAGTTACCTTCGCAGCGTGCGAGCTCCCCGGCGTTGCTTCCGATCAAAATGTTGTAACTTCCTCGTCGAATCTTCTCTGGACTGCGACTCCTCTCTGGACTGCTCGGGAGGATCCGGAATCTGCTCGGGACGACGACTCTTCTCTGGACTGCGACTCCTCGATCGACTGCGACTCTTCTCTCGCTCGGGACGGCGACTCCTCTCTCGCTCGGGACGGCAACTCCTCTCTCGATCGGGAGCGGGACGGAGACTCCTCTCGGCTGCGACTCCTCTCTCTCGCTCGAATGAATGAAACGCACGGGATTAGGGCTACTTCTTGTGCGTGCCCGGTTTTTCTTTTTATTTAAAATATGAAATAACCGGACACGCGTGTCCGACACGCGTGTCCGACACGCGTGTCCGGCTCTAAGTTTTAATTTTTTTAATCCGGACACACCCAGAACGTGTCGGACACGTGTCCGTGCCGTGTCGGACGCGTGTCCGTGTCCGACACGTGTCCGACACTGCATTGCCTCTTAAAACGGAGTGTCGGTGCATCATAGGAGAAATGGCTCCGAACACCCCGATGATGGCCGCATTGATTGGTTATCTTAACCGGAGGGGTTCACAAATACTTTCAAATTCCACCCAAAATCTACAAAATCCAAAAACTCCAAAAAATCCAAAAATTCCAAAAATATTTAAAAATGAAACTATCCATCCCAACACTTAAAGCAAAGCCCATCCACCCTCCGCAACAGTCTGCCGGGGTGGACAAATTCAAATAAACTCTAGCTCACAAAGAGCTAAATGCCTAGTCGAAAATATCAGTAGGATCCATTCTCAAATAATCTCTTCTCAGTAAGGACGTGATACGTGTCCTCTAACCGCAGTTTCGCCGCCAAATGGCACTGCAGGTAAACGGTTATGACCCGGGGCCCTCTGAACCGAGTGGTTTTGCCGCCAAATGGCACCACAGATAGAGGTTATGGCCAGAGCCAATACGCTCCTTAATGGCGTTAAATCCTTGAGATATGAATCAATAGGATATGATCGATAGGGCACAAAGCCCTCTGTTAGCTAAGGTGGATTCAAATTTGTCCCCTTAGACAAACATTCAACCCCGGTCTACAAGGTTCCCTTGGACGAAGCAACCCATGGCTGCCGACAAGGATCCTTCTGTCAGGTTGGGTCGACTACCTCCTCTGACTAAGTAGACCAGGGACCACGATGGCCCGGGACGACGGAACCATGGGATCTTGATCGGGCTCATCATCCATTCCCCCACCATCCGCTTTAAGTGAACGATGTTGAAATTTCTATTTTAAATACCAAATCTTCCAAATATCCAAACTTCCCAAATTCACAAACCCAAATCCAATTTCTACAATACCTAAATCCATTGCTGCTACTATATGCCAGATAACACGTATTTTATATGTATCTGATTGACGACTAGCCTTAATCGAAAGTTCTCTCTCGTGATCGGGAGGGGTAATTAACTATAGGGGCTTGCGCCTATAGGAAACCAGAACTCAGATCATAAAGTCCTCACAAAATGAGGGCAAAATCTCTGGGTAGTGTCTTATCTACAAACCCATCTGCCTTCCAAAATTTACCCCGGAACTTATTCCGTTAAAACTCCCCTCGCTCAAAAAAGAAAGAAATCGCGCGGCGGGGAGGCCGGGGCCGAATTTTCGGAGCCCACAATTAAATTCCCTCTTCCCAATAAAAAATTCGTTGACCTTTAGAAACGTTTTGGTACATGTTCCATGTTTGATTATATGCTGATGCAATCAAAAATTTGGGAGAGGGACCCAAATTTTTTATCACAAAAAACTATAGACTTCCTAGATAGAATAAAGACACAAAATGCTTAAAAGGATACAAATAAACCACAAATAACTTCACTTTAATATATAAAAGATGATTACAAGACGCTTACAACTCTTGACACTTACAAACGACGCAATAAAGACAAACACAACAAGACACCTAAAGAAGCTTTGCCTTGAGAAGAAAGATACATGTGGGGTGGATACATGCGGCGAGAAGAAAGAGATTAGAAGCCAAGAAGAAGAGGGAAAGAGCCCGCAGGATTTCCAGAGGAGGGGAAGAAGTGGCATAGCTCGCAAGCTATCCAAGAAAACCCTCAGGTTTCTTTCCAAAAATCATTCATATAACCATATATAACTCTCTCAAAATATCTCATATATATAGGCAAAAGAAGGGAACTAAACAGCCAAAACAACCAATAAATTCTAGCACAGGAAACAGAAAATGACAGCAGCCAAAGGAAATAAGCCACGGAAATACCAAGGCAGAGAATGCAAAAAGCCATTTCCAAGATAAGTTACAGGTTTTCCAAGGCAGCAATTAAAAGCCCACAGATTCCAGCAAAGAGCAGCAAAGAGGATGCCAAACGGACAAACCATTTCCAAGATAAGCTACAGGTTTTCCAAGGCAGCAATTAAAAGCCCACGGATTCCAGCAAAGAGCAGCAAAGAGGATGCCAAACGGCATCATTAATTCCACGGTTTTCCAGCATCAGAGAATGCCAAAGGTTAGAGCCTATTTCAATATACCATGGCAGCTTTTTAAAAGGAAATAAAAGCTACGGTTCTCATTGAATTCAGCCACCAATAAAGAGCAGCCATGGAATTACAAGCCACGGTTCTCATTGAATTCAGCCACCAATAAAGAGCAGCCATGGAATTACAAGCCACGGTTCTCATGAATTCAGCCACCAATAAAGAGCAGCCATGGAATTACGCCATAATTAAGAACAGGCCACGAATTCCCAAGATAATGCATAGAATTCAGCCACCAATAAAGACAAGCCACGGAATCCCAAGAGACAAGAAGAAAAGGGGAAGGGGAAGGGACAAGAAATACTCAACTTGTGTTGACCCCCCCCCTTGTCTACATCAGACTCCCCTACTTGAAGAACTCATCTCCCGATGAGTTAGCTTTGTTCTGAAGGCGTTGCATCAAGAGACACCAAGGCTTGAGATTGCTCGCTTGACACCAAGACTCAAATGAAAACAAACTCAAAACAAAGACTCAAACAAAACTTACTAACATGACACACGACTTATAAGACTCGCAAGACACTTAAGACTCACAACAAGACTTGACTTGACAAATTTTACTTGACAAAAAAAGACTTGACAAAACTCAAACCAAAACCTAGGACTTTCTAAAACTTGCTCTGATACCAAATTGATGCAATCAAAAATTTGGGAGAGGGACCCAATTTTTTTATCACAAAAAACTATAGACTTCCTAGATAGAATAAAGACACAAAATGCTTAAAAGGATACAAATAAACCACAAATAACTTCACTTTAATATATAAAAGATGATTACAAGACGCTTACAACTCTTGACACTTACAAACGACGCAATAAAGACAAACACAACAAGACACCTAAAGAAGCTTTGCCTTGAGAAGAAAGATACATGTGGGGTGGATACATGCGGCGAGAAGAAAGAGATTAGAAGCCAAGAAGAAGAGGGAAAGAGCCCGCAGGATTTCCAGAGGAGGGGAAGAAGTGGCATAGCTCGCAAGCTATCCAAGAAAACCCTCAGGTTTCTTTCCAAAAATCATTCATATAACCATATATAACTCTCTCAAAATATCTCATATATATAGGCAAAAGAAGGGAACTAAACAGCCAAAACAACCAATAAATTCTAGCACAGGAAACAGAAAATGACAGCAGCCAAAGGAAATAAGCCACGGAAATACCAAGGCAGAGAATGCCAAAAAGCCATTTCCAAGATAAGTTACAGGTTTTCCAAGGCAGCAATTAAAAGCCCACAGATTCCAGCAAAGAGCAGCAAAGAGGATGCCAAACGGACAAACCATTTCCAAGATAAGCTACAGGTTTTCCAAGGCAGCAATTAAAAGCCCACGGATTCCAGCAAAGAGCAGCAAAGAGGATGCCAAACGGCATCATTAATTCCACGGTTTCCAGCATCAGAGAATGCCAAAGGTTAGAGCCTATTTCAATATACCATGGCAGCTTTTTAAAAGGAAATAAAAGCTACGGTTCTCATTGAATTCAGCCACCAATAAAGAGCAGCCATGGAATTACAAGCCACGGTTCTCATTGAATTCAGCCACCAATAAAGAGCAGCCATGGAATTACAAGCCACGGTTCTCATGAATTCAGCCACCAATAAAGAGCAGCCATGGAATTACGCCATAATTAAGAACAGGCCACGAATTCCCAAGATAATGCATAGAATTCAGCCACCAATAAAGACAAGCCACGGAATCCCAAGAGACAAGAAGAAAAGGGGAAGGGGAAGGGACAAGAAATACTCAACTTGTGTTGACCCCCCCCCTTGTCTACATCATATGCTCTTCAGATACCTACTTTTCTTTGCGCTTTTGATTATCCGTCTTTTATTCTTTCAAGCTGCAGTTGATATTGCAGAGTTGAAAACGATGATCTTCCTTACTTTTAATGTTACATCTAGCCCAAGTATTGGCTGATTTAGCCTACCTATAGTTATAACTGTTCCAATATAGCTTGTGTAGCTGCCCTTCTGAAATACTATTGTCATGTCGTGTGCGCATGGAGGAGTAAATTGGGTCTAAATGAAAACTCGTAACAATTTTAAGTATAACTAACCAAGTATTTGCGAGTTTGAGTGTGTATGCAAGTATTTGTTGCCAGAAATGAAAATGCAAAAGTAACGGGATGTAATAGAAGAAGAACAAGTCAGAAACACAGATATTAAACATGGGACATTTTCTATATGCCAAATTTGGGGAAATTTTTATTTTCTTAGACCATTAATATGTAATAACCATTAAAGCTTTTTTGATGCTGTGCTTCTCTTTTGTTTAGTACAAAATTGAACCTCAAAATTCTCATAGAGATTCACATATGGATGACAGATGTAATCAATTTGGCTCATTCAGAATCTACTGGCTTTGAAGGAGTGAAACAAATATAATAATCTTTATCTTACTGATGTCTTACCAATCTTTCAATTTTTTTGTTTGGAAACAAGAAAATGTAAAAAGCGTCATTTCTTGGAACACTAACAATAAATGTTATACTAAAATTTTGAAATTAATCCAGAATTTATTTTATTTTTGTTTTCGGGCATTTTAAAAAATTTCATGCTATGATGTAACCCAATTATAGTAAGAAGTAGCAAGGGTTTGCTAGGACATTTTTGGTAACTGACATGCTACAACTTAATTTGAATGTGATAAAAAGTGGGCAATGGTGGCCGGGTTATTACCCAGAAGTGACGTGAAGCAACTTGATTGTTGTGAAAAGTAGGCAATGTTGGCTAGGACATCACTCACAGATTATGCACTGCTTTAACATTTATTTGAGTGGAAAATAAGCAATGATTGATTAGGTCAAGGGTAAGTTTTGATCCGCAGCGACAAATTTGATGACTTAGAAGGGGTATAAAAGAAAATTGTAGGACATAATGACTATAAAAGAATAAATATTATTTTTTTGCGAGAAACTAAATGGTAGCAGGATCAAATTTTTAGGAAATTGAAGTTATTGTCTTTTGAAAAGGTGGGAAATAAGATTAAAGTTTGGTAGCACTTGTAGAGTTGAAAGATAAATTAATGAAGTGAATAGGGTGATTGTTATTAGATTATTATCATTGAGGATATTATAAATGTGGTTAGTGTTTGTACTCTTCTAATTAGATAGGAGGATAGTTTAAAAACCTAATTCTGCTAAGAGATGGATGAATTATTACGGTATATATCTTAAGCAATAAGAATATTTATTGGGGGTGTCTTAAAGGAATATATAGGTTCTAATATGAGAGGCTTTGGGAGGATCTGTAAGCTTATGTAATAGAAATACAAATGTAATGAGGGATGCTTTGTTTGATCTCAATGATATGCAATTATGAATTCGCATTGCAAGAAACTGGAATTCCAATAGACTACTTTCACAAGTGGAGCCAAACCACAACCAGATCTCTTATTATTTGAATGAAAGAAAAATCTAGGAGAGTTTTTGACCATCTAACATAAAGTAGTAGTCATGGATGTTTATGTTGGGAATGTAAAGAAGATGATTTAAGGAAATTATTTTCCTATGATTAGATAGTAAAATTTGTAAGGTAATAAATTGGTAATCTTTGCTTAAAAAAACTTAACGTGGGATAAGAGTTATTTTAAGGAGAAATTTGTAAAGTTTAGAAACAATTTATTTAATTGTAACGAGAGTTTGTGGTGGATTAATAAGTTATAAAACATTATTAAAAAAGAAATGTGCTTTTAAAGAGTAATAAAGTTAAATACTACTAAAGCTTCCGAATGTTGAACTTCGACAGGAACTTCTCTTGAGCCAATCACATGGTTGGCATATGACATTCATTGGGAAAATAATATTAGGAAAGCATCTAAGTTGAGAAAATATATATTTCCTCATAGTATTAGTTATTCTCCCTCTTATTTATTTCCTATTGAATTTATTATGTGTGCCTATTAATATTCATCTCCATTCAATGTATAACATATTAAAGTTTTAATATCAACAAGGTATATGTGCTTGATATTAAGGCTTAGTCATCCTATTCATGCCCAGCCCCTCTTACCAATCATCCTGTTCATGTACTCACCCGATCTCCCACCATTCGTGTTCTCGCATGCCATTAACTTACCAGCTAATGCTTGCATTCGATTTCCAACCTTGTCCGATCTTGCCAACCCCCACATAGATCACATGCTTGTTCATCCTTGCAAAAGCATCCTTTGTGACCCTAGTCTCACCACTTCTTCCTACATGCTCTAGCCTACTTCGCTTATCCCCTGCTCCTAGATCATTCGCTCACTGTGACTTAGGTTTCGTTTGGGACGGCTTTTTTATTGCTTCTTAAAACATCTTTCTAGTTTAAAAATTAATTTTTTTTTTACTAGAAAGCGACTTTAAGAAGAAATAAAAAAGCCGTCCCAAACTAAGGCTTAGTCACTAATCCTTCTATAGCTCATTGCATGGACATCTCTTCTACTTTGGACTTTATTTTTATAACATGGTTTGAGTACCTCTTAAACTCTATGTACATTTCTCTTCAATAACATGACCTTTGTTTTAACTCATATTGAGATGAAACCCTCCACCATTGGTACTATCATCAAACTTAATGGTACCATCTATCTCTTGTTATAGAGGGTCTTTTGTTTTGTTGTATGCTTCTCCAGGCAATGACAAGCTTCTTGGGATGGCTATATGCTTCTCGAGATATTTGCATGCTTCTTGAGATTGTGACACGTTTCTCGTGGCAGTTGCAAGTTTCTTGAGATAATTGCATGCTTTTCGAGATTGTTGTGTTCTCTTGAGGTTATTGCACACTCCTCGTTGTGTAGCACTCAAATTTGATCTTTTTTTAATGCATGCAAGATTTGAAAATATTTTGATTTCATTTGTTTACATCAGTGTCTGTCATCAAAATGCTTGCTAAGTCTTTCACCTTCTATTTGTTTGCTTTTATATGTTATAGATATGATGGCGTTGAAAGTGAGTTACAATCTTTGGTGCATATCAAGATGTGATCGTTTTATCTTTTTACAAATTTTATATATTTATATTTTAACAAGATGGGTCTCACAAAAATTCATTTCTTCTCCTATAAATAGGAGGGGCTTACGTGTTGATTTTTGTATTCAAACTCTCATTTGTTGCGTTGTTTTGAGTGTTTAAATGGGTTTTGAGTTTGGTAGGGAGGTTTTGTTCTTGCTTGTAGGTGAGTTGCAGAGTTTTTATAAGTCTCCTGTAAGTCCTGTCAAGTTCTGGTTTATGTTCATTTCATTTGTTCCATTTTATTTATTGTTACAAATTTTAGGATAAAAATTGTTTTTTTAGTGCTTAGGCATCTTGTTTTAAGTGTTCAATTTTGTTCTTTGTACTTCTTATTCGTTTAGTTCACATGTTCATATTCAAAAAGTCCCTTCTTTTCAAATTTGTTTATTATGAATTTATGTAGTTTCCTTCCATCTTCCCCGCGTATGAGAGTTCTTCGTAAGTTAGGCCTTCCCACCATTCTTAAAATAGCATGCATGGTTGGTATCATTAGAAATCATGGCCGAGGGATCTTTTATCCCACCACACTTAAAGAGTGCATATAGGCCTTATGTAGCTACATGAGCAAAAATGTGGAATTTCTCTGCTGCATTAAAAAAATGCGCATACATATTTATTTTGTATTTTCCCATCGCATTGGAACAACATATATGAGTACTTAATTTTGCAGTTTTGTATTATACCATATGCGCGTGGCGATGACGATGACGTGCGACGGAACAAAAGTTTTCTCTTCTTTAAAAAAAAATACTTTTTCTTCTCTTTTTTATCTTTTTACCAAAAGAAAGGAAGGAAGAGAGGGAAAAAAGAGAGGGAGGAGCTAGTGAGAGATAGGGAGATATAAAGAGTGCTTTCTTTATTTAGAAAGAGAGAAAAGGGGTGGACAGAGTAAGAAGGGTTTGGTGGCCGTTGGGTTTGGTGAGGCTTCGAGTGTGGCTGGGAATAGCGTGCGTGGGGCGGTGCAGGAGTGACGAGCGATGTACTAGGCTTGGTTGATGTTGCAAGGGCTTCGTGATGTGAGTGTGAGGGAGAAGATTGGAGTTTGAGACTATGTGGAGGTGAGTCGGGAAAGAAGAGTCGAGGCTTGGGTTTGATAAAGAGGAGTTTGTTCGACTTCAAATTGTGCGTGCGAGAGACAAGGGTAGAGAGGGGGGGGGGGCACGTTCCCCACCTATTTTTTTTTCTTGGCTACAAGTGATATAAGAGATTAAAGCAATTTTTTTATATGAAAAATAAGAGTTTGAGGTACAAATTATAATTATTCAATCACGATTTTTACTGCACGTAATATATTCATAAAAAAATAGTTACAGAATTTATTGATCAAAATTTTTTTGTCAAAATGGATCTTAAAAGTATTGTATTTATTTTGAGATATATGTAATATACATTTTAATTGAATTTTTTTATGTGTTGAATTCATTTTAAAGTAATTTTAAGTGTGTAGGATCAGTTTACATAAGAAAATTAGCATTATTTTCATAAAAAAATATGATTTAACATGCAATAATATGCTCTAGGCTTTGTTCAGAATAGTTTTCTTACTAATTTTCACAATAACTTTCTTATAAAATTTTTTACTCTAGCTACAATATCATATCTTACGTTCAAATGGAGACCACTCCAAAATGGCTTGCTTTCCCTCGACCCAAATAGCCTGCTTCATTTTCTCCTTCGCTCCTCTCACAACTCGCGACCTCGAGCACGGTTTTCGGTTTCTTTTTCGCTCCTCTCCCGCATGTTATTTGCATTATTAATTTTGATCTTACAGCTCCTCTTGTCTCTAGTAATAAGACAACAAACGAAACTATTTTAATGTATTCTAGCATTTCAGCTGAGATGGCAAACCGCCGGAAAATCGCCGAAAAATTGACCGTCTGAAAACCTTAGGAAAACCGTCGGAAAATTGCGCCGGCAATGGATGATTTTTCTGTATTGTTTAATTTAGGCCCCCCTTGAATAAAATTTATGGCTACGCCAATGGCGAGTGAGGATAGGGAATTGTGGTATGGAGAAATGTCATAGAGGAAATGACTGGGACGTGAGACTTAATGCAGCATTGGAGTAGGCGCAATATGAAGTCGGCATGATTTTAGAAGATTTTTTTTATGTTGAGATGAATTTTTTTGGAAAGACAAAATGCAAAAAATTGAATCCTCATGCATCTCAAAATACTTGTCATTGCCTTGCCATTGAGAAATTTTGGGTTTCGCCTATGTGAGGTCTAGGCAAAATGGGTGCCCTCTATATGTAAGTTTGACATTCTGAAAAAGTCGGCGACTTCCTTTTTGCGAATGAATGAAGTTCAAGTGATTTTTGCAGGATGTCGCATCCATTGTTTGACATTTTAGCCGCGATTGACTGAATTGATTGGGAGTGATGCTTTCTTTGGTATTTTTGATGTTTAAGATGCATTGGCATAATCTGTTTCATAAACAAATGATGTTTGACCGACTTTGATTATGGTCGATATGTTTGGGGGACTTCAATTGTGATTGACCAAATTGGTCTTGGGAGGTGCTTCCTGTGGCATTTTTGATGTTGTGGATGCATTGGCTCAATCCATTTTGTGAACATGTGACGTTTGGGCAACTTCAATTGCGGCCAAGGCGTTTTGAATTCATTTCACGTGACATTGCGTCCATTGTCTATTGTTTTTAACATGTTCACTTGAGTTGTTCGCGAGATGTTTAAGGATGCCAACAATCTTCAACAAAGCTATGTGGTATCATTTTGTTTTCTTGCTATGTAAGAAGTTTGAGCTAATAAATATATTTATACCCAAATTGAGGGAAAGTGTTGAAATGTCTCAACAGATTAGGAAACATTTATACTAGGAAATGCCTTAGTTAAGGAATTCTACATTTTATTCCCTCGTAATTTTTTGTTCTCCTTGTATGTTTTAGAATACATGCATCCTATAGATCTATAAAAAGAGACCTTTGTTCAATGAATAATATATCAATGCTTTTCCCATCAATAGGCATTTTGATCTAGTCAACATTAGGCCATAATGGACTATCTAAATGGATTTATTTATACTGATGAACTGCAAGCATCATAAGAAATTGGAGAGACAACTCTTTTGTATACTGACATTCATCATTATCAACTGTTTTCTTTTTCTAATTTTTTAATTAGAATAATATTAGTTTTGTCTATTTGCACAAATACCTTTGGGATTCTAGGTTAATAAGTAGATTTCAACAAGCATATCTTATTGATTTGGTATGGAACTAGAATTCTAATAGTTGGAGGCAAGATATTTGGATAGTATTAAATAATAACGATATAATAAAGCTAAAAATATCCAAAGAGTGTAGTGATCAAAGCAAATGGTAACTAACTTTTGATGATTTTAATAATATTTGGTAAAGTTATGAAAAATATAATAAATTTTAGGCTTGGATAAAGTTGGATTTATTATAAGAAAATATTATAAGATCTTAGTTAAAACTGAATGAAAAAGATTTTTTTTTTCAAAAAATAATTGGGAGAGCATAATGAACAAAATATTGAAGTATATTATAAATTGGTCTAAAAAGTTGAATGAGGTTAACCTTGAAGAAAATGTATAAAAGTAAGGCTTTAAGTCTAAGTGAGACGTTACTTAAATTTGGAGTGCAATTGGGGAAACAGTTGTTATTTTGTTTTTATATATTTTCATAGAATTTGAAGACTTAGAGGATAGTGAATGATTGGAGAAGTAACATTTTTGTACAACTTTAGTGCAAAGGAGTTCGTGTTTTGATAATGATAGAGGAATCAAATTTATGAATCATAAAATGAAGTGATGATAAAGAATAATGGAATATAGACTTAAAAAAATAACATTATTTTTGTAGAAGAAAATTGATTTCATACTAAGTAAATCTATCATGAAAGCAATTTCTTCTGAAGGAAATTAATAGAAAAATATAAGAGTAAAGATTCATATGATTTATATTAATCTCGAGAAGACTAATAGTTGGTGTGAATTAAGGGATATTTCTATATGTTAAATTTTTATTAAAGTTATAAAGATATATATGATGGTGCATTGAGTAGTATTATAAGTATTTGTGAGGTAATTAAAGAATTTTCAATTATAATAATATTATATTCATGAATAACATTCATTATGTAATTTTTTTGTACTAGTTATAAATATGTTTACAAAGGAAAGTGATGTACCTTAGTATATGCTATTTATAGATGAGATAGTTCTAAGATGTAATAAGAGGAAAGTTAAAATAATAGAGAAAATGTTTAGAACATAATGGGCCGAAGATAAGTGTAATTAAGTTTTGACTATATTATATGTAAATTTAGTTTATGTAATAATAATCATAATTAATCAATATTATTAGAAGGTGAAGTGATACATAGAAGGGTGAATGGTTAGATTGAAAAGGTAAGAGGATATCACAGGACAAAAAGATAAATTTTATAGAATTTTAATTAGACTTGCTATGCTATATCAATTTGAGTATTGATAGTAAAAAGAATTATTAAGAGTTGAGCGTGACAAAAATGAGATGTTATAATACATTTGTGATAAACTTGTTAAATCCCAGCCTTTCAATCCTACATTAATGCCACGACTACAAGTAGCGATCCGTTGGAAGCTCACCTTACGTTTTGTGCCTTCCTTAGTTAGGAAGCAAAATTAGGAAGGATTATATTACCTTTTATTATGTAGTTATTTGTTTCTTTATTTAAGCATTTTGTGTAGTCTTTAAATAGGGATGATGTTGAATACAGTTTTAAGCTTTTCCCTCTCAAACTCCTTATTTCAACAAAACTAAAATGGATAAATTAAGGAATGATTATATTGAAGGGATGATATGAGGCTTATTGAAGATAAGTAATTAAAATAGAATTATATTGTTTGTTTATGTACAATTAACGGTATAATCGACACCATTTGAATTGATAAATAAAATTGGTGATGAAGGATTATAAATGAAAAAAATGGTTAAACCTAAGATAACTTGGTTTGAGGTCGATTAAAATGATTTATGAAGAATAAGTTTAATATAGATAAAATTTGGCTTCAAATATTAGGAATTAGCTATTGGAGAATTTTATAATTCTCAAACGGATTGCATACTTTATGATCAAGTATGACATACGAATGATGATATATTACTCCGAAGGGTAAAAATAACATTTTCTTATGGACTCTGATAAAATTTACAATTTTAAACAGAGATTCCTCTATTCAATGTTTGGTTGAATGAGGTTTATTTATTCTGGGGTACAGACGTCCCATAGGAGCTTGCCCTTATGGTTAATTATATCTTAAGCTTTGATGCTTGAGAAGACTTTTGATTAAACTAGTAGTTTTCTTGTTTTGAAAGTCATTTAGATATTGACTAAAGTTTAATTTTTGAAAATCCGTGAAAATTTTGTTTAAAGGGTTTTTGACATTTAGGAAATTCAAGGAAGAAATGATTAACTCGAGATTTTGAAATGAGAGCCAAATGAGGTGAAGTAGGAGCACTTGATTATGAGAAATCTTGGAGGTGCTCGGACTATCCTATATTGGGGTTTATATTTTTGAACTCTAATTTTGTTTGAGTTGATCATTTTGATTAGAAGGCCGGGGCTTACATTCCAACAACACATATTCGAGGAACTGCCCGGAAGGTGAGTACTTGTATGGTGATTGGAATCAACTATTGCCTCGGATCCTAAAATTAAGGTGAGGACTACTGAGAGATAGTATCTCGAACCTAAATCTAATGGAATGTAAATTGACTTACAAACTACGCCTCACATGAGGCATAGCTAGCCCGACCCTGGATTTATTGCTCTGCCTGGAAAGGGCTACAAGCTAGACCTAGGTAAACACTTTTAAAATACCATGTTTTTTGGTCTCAATGCACAAGAAATAGGGCTTATAACTTGGGTTTGAGGCCAAGATGCCTAATTATGATGGGTATGCATATACTAACTCACAAAGAAAATAGACTTTTTGTTATCTAGTCTTTAAGTGAAGGCTTTTCTACGTGTGACACACTTTTGGCTATGCATGATTGTTTTTGAGTTTTGGAAAACTTGGCTCCTTGAAAGAGAGCAATGCAATTTTCTTTTGTTAGAAAATCATGAAACCTAAATTGATTTTAGGTTGTTTACATTTTAAAGGGTAGAAATCTTAAATTTTTTTAAGAGCCTACTATATTAAATAGTCCAGGCCACCCCCAAGTAAAACAAAAAAGAAACCTAAGAAAAAGCATGCTTTTCTATTGCACACATAGTAAATAATCAATACATGTGAGGAAATGTAAATCAACTAAAGCAAAAATGTAGGTAATGTCCCAATTATTACAATTAAGTTTGTCAGCTAAGTTGCCTGCTATTCAATGATGCACAATTATCTACCTAATTTGAATTAAGTAAATATAGAAGGGTGAGATGTAAATGTGGATTATAAATCACAAGGAGTTTTCTTTGAACTTTTGGGTGTTCAAAGAAAGATGTTCACTCACTTAACTTGAGTCAAATGGACGAAAAGATCTCCTAAAACTTTTTGAATTGTAAGAGAGGGATGTGTAGCATGCAACTTGAAGGTGTGCAAACTAAGAATGAACCATTGAATTTTCTCTTTAATGGGAGATGATTATCTACCTAGTTTGGTTAGGTAAAAAGGGGAAAAAGTACAACTTAGATGTTGCAACTTAGGGAAATCTCTTAAACATTTGGAGTTCAAAAGGATCTATTCATTTGCCCAATTTGAGACTAAGCAAATGAGATGAAAGAACTCAAGGTTCAATCTTAAATTCAATTATTTTACAACATGATGTATTTAGGATTTTGAGGGGATCCATAATACAAAACATGAGGAAGATTAAATTTTCTATTACAATTTTGAGCTATAGGAGAAGGGAAAGAAAGTACAACTTGGAGGTTGCAAATTCAAGAAGTTTCTTTGAGCATTTGACGTTTAAAAGAAGAGGTACACTCTCATAGTTTGCGTAAGGAGAATGAAAGGGGATTATGCAACTTAGAGGTTGTAGATCGGGGGAAGCTCTTTGAACATTAGGTGTTCAAAAGGAGATGTTCACTTTTCTAACATGTACCTAAGCAAATGAAAGGGAGGAGCTCAAGGTTTGATCTCAAGCTCGAGTATTTTATAGCATAATGTATTTAGGGTTTTGAGGAAATCTATAATACAAAACATGAGGTGGATTAGATGTCCTCCTATAGTTTTAAGTTGTAGGAGAAGGGGAGGAAAATGCAACTTGGAGGTTGCAAATTCATGAGCATTCTTTGAACATTTGATGTTCAAAGAGAGATGTACATTTTCCTAATTTCTAGTCTTAGGAGAATAAGATAATTTCCTACAGCTTTTGAGTTGTAGAAAGTGAGAAATGAGATACAACTTATGGGCTGCAAGTTGAGGGAAGTCCCTTGAATATTTGATGTTCAAGGAGAAATGATCATTCACTTAGTTGGGATTGAGTGAATGGAGATGTAACTTGAAAGTTACAAAATTTCATGAATGTTCTTTGAATATTTGGTATTCAAAGAAAAAAAGATCATTCATCTAATTGAAGTCAAGTAGGTCCTGAGTCTAAGCAGGATGTTCAATTGTTAACTTTAGGTTCAAACAAATTGAAAGAAAGATCTTAGAGTTTGGTTATGAGTTCAATAACCTCATGTAATAGTAAGCAGAAGTTTTGGAGGAGCTTCAAATTATTACACATGAAGGGAAAAGTGACGTTTGTTTGTTGACTTTGTGTTTCAACAAACAAAGAAGGGGAGAGAACCTAGGATTTGGTCCTAAAATTAAAGGATGTAACGATATGTTTAAAGGCTTGAGGAGCCTTAAGAACATCTTGCATGAGAAGATATTTATTGGTTTTATATTCCAACAACGAGGATAGAAGAACTTGGGATTTGGTTCCAAGTTTCAAATGATTCATGCGCTCTAACACTTGGAGCTTTGAGAACGCTCCAAGCATTCTACATGAAGGAGGATTGTTTATTTGTTAATTTCATATCTTAACAAATAAAGGTTTGGACTTAGGATTTGACCCTAAGGTCTTGAAGGCTCATATGATAGAATAATTTAGAGCTTTGAGGGTGATCCGAAATATAACACATGAAGGGGATATTTGTTGGTTTCATGCTCCAACAGACAAGGTGGAAGAACTTGGAAGTTGGTTCCAAGTTCAAGGTCTCTTAGTATGCATTTAGGATTTTAGGGGAAACCAAGTTGACATACACAAGAAGGGAAAATGGTGTTGACTTGTTGATTTTGTGTCAACAAGTGAAATAAAATGAACTTAGGATTTTCATCCTAAAATTACAGGATTTATACAATGAAGTGTTTGGAGCTTTGAGGAAGCTTCACACGTCATGTATAAGAGAGAAATGATTTGTAGTTTTGGAACTACGGATCAAGAAGCAATCACCGAGTTTGTACTCGATGATATAAGCTCATCTACCTAAGTTGGGTTAGGTAAATATGATAGGCTAAGTTTTATGCTGATGGAGGATTTTCATCTGTTGATCTTGTCTCGACAAATGAAAGAGGAAGCTTAAGAGTTGGCTCTAAGATTCAAGGCCTTCATGTAGCGATATTATGAAATTTTGGAAGGTTCCAAAATTATCACACATGAAAGGGGATGGTAGTTATTTGTTGATTTTGGGTTTCAACAAAACAGTTGTGACTTAGGATTTGATCCTAAAGTTTTGATGTTTCATGTAATAGAACATTTAGAGCTTGGAGAGGCTCCAAAATGTCACACATGGAGGTGGATACGTTTGAACTCATACTTAAAAAAAAAATGTTTGAACTCATGCAACATAGAGCTTAAAACTTTTGAGGAAGTTCTAAGTATCAAGTTTGAAGGAGGACATGCATGAGAAAGGAAATTCCCTATTCTTCCATGAATGTTTTGGACTCATGGAAAGAAGAGATGATTGCTAAAGCTTTGAAAATTTTTCTAAATCAATTTTGACATGATCTAGGGGACTTGGAAGCTTCTAGGGATATCCTAAATATCAGTTTTGACAAGATCTAGGAGAAACCTAAAAGTAAGCATGTGATGGTTCAAACCCTAAACTTTGAGCTTTGTAAAGTATCACATATGATCTTGATTGGCTATGCACATTATGAAATCATCAACATGAACCTTTGAGAGTAATGTGAAGGATTTCACAATGAGGTAGAAATTGTTTTGGGCTGCTCAAATTCATTTGCGTGCATTTGTCATAATTTACAAAGAGCTACAAGTTCTAATATACGTATGCTTCTAGTGTGTTAAAGGCACAACGTTGAGTTTTCGAATTTAGAGATTTGCACAATTAAGAACAATCAACTACCCAATCTTGCGAAATATTACACATAACCTCAATCACAGTGCTCCTCATATATTGATTAAGTTCATGACAAACATTTGCAAAAACTCAAAGAAATTCTTAAACTCCAACATATGCACATTCATGTAACCATAAATCATTTTCTTGATAATTTATGTGTAAATGAAATGTGCATGTAATTTGAACCAGTTACAAGTTTTAAAAGAATTCCTTATACATGTTCTCTCCAATTTAGGGTATCACATAAACAAACTTTTATATTTTCAACACAAGACAAAGTGTAGTCATCGGTGTTGGAAACCTATTAACTACACTAAATTAGTTTATCCAACATTTGAAATTGAACAAGTATGTTTACATAATTTCTCAAATCTTAGATGAAACACAAACTCAACAAATGCAATTTAACGCACTAGATCGATTTTGTTTCGATATTAGCATTAGGGGAAACAAACTTGACCTACAATGCAATGAAACCTACACTTCATCATACATTTTGGGATAGGAAGATATCATCAAAACCTATGGTTCATTGTAGGCGAAGGCTAAGCATGCGATATGACTGCAAAATCATGCATTTGAGAGGTGTTGGTTACCAATCCAACACCCCTATGCGCGTTAACATCCTCTCGGGATTCTCACATGAGAACCAACAAATGAAAACCACCAAGTTTCCACTGTTTTGCGAAGAGGAAAACAAATGTGGGATTTTGGGAGAGCAAAAATTGAGGTTTCTAAGGACCTAGGGGTTGGGGACGTCAATCACACATCAAAGGCTAGGGGGCCTTAGGGTTTTTCCTACGTTTTTGAAATTTTACCTCACCCAGGCTGTCCAAGCGCTCCAATCCAAGCTCCAAATCGCTGTCCAAGCAGCTCCGGGGGAAGTAGACTGCTGTCCTATTTGCTCTGGACGTCGTCACCGCTGTCCAAGACACTATGGATGCCTCATTTGCTATCCAAGGCACTCCCAAGCCTCCAAACCGCAGTTTGGGAGGTTTCGAAGGCTTCCCTTGCTGTTTGGAAACTTCCAACAGCTCCCTCGACTGCTGCGAACTCGTCAGAGTTGAAATAGGATGGGGCAAGAGGCTCCCTCCGGACTAAAAGCCGCATAAATCCAAACTTAGACAGAGTCGGAGCCCTCAAGTCGGACAAGGGTCGGGAATAGGGGCTGCGGCTTCGGCTGATCCGATGAATATGGGAACAGACCCCCTGGGAAGCTCGTTCGAAAGCCCAGACACGGCGGAGCTGAATGGCTCCCCCCTTCTCATTTCGTTCTCTTTGAGGCGCACGCACGGTGCCAGCCCCCCCAAATTGCCAATCCCGCCTTCTCATTGCGTGAAACGAGAGAATTTCCACTTGAGTGGATTCTCTGCCAAAATTGATGTGAAATTGGGTGGGATTTGAGGTGAGATCTCAGCCCTTGATCTCAATTTTTGAAGGCTAGCCCAAATTGACTAATTTGGACTAAAATAAAGCTCGAATTGGACTCGACCCGAACCGATTTGGGTTGGTTTGTGTCCGATTTGGTCCGCTCAATTTAATTTCATGAAATTAAACTTGAATCGACGTCGAATTGCTTCGTATTGCGTCGAACTGCGCTCGATTGGATTTTATTTGATTTTAATTGAATGAAATTGAATTTAATTGAATTAAATTTGGGTCTAATTTGAGTTAATTGAATCTTGATTCTGATCAATTAAGTTGATCGAGCGCCATCGAGCCTAGTCGGGCTCGAATCGGCTCGATTCGAGTTGAATCGACATGAAAATGTACGTCAACATTAGCTAATAAGTATGATGGAGCAGTGAAAATCTAAAACATGTCATGACAAGGTGTTGGCATTTAATTGTTAATGACATCTATTTTTTCCAACTTCTCTTCTTTGAATGTCACTCCCTATATGTATTTGTATAATATAAAGCTATACAATTTTTCACTTCAACTTTCATTTTTGTGGAAGTTTTTTTCAAAGATTCTTTATTTTTAGAGAACATGTTATCCTTTTTTTTTAATATTCTTATTAAATACTGAAATGGTCTTTATGTCTAGTTTATCAGGGATAAAATGACTGGCTTTGCAGAAGTTATGGTTAATTTTGTCACATCAAGCTACAAACCTGAGATGCTGGATCCTCTTGTTAGGAGGATTTCTACTATACCTGAAGTGGTTCGTGTGGCCTTCGAAATCCTTACTTTTTATTGACTTCACCAACATAAGCTTTTTAAAATCTTTTTCGAGGCATCACTTTGTTAAACAATCAATGGAATTTTCACATTATGTGAAAAATTGTAAACAAGATGATCAACAAACGTGTTTGCAGTTTCTTACTAATTCTATTATGTGAGGCCCAAGTCTTATGTTAATGCAATGTATTTTACTATTCTTTTCACTTATAATTGATTTATAATTTTTGGGATTTCTTTGATTTGTTACTATAAAATTTGATTATTAGCTGACCCCACATAATGTGATAAATGCTTGTTATTGTTGTTATTATTGTTATAAAATTTGATTATTATTTTTTTTCTCATGTTACTGGACATAGGTTAGTGTCATGAATAATGTGACTTCATCTGTTAGTAATACATCTGTTGGGGAGCAAGAGTACACTCTTTATGGAAAATCAACCATTAACGAATTGTTAAGAGGACTTACATTCAACGTTTCAGCCAATTCTTTTTTCCAGACGAATTCTTACCAGGCAAGGATATTAATTGCAATGATGATTTTCACTTTTTTGATTACTGCAATTCCTGAATATCTCCTGTAGAATATGGTATTGAATACATGATTGTATTTGGTGCTAAACATGATGAATTTGTGGGTATTCAAGCTTGTTTGCTGATGTTTTGTTTTTCCATTGCTTAAATTTGCATAGTTTATTTATATTTTACTATGGTCTATGTTTAAAATTGCGTATTTGGGTATTGAGGCGTTTTTCATTCGCGAGGCGAGGCGTAAGCCTGCAGGCGTTTTGAGGTGTAAGCCTCAAAATTAAAATATTGCATAAACATAAAATGATAAATTTTTAATATACTAATGAGTGAATAATATAAAACATAAAAAAACATAAGATATGAAGTGAAATCAAAATATCCCAATAATAAGACAACATGAAATATAGTTCAACTCAAAATTCTATCTTTCCCAAATCCCAGTATTCTTTTCATTAACATATAATTCAAATTTTCAAAAATAAATAGCAATGATATATCACATAAGAACTCATAAGTCATCAGCACTGTCATCACTAAGGGGTTCTTTATTTGAATCATCATTATGATGAACTGCTCTCTCCTCTTCCTCCTCTCCTATTGAGTCCAATGTCGGGCATTTACTTCAAGATTTATGTAAGTTTTAATATATATAGTGTGAGACGTAATCCTTATGCCAGTGAGGCGAGGTGGACCTCAACCAAGTTGAGGCGCAAGCCTCATAAAAAAAATTCGAGGCGTAAGCATCGAGGCGTTTTTTACTGGAATTGCCCAAAGGCGGGCCTCAAGGCGAGCCTCATATTGCGCAATTTTAAACCATGACTATGGTTATTGGTAATGCAATTAAGTATGAGATCTTGGAAGGAAAAGTTGAAGGCCAATGCTAGCATGATTTTTGGTTCTTCAGTAGTTTTTAAATAAACTAGTATTAATTTATAATGCATCTCTGCATAGAAACGATAGCTGATGAAGGATTCTTTCATACCAATCCAAATAGTTGGGATGGTAGTGATAATGATGTTTTTTTTCCCATTTTGGTTCTTCATTCTATCTTGAGAGAAATATAGGAATGTTGTGGCGGAGGGCTCTTGTTTCTTTTGAAAATGTTCTCTCAATTCCAAAGTATGAACATGAGTTGTTTGACGCTGGATGGTTCAAGTTAGAGTTTTCTAATGCAACTATTACCATGCTTTGTATGAAAAATCATATTAGGGAACTTGAGATATAAGATAACAAATCACTAAATAATTTGATAATTTGCTTTCTTTAAATGTAAATAGTAAATATAAAAGTTATAATTCAAATGATTATGATATACTTGCGTAAATTCAAAAGAAATTAACAGGAATTTTGAACCATTTAAAATAAAAAGCTATTATAATTTAATTCTTGTCTCACGTTGGTACTAAGAGATGACTTTCCCCAGAATTAGGTACTCACACTTATATTACTCTCGAATTAATCACACAGCCAACTTATATGAATGAGATTGAAAACTTGAAAGAGAATTTTTTGTTCAATTAAAATTGTGACATGCTAGAGCTGTCACTTGTGTTCAAACACAAGGTGGTTTGACCAAGTATTTCCTATTTCTACTGTATTACATCAAGGATCAGCCTTAAGCCCATATGTTTTTGTTTTGGTCATGGTTGTTCTCACTAGATAGTTGCACGAGGTTGTATCCTGGTGTAAGCTCTTCTTGTGGATAAGACTAGAGAGGGAGTTGAAGGTAAACTTGAATTTTGGAGGTCAACCTTAGAGTTTAAAAGTTTTCTTTTGAGTTGAGTAGATCTAAAATTGAATATATGAAGTATAATTTTAGTAGTAAATAGATCTAGTGGGGGAGTGTGACTTTGGGCGATCAAGTCATTAATAAAATTACATGTTTTTGATATTGTGCGTCTATTGTTCAGAGTGATGGTGAAATAGATGGGGATATTATTAGCAGAATTCAAGTTTGATGGTTGAAGTGAAAAAATGCATCGGGCTTGTTGTGTGATAGAAAAGTCTCCCTCAAACTAAGGAAAAATTCTATAAGATGGTGGTGAGACCTGCAATGTTTATGGTGCAGAATGTTGGCATTAAAAGAGAAGCATAATATTAAGTTAAGTGTTGCAGAGATGAGGATTAAAAGAGAAGCATAATATTAAGTTAAGTGTTGCAGAGATGAGGATGCTCATGTGGATGAGTGACTTTACTCTTAGAGATAGGATACGAAATGAGCATATATGTGGAAGGGTTGGAGTAGCTCTAGTGGAAGATAAGATTAAAGAGAGTCACCTTAGATGGCTTGGTCACTTAAAGCGACGACTTTTCGATGACCCGGTTAGGAAAGTAGATGTATTCGATTTGGCTTTTGTTAAGAAAAGTAGAGGTAGACCTAAAAAGGCTTGTTTAGAAAATATTAGAAATAACCTTTCTTTATTAGATTTAAATGAGAATTTAACTCTTAACATGAGACAATGCAGAAAAAAGATTCATGTAGCTGACCCCACGTAGTGTGATAAAGGCTTGATGATGTTATTGTTGTTGTGAAATTGTGACATGCCGGTGAATCTATATTTATAGACTTCTCATCCTAGGGTTTGTAGATATTTGGCACAAAATCAACTCCATTTAAGTTTTAATTCAATCGCAAAAGATAAGAATCAATTAAAATTTTAATTTGGAATATCAAATAAACTTAATATCTAACTATCGAAGCACATCATTAAACCTATAAGCAATATCATATATTTATAGATAATAGAAATCCACAGACATTGCAACCCAGAACCGCAACTTTCACAAGAATCCTGCTAGCTTAAGGAATGAGATTAGGATGTGTAGTCATAAGGCTTGGGATCAGGATAAGTTGCAAATACCTACTGTACCATAATAAAAAACACAGAGAATGGGCAAAAGGAGCCATAATCATCCTGTAGTAGAAAAAAGTCATAAGTGGATACTGGCAAGTTCCACCACCCAAATGTCAAATAGCAATCCACTATATGATTCAACCGAAACTGTACCAACTCATATGAACAAACCTAATGCTAGGAAATATAAATAAATCTCTTTTTCTTAAGACCACATTATTAATGTGTTTTAATTACAGAAATAACAATTAGGGTCTACTGCTAAGAAATATGAAATAAATCTCTTTTGCTCAATACCATAATTATTAATGTGTTTTAATTACAAAATTAACAACTAAGGTAGAAAACAACCGATTAATGAAAACTTATAAACTTTGCTTAGATCATTGTTTGATATTATGTTTTGGCGAGGTTAAATGATGACGACATCGTTAGTGATTTCAACGCGTGTACCACCGGAGATCGACGGCCACGATCAGGAGTTTATATTTTGAATCATTTTTATATTAGTTTATTTTATTTTTTTAGTTTTATTGTTTTACCCTTATGGATGGTCATTTGATATTGTAGCCCCGAGGGCATTTATGTCTTTTAGTTTTAATTTCATTTTGGCCTATTTATAGGAGGTCTCATGCATTGCAGGAGGATGATTATTGATGAATGAAAAATTCTCTCTTGTTGATCTCTTTGTGAGTTCATGAAATTTTCCAAGATCTCTTTGTGAGTTCTTGAGGAGATAGTATTGTGGATCTCTTTGTGAGTTCTTGTGGAAGTGGTGTTCAAGGTTTGTAGTTTGATAAATTTATTTTCCCGATCCTCAAAACCCCTCTTCCCCTTCTCTCCCTAGCCGAATTTCTTCTCCCCACCCAAATTTCCCCCACCGGCCTTCATAAGCCCACCACCGGCCACCCAGGCCGATCCCGCCCCCGGCGGCTCTGCCAGTCTCCCCGGCCGGCTGTCATCCTGCCGGCTCCAGGCGGCTGGATCCAGGCCACCAACCTTGTCGCCGGCCCCTTGGATCCTCCCTCTTGTTTGAATTTCAAATTTCTCTTGATTAATTCACTTTCCTAATTAGCTTCTCTCCAATTAAGAAAGTCAGTTAAGAGGATTAAAGTCTATTTTGAAATTCAAATTTTGTTTCCCTCTCCTATTAAACCTATTTGAGAAGTTACATAAAATATAATCAAATCTAAAATTAAATTTCAGATTTGATTAGGTTTTATTTACTTAACCTTGGGTCCCACTTAACTCCTAAGCTTCTCTCCCCTCCCCCATATGGCCGGCCCCTTTAATGGGCTCTTCTCTCTCCCAAATTACATTAAAAGCTCCACCAAATCAACCCTTAATTATCTCCACAATTAACTCCCCTTGTCATTATTGGATTAATTTGAAATTTCAAATTAATCTCCCTCCAAAACCACTTGAAGTTGAAATTAATTTCAGTTTTCTAAATTCCTCCCTCTCCCCCCTAACTCACGGCTAAGCCCTCCTCTCTCCAAACCGACACCTCCACTTTTCTCCTCCCATCATTGCTTGGCTGAGTTCCACCAAGAGAAGATTCTCCTACCACCAAATACATCCACACCTGATGCGGGCAAGAAATCCGGGGGATGGGGCACCTGAGGACCTCCGCCCACAGAAACGACGGACAAACGACTACAAGCTCGTCAAATGAGACGAACAAACTCTTACATTTCAAACCTAAAATAAACTTAGAAATTTAAGAACAAAATTACAACAACAAATTGAAATTAAACGACTTTCAAACTCAAAACGAAATTAAAGACATCTTAAACTTGCTTCACTTAGAGAAGAAGGATACAGATGGAGTGGCATTTGCAGAGAGACGAAAGAGGTTAGAAGCCAAGACGAAGGTTGGAAAGAGCTCGCAAGATTTCCGGAGGGGATGAGAAAGAAGGTGGACAAAGCTCGCAAGCTTTTCCAAGCAAACCCGCAGGTTATAGCTATTTCAAAAATAACATATCATTCAATTTTTAAAACAATACAAACCATCTCATATATATAGGTATGAGAAGAGAATACGAAAAGACTTGGCATTGAATTTACACACAAATCCAAGCACACACAAGCATGGAAATCCCTCCATGCATTCACGGAAAACAGCCCAACCCAGGAACCTAAGGAGCCACCACGGGAGCCGAAGAGGGCGCACGGAACCAAGGCGCCAAAGCCACGGGAAAACCCCCAGGCTCGGTAAACTAGCAGCCGGCTGGAAATCCAAGGGCCATGGCACGGAAAACAGCAGCCCACCGTGGAAGCCAAGGAGCCACGACATGGGAAATAATACTTCTTGGAATTCCAAAGTCCGGTTTGGAATTCCATTAGAATTCCAAGAGACAAACATAATTAAAGACATAAAAACAATAAAAATTATATTTAATAAAAAGATAACTATGAACTAAAATGTTAGCTAATAATGAGCTAACCCTTAGTTCAATAAGTGAACTAAAGACCAACTCATAAATGAGCTAAAATTTCAGCTCAATTTTGATTGAGCTTGTAAACTTGAGGGAGGCCAAAATTAATTTATTTTGGACATGAGTTGACCCCCCTTTGTCTACATCAGACTCCCCTTCTTGAGAACTCATCTCCCGATGAGTTAGCTTTGGTTTCTTTCGAGGAGGTGAAGACGGTGCATCCAATTCATTGATCAAATCTTCATACTTCTTCATGATCTTATCTCAAAATCGATCTCGTAAACACTGCTTTTTCTTGAAGTACCTTTCTGTTCGTATGTGCATCCATGATTGAAGTTTGTATAGTTCATACTCCATAAGATTTGTTGATTTTGATGGAATCCACCTATCCATAGGATCTTCAATTTCTGCAGGTTTGCTTTCTTCTGTCTTTTTGTCTTTTTTTTATTTTTTTTTGACGACTGAAACAAGACTAAAAAAACAAGACTCAAAGAAAGACTAAAAAAAAACTCAATCTAAATTTAGACTCACAATAAGACTCACGAGAATTACAACAAATGTTATGAATCACTAAGATTTTTCTTGACAAACAAAACTTGACAAACAAACTCACGAACCTAGGACTTCCTAACTTGCTCTGATACCAAAAATGATGCGGGCAAGAAATCCGGGGGATGGGGCACCCGAGGACCTCCGCCCACAGAAACGACGGACAAACGACTACAAGCTCGTCAAATGTGACGAACAAACTCTTACATTTCAAACCTAAAATAAACTTAGAAATTTAAGAACAAAATTACAACAACAAATTGAAATTAAACAACTTTCAAACTTAAATCGAAATAAAAGACAACCTAAACTTGCTTCACCTAGAGAAGAAGGATACAGATGGAGTGGCACTTGCAGAGATACGAAAGAGGTTAGAAGCCAAGACGAAGGTTGGAAAGAGCTCGCAAGATTTCTGGAGGGGATGAGAAAGAAGGTGGACAAAGCTCGCAAGCTTTCCAAGCAAACCCACAAGTTATAGCTTTTCCAAAAATAACATATCATTCCATTTTTAAAACAATACAAACCATCTCATATATATCGGTATGAGAAGAGAATACGAAAAGACTTGGCATTGAATTTACACACGAATCCAAGCACACACAAGCATGGAAATCCCCCCATGCATTCATGGAAAACAGCCCAACCCAGGAACCGAAGGAGCCACCACGGGAGACGAAGAGGCCGTAAGGAACCAAGGCGCCAAAGACACGGGAAAACCCCCAGGCTCGGAAAACCAGCAGCCGGCCGGAAATCCATGGGCCATGGCACAGAAAACAGCAGCCCACCGTGGAAGCCAAGGAGCCACGGCATGGGAAATAACACTTCTTGGAATTCCAAAGGCCGGTTTGGAATTCCAAGAGAAACTTAATTAAAGACATAAAAACAATAAAAATTACATTTAATAAAAGATAACTATGAACTAAAATGTTAGCTAATATGAGCTAACCCTTAGTTCAATAAGTGAACTAAAGACTAGCTCATAAATGAGCTAAAATTTCAACTTAATTTTGATTGAGCTTGTAAACTCGAGAGAGGCCAAAATTGATTTATTTTGGACATGAGTTGACCCCCCTTTGTCTACATCAACACTGCACAGACATCTCATAGTCATGAATGGTCGATCCGGAGCGTGATTACGGCATTGCATACGATCATCAAGGCGACATTGACGTCATCCGATTGCCGTTCTTTGACGTTGGATTCGGCTCCGACCCCACCGTTGAGGATTACTTGAATCAGATTCTTCCTCACCTTGTGGACATCCTCGACGAGCAACTTCCGGTGGACGAGTGGATCATCAATGGAACACCTTCTTCTCCAAATCCGACTTCCTCCCTGGCGGCTAGCCCCCTCGGCATTACTTGTCTAATAGTGGCATCATTGAGTTTGTGCGCCATCCTCTTCTGCTAACCAAGTGAATCCAAGAGTGAAAGTGAGGGACTTCGAGGTGAAGGATCTATATCTTAAGCCTTGGATTTTTGTTAATAGCCATTTGCTTTATTACTTATTGGATTAATTTTGTTTGTTTCATGTTGCTTCTAAATGTAATTGATTGACGTTGCTTAGTTCTTCCATGGAAATTTCTTGCGATCTATCTTGAAAAGCATTTGTTTAAAATTAGCAACGCAAGTTCACAAGTTATTAATTTTCTAACAAGCAATTCTTGTCTATCGCATTTAGTTTCACATCATTAAATATGTGAATTCATATCAAATTTATCCCACTTGAATTAATTCAGCTCCAATGAATTAAGCATTTGATATTCATCAAATTTACATCCTAGCAATCCAACTTCATCAAGCAGGTCAAGAGTGTATTTGTGTTGGGGGACAGTTTCTTTCCTTGAATTCAACAAACTCCATTCTTAATAAGTATTTTAATGTTTTCAAGTATTTTATTTCAAAGTTCATAGCAAGGCCTTTCTTCAGATTTTGTAATTCATCAATTTCATCACCTATTATTATGTCATCAACGTAAACAATTTAGAAGAATTTTTACCTTCTTTTCAGTGTTTATAGAATATAATATGATGAATTTGACTCTTATTCTACCCATGGTTCATTAACGCCTTCCTAAATTACTTGGACCACGCCCTTGGGGATTGCTAGATGCCATACTTGCAAACTTTTTCTTCATCAAGCTTCTTCGCAAACCCAAGAGATAGGCTCATATAGACATTTTTCTCTAAATCTCCATTTAGAAAGACTTTTTGTTTACATCCAATTGATATATAGGCCAATTGTAATTCACGGCCACGGATACAAGAATTCGAATAAAGTTCATTTTGACAACTGGAGCAAATTTTTTTGGTTGTTAGTTTAAAGGTTTGTGTAAAACCTTATGCTACAAGTCCAGCTTTATTCCCCCGCTCACTATCATTAACCTTGCATTTAATTATAAATATCCACTTGCAGCCTATGACCTTTGTGTCCTTAAGCTTGTCATAAATAATAAGAATGTTGGAGTTTATGAAGTGGGAGCAGACTAGGAAATGATATTGATTAAGAAAACTCTGGAGGGTAATCATTGTGGATTCTATGTGAATAACAAATTCGAGTCTATTTTTTAATTCCACTTGTAGATTGCTTGACTTCAGGAGGCAGCAGGATTGATATATTATTCACATGCATGATGATTTCAGGGTTAAAGAGATGCAAATCTTCATCTGTTATTATTGTATACCTTTTCTGGAAAATGGTGTATTTTGTGGTTGTTATTTTTCGTTAAAATCATATAGATGAGGTTTTGTAAGCATAGTTTATTTTAATTATATTTTTCTCAAGCTAACGCATTGTCTTCTTCTGATGGGAGCTCCTACTCTTTCTCTTAAACTTTTTTTTTTTTTTAACTTTTATAAAACTTGACTGATTGTTATAGTTTTCTATCGTTTTCTTGGATCAAGCATCCCAATATGCATTTTTCCATTTTCAGTTCTCTTCCAAATTATGCATTTAGGCTCTATCTTGTTTAAACCAATATGCGTCATAGGAAAGATACTGAAGGAAATTAACATGCCCAGGCTTAAACGTACTTGTTAGAAACTCAAAATTCTGCAAAAGAGGCTGCTATTATTTCCTCATTTACTCTATGAGTTCTGTTTTGTTCTATTTTTTCATTCTATAAAGATTGCGGCAATGAGCATGCCTTGATTGACTCTTATATTTGCATTAGCACTTTGATGCACTCTGAGTAGGTAATTTTACTTTTCTAGGCTGAGGTTTTATATAAGTTGATAGAAGATTTTGCTAATCTCAAGGGAGACCTATCAGAGATTGTGTTGGATCTCTTTTGTGGAACTGGAACTATTGGATTGACTCTTGCAAGAAGGTGTGATTCCATTTCTGATAAATGTTACCGGACAAGCATTGTCTTCCTTCAATCTCTGATGATTAATAGTTTGTGTAAATAACCCATCCAATTTTTCCAGGGTGAGACATGTCTATGGATTTGAAGTTGTTAAACAAGCTGTCTCAGATGCTCGTCAAAATGCTGTGCTCAATGGCATCCATAATGCCACATTCATTCAAGGAGACCTCAATAAAATTGATGGTGATTTTGGGAAAGAATTCCCAAAACCTGACATTGTCATCTCAGGTTCTGTATTAATTTTTTTTAATTTTTAACTTGCCTCTGAATCTTTATTTGATTCCCTGTTATTTCTGGATGTTTTAGATTGCTAATTCTGGTAAGCATAACATGTACATCTTAAATTAAACAAATGATCGGCTTCTTCCTCTTCTTTCAAATAAGTAGGGATTGGATCAAGGAGTGCACAATATTCAAGGAGAAAGGGTACCGTGATCATTCTATTGTGAAGTTCCCAGGGAAGGGTGGTAGGTGGGCGAGTCATTATGAAGGCTTACTTGAGAATGAAAATGTTGAACAAACTCATAGTTTTAAGAGAAAAGTTCTTTTGAAGCAGTAGAATTAGCTTCTTTTTTTAATTACTTCATTAATCTCTAAGCTTGGAAACTAGAACTATCTTTCCTGTTGATAGCGCAACATTGTTTCTCTTAAGCTGTTGAACCGAAGAGCATACCCTAATTGAGGAGTTTCACTGATTAAATGTTTTTGCCAAATTTTCAGATCCTAATCGACCAGGCATGCACTTGAAGCTCATTAAATATCTACTTAATCTTCAGGCTTCACGTATTATCTATATTTCCTGCAATCCAGCAACCTGTGCGCGTGACCTTGATTACCTTTGCCATGGTCTGGTAAGTATTTTACTTGTTCTCAGCTTGCCATAGTGTATCAGCGTTTTGATGGCACTAAACTATTGATAACTGTTTGCAGCCTGAGAAAAATTTAAGTGGGTGCTATCGGTTAAAATGTGTACAACCAGTGGACATGTTCCCTCACACGCCACACATTGAGTGTATCTGTGTACTGGAGCTCTGTTAGCTATCGGCATATTTTATTAACCTGGTTTAGTGTGAAGCTGCGATCCCATGGTGTTAGCGTCCCGGCTTGCAGTTCTCACAAAGAATTCGGTTCATCTTGAAGAATTACTATAGAGAGGTAGCAGGTTATCAGTTCACATATCAAAATAAGCTCTATTTTTTTGGTTGCTTTTAAATATTATGCAAACATCATAGTAAGATAGGTGATGCGGACATCGGCACCAAGATCTGGCGCATCTATCACAGGAGGCGTCGTAAATTGACGGCTCTAATTTAAGTTGTCATTTATGAATTATTTTCTGCATTTTAGTTTCTATTTTATGTTATTTTCTATTTTACCTCTAAGTTAATTTATTTGAGTGTTGTGGCCCAAGGGGCATTTTTGTAATTTTCTATTTTCTCATGTTATGGCCTATAAATAAGGGCCTTAAGCTATTGTAATGATGGTTGATTAATATGAAAAAAATTTTCCCACACTTGTGTTCTTCTTGTGAGAGAGCGTTAGTGAGATTCCTCTCGGAATCAAAGTTGTCACCAGCCGCAGGATGGGTCTGGGCTCGTGATTTGAGTCTCTTGGAGAAGGGCAATCGTATCACCCACCAACCTTGGAGACGGCCGGATTCGTGGTTTTATTCTTTTCGTTATCTTTTCATTTTCTCCTTGTCGACATCCCCATCTCCTCCTTCCACCGCCACCGGCCCCTTCCTCCTTCCCATTGAACCGCCAGTTTTAACAACCCCTCCATCACCCCAACCGAGAACCCCCACCTTTGCTCCAATTATTAATTGCCTTTCATAAATTGGAGGGATTAAGTTAACGAAGGATTTGAATTCAAAATTCAAATTTGAATTCAAATTTATTTATTGCTTAATTCATTCTTAATAATTAGGCATTTAATGATGTCTTTAATTTTGAAATAAAATCTCAGAATTTTGAATTCAAAAATCCCGCCGGCCTCCCTTAATCCTTCCCTTGTAATCAATTAGTTTCCAATTAGGGAAGAGCTCTTCATTAATGCAAATTTGAATTCCAAAATTTGAATTCGAATTAGCATTATTCACACCATTAATCTCTCCCACCATTTAAGCCAATCGTCATTAATTCTCAAATCTGAATTTAAATTCAGATTTAAGACATTAATTCCCTCAAATCACTCTCCAAATTAAATCACCTCCACCTTGGCTTCACTCACATTTATTACCTTTTTCCCCTTTTTGCTCCAGCCGAAATTCCCTATGCCGTTGTCTGTTTGATTAATGGTTTGATTTTCCAGCAACTAGCAATTTCCAATTAATTGTTTCTTAAACTCTAAGTCACTCATTTGGAAACAATTTCAATTGCTGTATTTCCTCTCTTGGCCGAAAGCTTCCCAGGCTATCACGTGGAATTCCTCCACTAGAAGCTCCCGTGAACAAAATCTTGCCTAAGCATTACTTCCTAATCTAGTTCCCAAACTCCTCCCGTGAAGCATTCCTTCTACTTGGAACCTGAGAATTTCTCAGGTTTTGGCACAAAAACCTGAAGAAAAAAATTCAGATTTTGTGAGCTGGAATAAATTCAGATTTATTTCAGTTTTACAAGGAACAATTTCAGATTACGGAGAGGAGATCCTCTCCGTAGCAAAGCCGTGTGCTTTTCGTTCTACATCAATAGGATATCAGAGCAGAAACTAATAATGCAACAATACAAAATAAGTTTAACAATATGATTTTCTATCTCAAACTTCCACCGTGCAACATCTAAATAAAAGCATATCAAGTAATTAGCTACCAAGATAATAATTTGTATAACTAGAAGTCCTCTTCTCAATCTACCTTCTCATCTTCAATGTAATTCATCTTCCTTTTCCTTTATTAGAAATAATTAAAAAAAAAAATAAAAAAAATATTAATTAAAATTTAAAACAATGATTATGTTGATAGTTGTAGCTTTAAATATCTACCTTTTTATGATAATTATTTTTTATATCTTGATGGTTTGTGTTAGATATATTTGTCTTGCTTCTATCTCTATCAAAGAAATCAACATTATGATTATTTTGTTACAAAATAGATGGTGTGACTTCATTCATAAATCATTCAGATGAAAAATCATTATAAAGTAAGGTATCTTTATCACATTTAAAGCATTTTTTTTTTAATTTCTATCATTTACTCTCTTGTTTTACATGATGTTAACCAAGAAGTTCATCCTTAAAGAAGTCAAATGATTTCTCTTTTTGGTATGAACTTGATTGTATGTAGTCCAATTTTGCTCACATCTATATGATGAACTTGTAGGGTCCAATACTTTTAACAGTACATTGCTATAGATTTGGAGTGCCATCACTATGTTGGATCCATCGTTCAATTCAAATGAATGATTGTAGATGAATTTACTTTTATTTTTTGCTTTGCTCAAGGCATTATTTTTATGCTGAGGTAAGTAATTGAAGTTTTTTAAAAATTAAATCCATGCAGTGTTCTGCAAGAGATGTGAAATACATATATTTTTTATTCTCCATCAACTTATTTCTAGCTGCTTTGTAAGTACTAGCATCATCTGTAATAACTTATTCCTCTAGATACTCTTCCATGCCCTCTATGACTCTTTAAAGAAGTCTAAATATGTATTATGCATCATTGACTTGATCTGATACTTCAACTGACTTTACGAAAATAGTATCGTGGGGATTGTTAATCAAAATATTGATCTAGCTTCTATTCTTGATAATAGACCAACCATCAGGTATAATCATTAATCCAATATGATTCCAAGTTTTTATAATCTTATCAATTTTTTTTAGTGTTGTTCAACTCCTTGAATACCCAACTTTTCAAATCATACATAAATGATATTTCATGCTGCAAACTTAAGTACCTATGTTATAGATCATGTTGAAATAACAAGGGGAGGTTGCCACATTAAATGGAGTAATATTCTCATAAAAGATCCTTTCGATATCCTTATAGATATGCCTGCATACCTCTAGTATTTTTAGAAGACATTCTATGGTCTACTCTCTCGACAACATCTACGTCATTCTCCATATTTACCATTTATTAATTCATAGGCCCTTTTGCACCTCTACATGACTTATGTAGCAAATAAGATGAGGAATTTTCGTCACTAGGCTTACTTCCATAATTAAAGCTAATATTTATTTTTTGATCGAACTATCGTTGTGCCAAAGGCTTTAACATTGTCACCTTGTTCATATATGCATGAATCTCCTCTTTCACCACCTTTGGCACTTTGACGCATGTTGTAACATTCTTATGGAAGTCTAAAAAGGCTCTTTCATTCTTGTAACACGACATTTAACAACCTTTTCATAATAGCTGCACTTTAAATAAATATAATTCGTCATTCCTTCCATTGTCAACTAGCATGCTATGCTTACATGTCGGGTCATCGTGATGTTCTAATGTGCTCTTATCCTAACCTTTTTACCATTTTAGTAAACCCTAAAGATATTTAATCTTAAAAAAGTTGGAACAATAAATAATCATAAAAGTAAAAACCCTACATGTCGGGTCATCGTGATGTTCTATTGTGCTCTTATCCTTACCTTTTTATCATTTTAGTAAACCCTAAAAATATTTAATCTTAAAAAAGTTCGAACAAATAAATAATCATAAAAGTAAAAAACCCTACATAAACAAAGCAAAAATTTTAGGTTTATGTAAGAATTTTTTTTTTCTATAATTATTGATAAGAAGAGATGTGCTAGAGAAGGAGATGTGTCCTTTGTTTAGGAAATCAGCCTTGCAAGGAGGACATGGCGACTGTGACAGTCCTTGGAATGAGATGGTGTGAGATCGTGTGGGAGAGGCCTTTGCATGAGATTGAGAGGCATCGGGCTTTGTGTGAAATCAAGTGGGGAAGGGGCACGACCTTGCATGATGGAGAGACATGTTAAAATGGTGTTTTAATAAGTAATACTTAATTTAATCTTTATGTTTAAAAAAAATCCTAATTGTAATAATATAAGGCACACACCTCAATTAGCTTGAGGTAAGGCGCACCCTCAATATGTGAGGCATATGCCTCTCTAGAAGACCATGAGGTGCATGTCTCATGGAGCAAATGTATAAAAAGAGCTGATTTGTGCCTCAAATTGTGTAATTTTAGAAGTGATTGACATAGGGATAAGTGGTGCCAATGTTATCAGAATAGATTATTGCTGAACTCAAGTTGAGCATATTGAGTTCAAGTAGTGATTGAATCCTTAATAGTTCGACTATCATTGAGGCGACAACATGATATTTGTCTTCTATGGAGGATTAAGTTACAAAGTGTTGCTTTTTGCAGCTCTAGAAAACAAAATTAAATTAAATCCTAGAAAAACAATATAAGAACTAGTGGATGTTTGATCATCAATGTTACTCGCCCAATTTGCATCTGAGGAGGTGAAGATCAAGAGAGGAAGTTTGGAAATGTGCAGTTCATAAGTGATTATACCTTGAAGATAATGTATGAGGCCTTTGGGAACACTAATGGCTGCTGCTTGGTTGATGCATGAATTGTGAGAGGTGATTGATAGAGAAGATAAGGTCTGGATGAGTGTGAGAGAGATATTGCAAGGCACTAATGATGGAGTGGTATTTTGTTGACTCATTACTAGGTGATATGATGTAAACTATATTGGCATTAAGCATGTTTGTTTTGACCAAAATGTCTGAATGTATTTTTTTGACATAGAAAAATAATGTTAGGTGTAGAAATAACCTCCACTACAAGAAAGTAGGATATGGAAATGATATATTTTATGGAGAGCTTAGATGATAATTGATTAATAATATTTTGAATGACAGTTGAGCTGTTAATAATGACGCCATTTACGTATACCAGCAAAAAGATTGAATACTTGGCTAAAGATGAACAATGAGGCATCAGCCTTAGAGTTAATGAACTCAATGATGAGCAGTATTTTCTCATGTTCATTATATCATACCCATGGGGCCAATTTGAAACCGTAAAGAGCCTTATGTAGGTTAAAAACATAATTAGACTAATTGTATCAGTAAAGCTTGGTGGTTGGTTCTTTAAAACACTCTTCCCGTAGGCCCAAGAAAGAGGACATTGCTGTCGTGAAGTCGTGTCATGGTTCATCATTTTGAGATAACGATGGTAATAACTAAATGAACTATTGTTGCTTTGAACACTAAATTGAAAGTCTCATTGTAGTCAATGCCTAGTGATTAATAGAGCCATTATTACTACATTTTATACAAAAGACTCATTTGCAGCCAACTAGATTGCAAGTATGGCCTAGCGGAACAAGGTCTCATGTACTATTACAAAGAAGCACATTGAATTCGTTTGATATAGCTTGGCACCATTCTTTTTTGTTTTTTTTGAGAACTTGGGTTGCACATGTAGGCTTGAGGATGATTTGTGTTTTGGTTGTGGCGGCAAGAAAACACTTAGTGTTTAGTTATATGATATTAAATATTGCTAGTGTTTGTGATCGTGACATCAGATCATGGAAAGTATATCAGAGACGTGGCCGACGATCGACGACCACGATCACACTGATATATTTTTGATTCACTAGATGTATTTGTTTTATTTGCATTTTCCATTTATACCCTTACTCAAGGGTCGGGTTATATGTAAGCCCTAGGGGCAATGTTGTCTTTAGTTCCCTTTCATTGTATGAGGCTATTTATAAGCCCCTTATGTTTATTTTCAAGTTAATGAAGAATTATAATGAAAATTTCTGCAACTTTGTATTTTTGTGAGAGCTTGGGAGCTTTGGAGAGAAATCCCTAGGAGAGGGAAACAGATCACCCACCAACCTTGGAAGCATCCGGGTTCATGGCTATTTTCTTCCCTATCTTTTCTTCTCTTCCTCCCTCCCTTCCCTTCTACCGTACGGCGAAGCTATTTCTCCCAAACCCATCGGCTTCCTCCAAGCCTTCTCACCGCCGGCCAACCCTAATCCCCATCCCACCTCTCGGCCAAGCTCCACACCACCCCCCCTTCCTATTCGGCTAACACCCCACCCTCCCCATCTCCAAGCCACCCAAATTCCCACCCTAACCCTAGCCTAGCCGCCGGCCTATTCCCTCCCCATTTGCCTCCAAAATTCAAAACACTCATCATTACTTTCCTTTCCTACATATCCTCTTTTGGGAAGATTTTGATTTCAATTATTCAATCAATTTTGAATTTTGAAATACTTCCTAAAATAAAATCCTATTTTAGGAAAGTTCTTCAAATCAAATCCAAATCAATTTTGTATTGGATTGAATTTAAATCCTCCTTAATTTGGGATTCCCAATTAAGGAAGTATTAAATCCCTTTCCTAAACTCCCATCCCCATCATCATGCCGCTGGCCCCCCTCCTTGTCCCCACTAGTTAATTGCTTTCCAAAATAAAGCCTCTCCCATTGGAAAGAATTCAAACCCTTTCCACACTCTTACCCCCCCCCCCCCCCCCCCCCCCCCCCCCCCCCCCCCTCCAAACCTCCATTAAATCCTTCCAAATTTAGATGAATAAATAGGGAAACAATTAACTAATTTCCCTCCATCCTCCACCTTTTGAATCAAATTTCCCCCACCTCCCTCTCTAACCTAGCCGACCCTCCCCTAACTCTACCAAAATTTGAACCTAAACTCTCCCAAGCCTCCTACCTTGGCCGACCACCCTCCCAGCCCTTCTTCTACTTGGATTCCTTGGAGAAACTTCTCTCTCTCAAGGAGAATCCTCAAGGACAGCAAAGAATGTCTTTCACAATACGTCAACGCCACGTATCCTATGCATGGCCGATCCTGAACTCGACTGCGGCTTCGTCTACAACGAACAAAGATTCGTCGACATCCTCCGATCATCCTTCTTCGACGTCAATCCGTAGGTAGATAATTCCGTCTAGGAATACGTGGAGCGCATCGAAGAACAACTTTCCACTGTTTAGTGGCAAATCAGCGCCCCACCAAGACAAGGGTGAACTCTTTTCCCCTCCTCAATTTCCTTCATATTCTCCTTCGATTATGGTTGTGTATCAAGCATAAGGAATCGTGCTCTCTGCCAAAGCTTAGTAAACGTAGGGAAAATGTGAAGGGCTTTTATGCATCTAATATCGTTGTTAATCTAGGGATGTTATTGGAAATCCTCTATATTTGCTTATGTTGAATTTTATAATTGTTTTGTGATTCTAACTATTATTGTGTGACTTGGCCTAAACTTAGGCTCCCAATTCTTATTTTCCATTTTCGTTAACCGGCTAATGTCTAATTCTTAGCGCGGAGCCGGCGTGACGTTGACGGCAGCGCGAAATCACCAGACCCGACGCCCGACGGGACGTTGACGGCAGCGCGGAGTCGCCGTTCGCGGACTTAGAACTAAGCGAGTCCGCCAGTAGGCATTCCGCGTTCGAGAACTTAGGACTAGGCGAGTCCGGCGAGTCCAGGCTTTTTGTCCAATCCCTCTGAGGTAAAGCAGCAAAGGCTCAGGCTCTGACAAAGCAGAGTCAAATCCCTCAGGCCCGAGGCCTCCGTTCAGGAATTCAAATTCCCTCATGTCTAACGCGGGAAAAATAAAAATGGGAAATCGGGAAGACTGCAAAGGCGCCCAGCCGGGTTACCAGGTCAATTACGGGTTATCGGGTTGACTCGAACCCGACCCGTTTATTAAACGGGTCAAAAGTTGAGACCCGAACCCGATCCGTTTGTTAAACGGGTCGACCCAAACCCAAATTTTTCGGGTCGGGTTGTCGGGTCGGGTCAACTATTGACACCCCTAGGTTAGTGAATTACGTCTGAATGCTGATTGGAAATGCGTGGGATAATAAATTTGAAGACGGGGTAGGAGTGTAGGAGGAAAGTGAAAGGTCTTGATTGCGGGTGGAGTTGTGGAAGGAGAATTGCTTGGGTAGTTGTCAGATCTAGAGAAGGTGAGGAGGGTAATTATATTGTGATGATACCATAATTTTGACAAGGGAGGTTTGGAAATTGAGGAAAAAACGAAAAGTTTTCTTCAACCAAAATGAAATGTTTAGAAGTTAGTTCATAATATTTGTATGCACTTTCAGTTAAAGAATATAGCACAGGATGACACAAAGAGTGAATTTTGGTTCCACTTTGGCAGTATTGTAGGGTCAAAACCATGAATAATGTGAGCACCCAAGGTGCATATTTTGGAATGATTGGAAGGATGATGAAATGATTATTTCAATGGTGGAAAACATTGATAGGCTTAATTTTGGCATATGGTTGAAGAGGTAAACAACAATATCAAATGTGAGTCCAAATTGAAATGGAGATAAATGCATGATGGAGAAGAGTGAGATTTGTATATACAAAATAGTGATGTCAGTGCTTGGGCTCTGTATGAGGTGGCGGAGTTATATGGAAAATTTCATTTGTGGATAATAAGTTTTTAGTGAGATGTATTCCCTACCATTGTTTGTGTAAAATATGACAAACTATCTTATAATTGTTTTTCAACTATTGAGTTAAAACAAGGAAAGACATCATGCACATCAAATTTTTAGCTTAAGAGGATAAAACCAAATATAGCAAGAAAAATAATCAACAAAATTGATGTAGTGTGATGGTCATTAGAGTAAATTGGTGAATTTTATACTTTTGAAATACTTATTTTCAAGGGACCATTACTTGAAAGAGAGGACTCATAAATTGATAGATTGTGTGCCTTGACACAATAAAAAGAATTATAGAAAAAGGAAGAGGTACTAGATGAAGATAACTCAAGATGCTTGATCATCACAAGGTGGTGTAAGATTTGGGAGGATGGACGCTTAAATGAGCATGCCATAGAAAGATTGGAGTTTTGATGGTGGAGGGAGAAAATAATGGTGGTTGATTAGAAACACGTTATGCCTTTTTAAATCCCGTCTCTAGTCTTTTCCTAAGTATCTCTACTTTGCGATGCTCCTTTTCAAAGAAAGAATTAAGTAAGAATTCAATGAAGACACTTTTTGCGAGACAACTTATAAACCGAGATTAAGTTTTTTTATCATAGCAGGAACTAAATAAACATTAGACGATGTAAAATGCTTAGAATGTGATATAAATAGTATAAACATTATACAAATTAAAATGTTTAGAATATGAGTGGAGTGTGATAAAACTAATGTGGGTTATGGGAAGGCTGATGCCATCACTAATGAGAATGTCATCATTGTTGTTATAAATGTCATTATAAGTCATATTTTAAAGGCTATTTGTGACCTGATGGGAAGCACTATAGTCGAGAAGCCAATTTGGATGAGTGTTTGCAATAATGGCATTTAGCACTTGGGCAAACCTATTTTGGTTGTTAGGATGTTAGGGTATATTTTTATATGTGGGGCATCGAGTGCCATTGTCCTTGTTGGTGGCAAAATTGGCATTTGATAAGATAGGGTTATGGTTAGTGAATCATGTTGTAGTTTGGAGTAGTTAAGGAGTGTGGTGGTTTTGGTTATAGGTGGTTTTGTGGGAGCGTGATTGATTGGTTGGGGAGATTTTGTGGGAGATTTTGTTGGCGATGGTTTTGATTGTGAGGTCGTGATGAGTTGTTGTGTTTAACAGTTGGATTGGTGTTAGCGGGCATGAGTGACTTTGGATTTCAGACTTAAGATGCATTCATGATTGATAAGTTATTATTGCAGCTCATCAAAGGTGATAGTAGTTTTACAAAACACAAAGTGCAAAGCAAAGGTGACTCTAATCATCATTGAAACCTTCAAGAATTTTGAGAATCAAGTCATCATCATCAAACAATGTGTTTAACAAAATGTGTTCATCTTCAATTGTTTTTGGATATTCTAGATATCTAGTGATTTTCTCTGTGAGCAAATTGAGAAGAAATTTGATCTTCCAGATGATTAAGACCTCAACAGGTGGGTTTGGCGTATATATTGGCCAAGGTGCTCCATGCTTTCCTAGCTATTTTGGAAGGAGCAATAAAATGAACAAGTGCATGTGTGATGGAACCTGTTATTGTGATCAGAGGAAGTCCTTGCCAAATCTAGATGTTGTAGTATAGATTCAAAATTTTATCATGATTGGTTTTGATGGTGGAGACGGACATGAATGAGAGTCATCAGTAAATCACATGAAATCATAGCCTATGAGAATGGCATGAAACTGAAACTCCGAGAGTTCTAATTTATAGAGATATTTGGACTTGAGCGGTCACGTAATGGAGACGTGACAAGAAATATTTAGAGAGAGAGAGAGAGTTGTCAAATGGATTGCTGACATACATGTGGATACAGCTGATATGATTAATAAATGGTTGCTGAGAGAGCGTTTCTTTAAGGCTTCGTTTGGGACGGCTTTCTTACTGTTTCTTAAAACAGTTTTTTAGAACAAAAATATTAATTTTTTCTATTAGAAAGCTGCTTTAAGAAGCAGTAAGAAAGCCATCCCAAACAAAGCCTTAGATTGTTGTAGGAAAGCAACACAGGAAGAATAGTCACAATTGATTTGCAACTCTTCCTATATTAATGAAATTAATTACAATATTTGTTTGTGGGTGCAATCCAATCTCTCTTCTTTAATGCTGAATACTAATGTTCCTTAATACCAGGATTCTCTTTACTGATCAATTTTAACTTATTAGTGAGTGCTTATTACTAGAACCGTGCCTTCCCTTCGCAATTTGGGCTTTGAGGAAAAAAAAAAAACTTTGCTAGTACAAAGTTACTGTCCATTATTATTTACTGGAGAGGTTTTAAATGAAGAAGTCCCCTTTGTAATCCTTTTTATTACGTGATTGTACTTAACGCATTTACCATTACTATGCTTTAGAGTGAGGAGCCATCTTTCAGGATTCTGAAACCAATTCTCTGATGTTTCTGAGTGCTTATTTGCTTGTTGCAATAAAATGATATTTTTTTGAAATCAAAGAAGAAATATCAATCGACGAATTCTTTTTTGTTTCTTTTTTAGTGCAAATGTTTGCATTCTGATTCATATTCAGATTTTTATGTTCATCTTACTCTGTTTAAGTCTAAGTATTTTCCATCGCAGGAATAAAAAAATAATTGATGGAAGTTGCTACTGCGTTTGCTGCAGCCACAAAAATTTTGTGTTAGGGCTCATCATTTTATCTCTAATGTAGCTGAGATGTACTGACTTTCGATTCCGAAGGAGTGATTGAAGGTTAGAATTACTCCCCAAATTTGTAACTTAATAGATTTTAGCGACTGCAGTGGCTCTTCTAATGCACTCTTTGATTTTTATTTTTTTGCAACTTGCAAGAACTAGTCTTAGCTTTTTTTAAAATAAACAAATAATTATCATTAATTAAAGTGATAATTATAAAATATGGTAAAAATAGGCTTATCCAAAATAAGAAAAGTTAAACAGAGCGCCTTGCTATACTCCGTTTCTCAATCTAAACCTTTAGATAATATGAAAAGTTTAGAAGATCTAGTAAAATGAGGGCACTTCACAATAAATTTCTTCAATACCCCACCATGATGTTTGCTAGAATGTTGTGCAATTTTTTTTTTATCCTATATAACACTTAAAATTATTGAAAATACCTATTTAATACCTAAACTTTTATATTTACTATTTATAACACCTTTTTTTATTTTTTGTTTTTACTATTATAACACCTAAAACTCCTATTTTAATCAATTCTAACATTCCGTTTAAACCTTCAGTCAAAAATCACTATCAACGATTGTCTTCACTGTCAATGACATCCTTTCATAGTGAATACAAGTATCTCATCGCTTGAATGGAGTGGTAGAATAGAAGGAAAGGGGGATTTTTTATGTTGTATATTATTAAATATAAAAATTTAGGTGTTAAATATGTATTTTTAATAGTTTTAGGTGGTGTTATATATGTAAAAATTTGATGCAGGGGAAGGATTTTAAGGTTGAAGTTATTGACCTGAGAAAGATTAGTAGTAAGATTAGAAAAATTAGATAACCACTGCTACTAATGAATCTATCCCATCAGCCTGGTTCAAACTTTGGAGTTGATAATTTACTTGAGGACTATGGTGAAAGCAAATCGGATCAACTTGTGTATGCCAAACTCTTCATCTTTGAGGACAAAGGTAGCTTTGAGGAAGCGATGGTTATCAAAGTTTTAAACAGTCCTGAGAAACCAGCTACGGAGACAAATTTGAGCGGCAATAAAGCCAATAAGGAGCTAAGCATATTCAAACAAATAATTATTCTTGTTTGACTCGTTTAAAAATTGAGCTTAGAACATTAGTTTGTGCCCAACTCGCGTAACGAATGAATCAAACACGAGTTTGTTAAAGAGGCAAATTTTTTTGACAGCCCTACTTGGGTATTAGATCATTTATTCTTTGAGCTGTATATTGCCTTAATTTTGTCAAGTATTTAATGCAATATTATATAAAAATTATTTGATGATGTGGATATCAAATTTATTTTGTAAACACTTGGAAATATGTTGAGCTGATTTGTAAGTATCAACTCTATTGTGTACTAGAACATTCACAATGATAGAGAGATGAAGAGCTTAGCGTCTTAGTTTTTGAATGAAAATTCAACATATACAATTAAAGAGAGAGATAGGTGCAAGAGTCATAAGAGATATCATAATTTTAAAAAATTCTAAAAAAGAAAAAAAATATGGGATTTTGCCCTGTTGAAATGAATCTACTAGTGTTGGTTGTTGATTACAAATGATGTCTTTCCTCACGAGGTGTTGGCTCAATGTAAAAAATAAAGAATACATTATATTGTTGGGGTTGAAAAAATCCAATGATAGTAGACATGTGATGGTGGTTGGAGGGATCGTAGTCGTCCGATGACGGTGGTCAGAGGGATAGTAGTCAGCGGGCGATGGAGGTAGGAGGGACTACAGTCGGTGGGACGACGGAGGTCGGAGGGATTGCAGTCCACGGGCGACAAAGGTTAAAGGGACTATAGTCGACAGACAGGAGACAAAGGTCGGATGGATCGTATTCAAGTGATGGTGGCAGGAGGGATCCTAGTCGGCGAGAAACAGAGAGTTGGAAGGGCCATAGTCGATTGACGATGGAGGTTGGAGAGACCATATAGGTCAAAAGATTTATACTCGGGCAATAGTGGTTAGAGGAACCATAGTCGGGTGATGGTGGTCGGGGGGACTGTAGTTGGCAGGCGACGAAGGTTGTAGTCGTAGTTAATGGGCGACGACAGTCAGAGTGACTATAGTCGGTGGGCGAAAGAGGTTGGAGGGGCTGTAGTCGGCGAGCGACCAAAGGTCGGAGGAATCACAATCGGTGAGAGACAGAGGTCGGAGGGACCGCAGTCGATGGATGGAGGTCAAAGGGATTGTATTCGGGTGATTCATAGTAGGAGAGATCGTACTCAGCGGACGATGAAGGTTTAGAAGTACCATAGTTGGTAGACAATGGAAGTCGGAGGGACCGCAGTCGGTTGGTGACGGAGGTCAGAAGATTCGTACTCAGGCGATGGTGGTCAGAGGGATGTAGTCGGATGACGATGGCTGGAGGGATCGTAGTTAGCAGATGACGGATGTCAGAAGGACCATAGGAGGCGGGGTGACGAAGGTCGGAGGGACATTAGTCGACAAACAATGGAGGTCGGAGGGACCGTAATTTATGATTGACAGAGGTTAGAGGGACTGTAGTTGCTGGGTGACGGAGGTTGGAGTAACCTCAGTTAGTTGGTGATGGACTTTTGAGGACTATAGTTGGCATGCTACAAAGTTCGAAGAGATTATGGTCTGCGATCAATAGTGGTCAAAGGGACCGTCGTCGACGGTCAACAGAGGTTGAAGGGATCGTAGTTTGCGGTTGATGAAGGTTAGAGGGCCGTACTCAATAGTCGATAGTGGTTTGAGTGATTGTAGTCGACTAGCGACGGAGGTCAGAGGGTGACGATGGTTGGAGGGAAAATAGTCGTCGTGCGACGATGGTCGGAGGGATAGGATTCGATGGGCAATAGAGATTAGAAGGATTCGTAGTCAGATGACGGTGGTCGGAAGGACTGTAGTTGATAGATGATGAAGGTCAGAGGGACCATAGTCGAACGATGGTGGTTTGAGAGGACCGTAGTCGGTAGGAGATGAAGGTCGGAAGGACTATAGTTGGGCATCGATGATCAAAGGGCTATATTCGGTGTGCGACGAAAGTTGGAAGGTTCGTAGTTGGGTGACGATAATTGGAGGGTCCCATAGTCGGTAGGCAACTGAGGTTGGAAGGTCCATATTCTAGCGACTGTGCCAGAGGGATTGTAGCCGGCGAGCGGCGGAGGTCAGAAGGACCTTAGTCTAGTGACTGTGGCCAGAGGGAGACCCGTCTGTGGTGGTTTGATGGAGGTCCGATGGTGATGGTTGGGCGAATGTTCAATAGCGTTGGCCATATGAATAGGGTTCATCGAGGGTGGTGCTGAGATGGAGCTTCATGATTATTCAAGACTCATAGCTTTATTGAGTCTCTAGCCCAAGGTCAAAGCTTCCAAAGGTCCTTATAAATTTTTTAGAGTGACCTGTGACGTCGGTGCTATTGCTATGTTTGTTCTATTTGTAGTAAACATTAGTCCTTATATTAGCAACATAGAATTGAATACTTGGCTTTTATATTTTCATGAGAACTATTGCCATGTTTTCCTTATTAGGGGTTGTTGTCTTGTAAAAGGGAGATGATTAATAAAACTTGGGTTTAGCTTTGTATTTGTTTCTATTTCTATTTCCTGAATTATATTCAGGTGGTGGATCATTTCAGGAAATAGTTCTTGGTGTTATGTTCAGCTTCGGTCATCGGGACATCGACGACTCCATGTCGAAGCCACCTCTAGTTCGGTGTCAATATGCTCCATAAACATGTAAAAGATCAAGGGAAAAATCGGAGTGCTTCATCAGACGACCCATATCTATTCCTTCAATCATAGAGTGTTCATGCAACATTTAAGTGGCTTAATGATGTCAGAGTTAGGCGATCTTGAACTCGTTGGATTCATCACGTCGAGCCGCTCAATTTGATTATAAGGATGCCATATTTGGAGATCATTTAATCATCAACTTAGGATTGTAAGCTTTTAAACATGCTTTGGTCTCTTGATTTGGGTCCATTTGGGCTTGGATTGGACTGATTTTGGTGTCATTGGGTTCGTCTTACTAAGATGTTCAATTTGATTATACATTTGATGAAATTGGAGTTCAGATGGTTGCACATTCAATTTTGGAAGTTGCCAACTAATGTGCCTTGAGATTTGTGCAGGATCATGGCGATTTTTGGTGACATGTCAAACTGAATATTCATATATAAATCAAATGGCGAGGAACATTTATGAAGTGTTGATAAGTGTATAAGAAATTGATAAGTGTATTTTTCTTATACACGATAATTATAATTTCATACTCCTGGACATTTGGTTACATAAGCTGATCACATAAATTTTCACTTTTAAATTCTGATTGTTGTTTTTGTTCTGATGTGCACTCTTTAATTTGGATATCTCATTGATTGTTGAATTTTTTGCGCTAATCAAATTACTTTAAAAAGTAAGAAAGAAAGCTGTTTTAAAAGTTATCTATTTTTCTAATAAAAAAAGATTTAAATTAAATTAAAATGGAGCCCAACATGCATAAGAAAGCAGAAATGGAGCCTAACATTTTTTCTCATTTGAGATTATTAAATGAGTGCATAGTTTGTAATTTATTTTGCACTAGATTTATATTTTCTTAATTATTAATATTTCATATTGATATTAATATGATATCAATACAAAATAATGCTAACAAACATATAAATTTTTGGCAAAATAAATTGCAAAGTTATACTCACCTAGAGGAGAAATTAGTCTGTGCAGAGTCCGGATGGAAAGATTCGTTTGGATATATGAGTATACATATTATGTATATTTATTGTGTACAATGTATGCATTTGTAATATGTATACTCACAGTACAAATGATTCTTTCTGTTTGGACTCTGCAGAGAATAATTTCTCCACCCACAGAGCGAACAAAAGCTTGAACATACTACCCCACAACAATAAAGTGCGAAGTTAAATAGACGGGTGGGGAAGACGACACGAATACTTGCGCAATACATAGCCCTAATATTGTGTTATGGCGCTTAGTAACCCTAATATTGAGGTAGTATGTTCGGCCGTCTATTGAGGCCTTCCTCTTGCTCTTGGCCTTCACCACCTCCGAGAATACCATATACTCCGATTTATCCAAAACACTATTATTTGTTCGCCACCAAAAATTCGGCGTATTCTTTATTGGCCGCATGCACGGCGAATCTGCCAAGGATCTGCACCATTTGATTGTTCTTGACATTTTTTTATCTCCTGCATTTGCATCCTTCTTGTAGAAGCCAAACCATCAGAGCAGAAGAAGAGAATAATGAAAAGAAAATGTATTAGTGGGAATTTCCATCACTAAACAAGTAAGAAAATGCTGCGAGGATTTGAAAGAAAGTGCTGGGTAAGTTTTAAAGACAAGTGGAGGAGAGAGTTTAGGATGTTGAGAATGGGACTAAAGAAAAATTGCATTGCCAGGCTTTGCACAAATGGTGACACTCAATAAGGGCAAAATATAAGTTGTTTTTTTTTTGAAAGTTTTTTGGTGATCCACAACTAGAATTGAAGTTTGTAGAGTCTGGGTTTCATAGTCATATTGCCATTTGTGCAAGTGATGAGAGGTATATAGAGATGTTATTCTATGTATTCTAGATATATTTTATTTTATATAGTAATATAATAGTTTTTAAATTATGAAACTATACATCATATATATAACTTTAATGCTAACTCTTTTTATATTGGGATGACGGAAAAATTGTCGCACCCTATGTGCCAGCGAGCATAAATCCAAAAGATTTTATATTGGGATAGATTTTATTTGGGATTTTCTCATTGCTTTCAAAATCAGCTTTTTAATATAAAATTTTTGTGAACTGAAATTTTTTGTGTTAAAAAGCTGCTTTAGAAAGCAGTAAGAAAACTGATCCAAGTAAAACTTAAGCTTGGTAAGGCTACCCAAGACTTAGCAAATGGAAAGGAGCAAAAATTATTGATTTTGTTTTAAAACAATATAAAAATAAATTTCAATTGAAAAGTTAAACATAAAGGCAAACAAACTTGCAAACTCCTTGGTAGCTTGTATAATCCCTATAATGCTTGCAATATCAGGAGATATTTTGATTTAAATGACATTATAATTTTTTGTTAAAATTTATTTAATTAATTTTCATGATATTTACAATATTATTTTCTTGAGTGGTATTAGATATTTATTATAATAATTTTTCAGTATGAGCTTGATCCAAAGGATATTAATTGAATTTCAATTTATAATTCTATACAACCAAATTAGTATAATGGACTTGGAATGACTTCTTCAGATCCAAATGATCTTAATTTTGGGACCTTAAGTCTACCCTTAGCTTTATTATTCATCAACTGATCTTTCATAAAGCTTTAAAATTCGTATTAGAATTTTAATCTAAGTGTAAATATTAGTGCCTCTAATCATCTGTTTGTTATTATAAAAATGAGCTTGTATATATTATGAACACATGGGGTCAATAAATTTTTATTTTTATGATAATAATATATATTTTCTAGCAATAACTTCTTATTTTCATAAAAAAATTATTGATTTTGTTTTAATAATTAAGTGACATTTCTATCTAAATTGATTATAATAATGAGATTTTGACACTGAAATGTTAGAACTAATTAGTTCACCCCTAAATTAATAGAGCTAAACTTCTTTCTAATTGCATTCTTATGAAACAACATGGAAATAAATATACATCTCACATGCTTCTGACAATGTAAGAAAAAATTAAAAAAATAAAGAGATTAATATTTAATAAATTTATGTGTTGTTATACTCTAATGTTTAATCCATGGGTTCTTCTTTAACTCACATTCAAATATAGGTTGAGATGCAAGAAGAGCCCATTCACAAGTGAAGTTTTCAATTTCATTTAAAGGAGTTTAAAAATTATTAGAATAAGCATATATTAGGAGATAACTCATAGCATTTTTTTTTTTGTAATAACATACGATATAATTCAAAATCTATTCGTTATATCTGTAAGTACTATTGTGTAACAAGTCTTTCCTTAATTGTCATAATGCAACCTAGGAAATCTAACTTATTCATAAAGCTCTATTTAGTTCTATTGAGGCCTACAGACTAATTCCCAAGCAACATTCTCAAAAAAATAGTTTAATTTATTATTATTCACCTTCTTTTTTAGAATAACCCTATACTTGTCCTATTTTAGTCTATATTGAATCAATCCTTAAATTAACATAGGACCTTTAAGTGGCTTATCAACACTATTTAGATCTCTTTAATTTCATCACAATAATGTTGACCTAATGTCACATAGTTGATCTTTGGTAGATTTTTAGAGTATAGATTGACATCGGTGGATTCTAATAGCGATTAAACTACTATTGGCTTACCTTGAATATCCACGGAGCTAAGGGTGTCAATATTTGACCCGACCCAAAAATCCGACCCGAAAATTTCGGGTTCGGGTTAGGGATTTCGACCCGTTTATAAAATCGGGTCTAGTTCGGGTTGACCCGAAAACCCAAAATTAACCCAGTTTGACCCGTTTTTAATTAATTTTGAAGGGTTTTAATGGATTTTTATGAAATAAGTAAATGATATTTCAAAAAATTATAAACATTATTGCCAAAATTAAATTAATCTTGATTTATTTTAAATTAATTGAAGTAAATCTTATAGATTTAAATAAATTGAATTAAATAAAAAATTAATAAAATATACCCTAATCGGGTCGGGTTCGGAAAACCGATCCGTTTGCAAAACGGGTCGGGTTGAACAGTGTCGGGTCAATTTCGGGTTGGACCCGAACTCGACCCGTGACCCGATTTTGACAGCCCTACACTGAGCCATGTTAAGCCAACTATAATTTAATTAACTTAATACTTCCTTGCCAATTCTAGGTGGACTCCTATACTTTAGTTTAACCCTAATAAATTCTAATAAAGTTTAAGTTGGCTTACCATAAAAACCTTAATTGATTTAATTATATAAGTGTTGACTTAATGCACCTGGTAGATCCTAGCACTACAAAAAAAATCTCTCATTACGGGTGGCTCATATCCATCGAAAATATAAAAAGTTTGTTAGAAGTTATGCATTTTTGACAGAAATGTAGTCTACAGTAAAATGCATGTTGGAAACCTTTTTTAAATAGAAATTTTCAGCCAAAAATATTTTTGACTGATTTCCCGATGGATGTCGAGCAAAATTGTGTGGCAATATTCATCATTTACGAGGCACTCTTACTGGCGGTTTATCCCCCAAAACTTCCGGCAATATTCATCATTTACGAGGCACTCTTACTGGCGGTTTATCCCCCAAAACTTCCAACGAACATTTTCTGTGGAAAATATGATACATCTTCATCGTATCTCCATTTCTAGCTGATATTCCGCAGGAAATCCTCCAAAAACATGTAGGAAAAGAAATAGGACCCCTTTTATATTTTCTACAAGACAATAAACCAATATAAAAATATACATATATCATATTCATTTAAACATTAAACATAAAGACATGTTACATACATGTACTAACAAATTTGATCACAACATTTTATTGAACATTTACCAAACAGCTCAAAATTAAACATATAGTACATTCATTGCACAATTTAAAATGAAAAATAAAATATACAAACATATAAATGAAGTGTTCAACATATAAATGAAATGTCCAGTAATAAAAAAAAACTCTAATTAGAATAAGTATCCTCCAATGCTGATGTTGTCTGCTTTCCACTGAACTACTTTCTCAATTTATGCAGCTCATGCAACAATTGAGTTTGCTACATCTGCATGTTAGCTTGTGATTTCCTGACTTGCTCTAGCTCGGCTGTAAGGGTAGATACGTGTTGGCTATACAATGACTCCTTACTACTTATTAAGAAGGTGGAGCCACCAGATGTATGTCCCTCATATGTGTAGGCTTGCGAGACTAAACCATAAACTCGGCCTTTTTGCATTCCACCTACAACTTACGACCAAGTGCGGTAGTTAGAATAATCTACTAATCCCCCAGAACGTCCCTCACCTGTTATGGGCTGGCTCTCGAGAAGCCGTGTATACTCATCATACAAAAGTTAATATAATATTAATCAATTTACACATGACACCTAAAATATTAAACTTATGTACTCACATAGGCTCTCCTTGTTCGCTCATCAACCCATTCTTGGTCTTCTTGTTACTTATGTGTATGATTATGCAACTCAATAGTGATCGGTTCTCTACCCAGCACCTCTTTTTATAATAAACTTATATTAACATTCATATCTAAGTAAATTATTAAAATCTTTTAAAATTTCTTACCAATAAATGAAAAATGCAATAAAAATATACAAAATTTCTTATCGCACCAAGAAAGGCATGCATAGGTCTTCAGGGGGTACCTGTGTGAAAACGCAGTTTTCGCATGAGATATTTCTGGTGGATTTGCCGACAGAATTCCGATGGAATTGAGTAGAAATATTCATCATTTTTGAAGCACTCATTTTCGGCGGTTTCAAAGCACCTCTTACGGTGTCACAAATATCCAAGTCTTTTTATATCTCTATCTTTCTTAACATAAGCGAATCCTAATACCTTTACTTTCCTAAAAAGGTCATCAATAGACCACTGTTTTATGTGAACAAACCATTCAAGGAGACTCTCTCACTATATCTAATCTTATCTTCCATAGGATCTTCTCTAACCTTTTCACGTATATGCTCATTTTGTATCTTGTCTCTAAGAGTAAATCCACTCATGAGCCCAACACATTCCTTCACTAAGTTTGAGGGGAATTTTCTATCACACAATAAGCCCAATGTCATATCTTGAGTAAAGCCACACATCTTATAAAATTTTTCCCTAAGTTTGAAGGAAAATTTCTATCTCACAATAAGCCTAACACATTCCTCCATTTTAACTATCCAACTTGAATTCTACTAATATTATCCACATCTATTTCACCATAAACTCCCAATCCAGTCTTATCAACAAGATGAATATCATCAACAAAATGCATACACCATGTCACAATATATTATAAATGTATACTGAGAACATCAACGAACAAAGTTAAAATAAACGGGCTAAGGAATATCAACTTACGACAGATTTTCGATGACTGAGGTGGCAAACATTGGTTACAGAGGGGTGTACATGAAGGAGACGGAGGCGGCGTTCGGCGAGAGGTGACTGATGCTAGAGGGAGCAAAGCAAAATGAGAAGGAAGATGACCACAAAAAATAGGGCCTTTTCTGGCGGTAATACTAGTGGATTGTCCGAAGAAATATTTCCGGCAAAATTTTTGTTAGAAATATTTTGTCAGATATAAGTAAGTAGATAGTAAATCTACCGGAAGTTTTGTTGCCAATTTTTCAAAAATTAATAGCTTTGTCATTGGTTTTTTCATCATAAACTTTCCGGCTGTTTATCCATCGAAAAACCCACCACTAAATTATCGGTGGAATATCCGTCAGTTATACTGCCGCTTCTACCGCCAGAAATAATTGTGCCAGAAATTTCATAGGTACACCAAGGTTTTCCTATAGTATAGGTGGATTTCTAGACTCTAGATTGACCCTTAGAATTCTTTTCAATTTAACAACATATATTAACACATTATTATTCTCTTATGTCTCTCAAGCAGGAAATAATGATTACAAATCTTTGGAAAGAGCAGAAGGAATTCCTTTTGAATATAAGGGCTTAGGATTATTAGCAAGGGAATCATTATATTTAGACTTTCTTTGAGACAATTTTTTTCGACTCTTTAAAGAAAATTTTAGTACAAAAGTTTTCTTGAAAATAGTAAAAAAATAGAGTGGTCAAAAGCTGTAAGGTTTCATTTGGGACAACTTTTTTAGTGCTTTTTTAAAATGATTTCCTCGAACAAAAAATTTTACTTATTTTTGTTCTAAAAATCTACTTTAAAAAATAATAAAAAGTTATCCCAAATGAAGCTATAATCCCTTCTTATTTTATAAATTCTTCAATATCTCAATAGTTATTTCGACACGACATGCAGACCCGGCTGCGAGAGCGTGAGACTAGATTTGGCCTCTAGGTGCGGGAATCAGGATTGCGCTATTGCAGGGCTTGGCTGGGGTGAACAGGTAAGCGTCAGAGACCCGAGACCCGATACCCAATCTGGCCATGTGAAGGAATCAAGATTGCGGGGCTTGGCCAGTTGGTATGGGCATGTGGAGAGTCTTGAGACCGTTTAGGGTTCATCTAGGTGCTGGAATAGCCGAATCAAAAATTGTGGCCTACGGGCGGCAGCAAGCTAGGCTGCCAGCCAGGAATGAGGATTCCAATTCCCTCTACATCTCTGATGCGAAGTGAGCTTGACACTATGGCAATCAGGCTTCCTGGTCAACCCGAATCCCAACATGATTTATAAATGGGTCGGAATCCTGAACATGAATCCGAACAGTATGACAAACTGGTTGACCCGAACCTAGAGTTTTTTTGGTCGATCGAGTTCTGGCTGGGTTTTGGTCTGGTCAAATTTTGACACCCCTAAATGATAGATTGACAAGGTCTTGATAAAATATGAGATAATTTGGACATTGGTCTTTTTATTAAATAAGCATTCTTAAATAATATAAGTAAGATGAATTTATTTTAAGGCTTTTAGAAAGTGAAGTTTTTACGGAGAGGGGTGTCAATTATTGACCCAACTTGATAATGCGACCTAGAAAATTTAGGTTTAGTTTGACAAGTTTAACAAATGGGTCGGGGTCATTCCCATTTTTTGACCAGATTGAAAAATTGGGTCGGGTCGGGTCAACCCGCTAACCCAATATTATTTCCGAATTTAACCTGTAATCAACCTCACCACTACGATTTTCCCTCGCACAGGCAACACTTACCCGTGACAGACAACACTTACACCCTTGTTAGTTACGCAGGCGGTACGCATTTGCACAGGTGACTTGCCCTCACTAGTCTCGCACACGACACACACTCGCATAAGTGCACTCGTACTCTCTCTATGGCGCCACCTCGTCCTCACCACTCGCTTGATGCGCTCGCACGCGACCTGCGCTCGATCCTTGTGTTGTCCCGCCCTCTCCTATGGTCCCGTGCGCACTTGCAATTGATGCTCGTGGGTCGGATTGAGTCAACCCATTAACCTGACATGTCGGTTTTGTGTGTAAATTTTTGATCTATTTGTAAAATCGGGTCGGGTTTGAGCTAGTTGTATTGGGCCCAAGTCAATTCCCAATTTTACCCAAACCCAACCCATATACTCATTTTAACACCCATATTTATGGAGAATCATGTTGTATGGATAGAAATGCCTTGGTGGATGCCATGAGTTCCAAGAAAAAGGGTGTAGTGTGGAAGGTAAGCACATGACCAAGAAGAGGCAATTCCTTTGGATGGATCACATGATCTACCAATGCTAGATCATAATGTTGATGTAGTTTAATTGTTATCGAGTTTGTATGCTTCTTAGTAGCTTCTCTTAAGATTAATTGATTCTTGTTCTTAAAATAAAATATTTTTGATAGGTAGGTGCATGACGAATAAAGGAAGTTCATCTTGATGAATCACCTGTCTCCCATAGTTAGATCACAATGATGAAATAGTTTGTGATCGAGTTTGTAGGCTTCTTAATAGCTTCTACTGAGATTGATTGATGACAATCTTAAAAAAATTAATTACATTTTGCATGACATATAGGAAATGCAGAATATTAGCAAAAACAAGCGAAGGAAGCCTTAATTTCATGAAATATTTTGTGTGAGCATATTAGACTTAAATGATCATAATAAAATTTCAAATTTATTTAAAAATAAGTGTGATGTATAAATACTTTATATTCTATTCATCTGAAAAAAAAAATATTGTTGAATAAAAATCTGATTGAATGTATGCAACAAAGTCTCCCAACAAACAGAAAAATGTGCCCATCACTTATTTCATTAGATCATACTGAAGATACAAAAACAAGGAACTTCTAATTTTAACTGAAATACAAGATCCAAACCCAACGCTACCACAAACTTATTAAATATGCGTCATTCTCTGAAAAACCTCATATAACTTAAATTATCATAAGCAGTTACACACAAACACAAAATAATTAAAAACCACACTTAAATTGTTCACAAAAAGAAATTTTTGCTCACTCCTTAGTAGCCTGGAAGACCCCAGTCTTGAAGGATCGGTCATCTGATTTCACATTCACATACGCGTAGAAGGATCCTTCAACTTCGACATCATCGATCTTCTTCTTGGAATTAATATTGAGGAAGTACATAAAACCATCACTAACCGGCCATCGCTTGGCACTTACCACTTCGATAAAAGAAATCGGTGACTGTAATGAGTTTCGTAAATTTTGGTTTTCGACAGCGAACACTCCGAGTTCCTGTACAACTTTGTTGTTCTTAACATCGTTTATCACCTCAATATCGTCGCCATTTGCAGAAGGTGGTGCTGCTGTAGGTGGCTCAGCAGTAGATGTCGTCTGGGCAGTGGTGATAGAGACGTGGTAGATGAGGGCGATGGCGGAGAAGAGGAGAATGATATTACGTGTGAACGCCATGGATTATTTCTAGCTTGCTTTCTATCTCTGTATGAATGTTAGGCTTTTGATTGTGTTACGTTGTAGGCGAAGGGGTGAGGATGGAGTGCAAGTTTCTTCATTCTTTTATAGGAAGAAATACGTAGGGATTAATAATTAATTAATTTCTTGAAATGTTAAACTCTTTGAAACAGTAAACATTATTATTATTATTATTATTATTTGAAGATAAAGAATGAAAAATATGAATTCAAAAATATGTTTAATCACCTAAACTTTAATCATACCATTTAAATAATTATGCTTTAGCTCAAATTTTATCTTCCCTTACAATTTTTTTTTAATAAGAACTTAAAATATTCGTTTTTGTCTATCATAGGGTTGATGCCATACATAGAGTTGCAAATGACCAGGTCGAAGTAGAGAGAGCTTTGCCAATCGTTGCTTTCTTAACATTTTAATAATTAAAAATAACGCAAAAAAAATTTAAAACTGTAAAGATAAAGGCAAGTGGAGTACGTATTTTGGTCTCTAAATAGTTTAAATGTAAAGGAGTTAATTCCTACTTGACAATCGTCAATTAAGGGTTGCAAGGTCGTCTACCTTGCTATCTAATCTTATGTCTTGTTTCTCTGTGTTTTTCTTTTTAATATTCAACACTACAATTAATAATAATAATAATAATTTCAAAAATGTTATTTGGACCAAGTTCGAACACGGTTTGAATAAAGCTTGAAAAAAAGATTTGATCTCGGTGAGATCCAATTTTGTTTGAGTCTTATGAGAATATTAGTCGAACCCAATTCAAACATAGTTTAAATTTGATTTGAACCTTTTTTCTCATATACTGTCTAGTGATTCCTTTCCAAGCAAGCTCATTTCACACCATGGGTCTTGAGACTTAGCCCATAGCGAGCCTCTTGTACTTACATGCTATTGGTTTCGATGTTGCCTTCCTCATCAAGCTCCCATCATGAAATCTTCTTGTTTGACATGCCGTCGGTCAAGTGGGAAGAACCTAGCTAGCTCCATCATGAATATATTTTTGTCAGCAAGTTAGTTTTGTTCGCGAACACCAACAAACTCTCATCACAAAATCCTATGTTGCGACCATGATTCTTGCGCTAATGAGCTTTGTTGACCTAGGTTTAAATTTGATTTGAATATGCTTGAATCATGTTCAAATTAAGGTTCAATTTATGTTTTGAATTTGAACCAATTGAATACAATTTTTATAGTCTAGCTTCATTAAACAATCATGAATATTAAAAAAAAAATGTTTAACTTGGTCCTAAATACATTTTTGGGCATAATTCCCAAAGAAATAAAATTGCAGACATATTTCTATAAATTTTGGATCTCCAATTTACATTGAAATATAAATTTTAAAAAATTAATATAAATTGATTATTATTTGAGTTTTTGTCATAGACCATATAAAAATAGATAAGTATATTATACAATTAAATGATTCGTAAACATTTTTACTTAGCCGCCTTAATTTAAAAAATTGAATGGGTCTGGTTTGGGTAAGGTAGGTTGATTTGAGCAAATATTTTCACTACACGAAAAACTGCATATAGAGGCAAACTTTCTAACGGAAAAATATATGTTGGTATATATTAGCAGGAGTATAATCGGTGGATATTCCGCTAGTAATTGTGCGGCGGCGTTTCTGGCGGATAAACCGTTGGTAATTTTTTCGACGAAAAATCTGTCGGCAAAGCCATCGGTTTTACTAAAATCGAAGCTAACTTTCGATGGAAAATATGCTGGAAATTACTGAGAGAACTTTCGACAGAAAACCTGCCTACTTACTTAAACACCATGAAAGGTTTCTGAGGGAAATGACCCCAAAAATATTTCCGCAAGAAAATCCACCAGAAATATCGCCAGAAAAGGCCCTATTTTCCTTCCACGAATGCCTTCCTTCTCATTTCACTCCTGCTCTTTCCTGCTTCACTCACAGTCATGTGAGTCACCTCCCGCCGAACGACTCCTCCTTTCTTTCGCTTAAACCTCTCCATCCACGTCGTTCGACGCCTCGTTCGCTAGAACCGACGTAAGTTCTTCTGTTATTAGCCCATTTCTTTTTTGCTTTGTTCATGGATCTTCTCGGTAGACATTTACATGAGATTGTAGCATGGTATATGCCTTTTGTTGATGATATTCTTCTTGTTGATAATACTGGAGAGGGAGTTATTGGTGAAATAGATTGTACCATGGTGTATGCATTTTGATGATCATATTCTTCTTGTTGATAAGAGTAGTCAGGGAATTGATGTGGATGCTGTTAGTAGAATTTAAGTTGGATGGTTAAAGAGGAGGAATGCATTGTGCTTATTATGTGATAGGATATTCCCCTCAAACTTAAAGAAAAATTCTATAAGATGTGGTGACACCTGCAATGCTTTATGGTGTAAATTGTTGGTCATTAAAAAAGAAGCATAACATTAAGTTAAATGTTTGCCGAGATAAGAATGCTCATGAGTGGTTTTACTCTTAGAGACAAGACACGAAATGAGTATATACGTGAGAAGGTTGGAGAAGCTCCTATGGAAGATAAGATGAGAGAGAGAGAGAGAGAGAGAGAGAGAGAGAGAGTCAGCTTAGATGGTTTGGTCAAATAAAATGGAGGTCTCTCGATGACCTAGTTAGGAAAGTAGAAATATTAGATTTGGCTTATATTAAGAAAAGTAGAGGTATAAAAAGACTTAGATGTTTGTGACACAGGGAAAGTGCTAAAAAACTACCATAAAATAAGTGTTTCTTAAACAAAGAATAATACTGCACAATTCCACCAGAATGCTGTTGATAAATCCACCAGATATAACTTCGGTGCAAACTATGTTTTCACATAGGTACCCCCAGTAGTCTAATGATTGAGGTCGGAAGGACCGATGCCTAGCCATGGAGGTCAAAAGGACTATAGTCAATAGGCGACGGAGGTTGGAAAGACTGTTGTCTAGCGATAAAGGTCGGAAGGACCATATTATAGAGACCGATGTTAGAAGAACCATAGTCGATCGGCAACCGTGGTCAGAAAGATTATTGTCTGGTGATGGAGGTAGGAAGGACTATATATAGTCGGCAAACGACAGTTGTTAGAAAGACTGTTGTCTGGCGATGAAGGTCGGAAGGACCGTAGTCGGCGGGTGATAATTGTCAGATAGATCGTTGTCCGCCTGTTGACCACTATACATAAAACCATGTAAAAGAGGCGAAAATGATGACTTAGGCAATGCATGTATTGACAAAATGCATCATTTGAAGGATCGAATGACCTTCGATTGCAAAACGGACAGCGTCGTTGCAATCAAGACATCGAATTCTGCTTGGTCGAGGCCCCTCGCAATCAAACCAGATGAGATCGGTCAAAAGGGGATGACCGACACCCGAAATTAAAGCACGAGGCTGATCAAACGATGTCGGATTGACAAACAGACTTTGATGTTTCGTCCGGAGCATTGTCAACCTTTGAAAACTATATTTTTTTATTCAAATTGAAGCATCCATATTGCTGGCACGGATACCAAGACAATAACACAGATTTCGATTAAAATTGACCTCGTCGCTGTCCAAATGATGTCTGTTTGTGAAACAAATTCATCTATTGCGATTGGAATAATGCGAATATTTAAGAACTTAATTTTCTATGTTCAATTTGGATCATCCGGGTGGTGGCACAAATCTCGAGGCAAAACATGCATACCAGGGAAAGAGGCCTCGAGGTTGTCCAAACGAATTCCGATCATGAAACAGACTACTTCGTTGCGACCAGAACATCGGTAATACCCTAAATGCTCTATCAATTTGTCCAATTTTGATATTCGGCGAAATCAACACGAAAAATGGGGCAATCGGCATGCAAATCAAGACGATTTTGTGTAAATGATGTGTCACTGTCATTTTAAATTTGTAATAATATTAGCAGTGATAAATCAGTAATATTATTATAATTAATTGAAAATAAAAAAATGAAAGACAATAAGACTCAAATGATAATTAAATGCCATTGCTATATTAACTCAATTGAAAAAGAGCAAATCAAAGGGCAAGAAATCAAATCCTATTCCATGCAAATATGGGATGTTCTGCCCTCTTCTCCTGTGCAAATCTCAGCTTTGAATCCCTCAAATCCCGCTGCCCTTTGATTCGCGATCAAATACACTCTGAAGCTCGGCGAAAAAAAAAAAGAAGTCAGGCTTCCTCATTCGTTAAAAGAGAGACGACATAACCATTCATTCTCTCGGAACCCATATATCAAGCCCTTGAGATAGAAGCCTTTCCGTTTACCTTAAGCCAAAGCTCCGAAAAACTCCAACCCCCCGTCTCTTCTACCAACTTCACTGACAAGCTTTGCCTCCCTCAGCCCGTTTGTCTTCTTAACCCAGCTGACCTGCTTCTCTCAACCAAACCGCAAGAAAGCTCTGTTCAAGCCTTATCTTCCTCTTCCTTCGCTGAAGATCATCGTGTTCCGTCCAAGCTAAAACCCAACAGCTCGCCAACTTACATGCTCCGCTCGTTTCACCAGACTGCATTCAAACTGCTGCCCTTACCTCTTTTTATTCATATAAAGATTGATCTCTTTTTAGCTTTGCTCATGTGAATACTTGCTCTCAGGGACGGAATGCTTCATTTTTGAGGGGGGCAAAAAAAAAAAAAAACATAAAAAAAAATAATATTAAAAAAAAATTATATATCTATATATTATGAAAAAAATTTTTAAAAAATTAAGAAAGAAAAAAAAGTGTAATTAAACTATCATGAAAAATATTAAAGAGAATATTATAACTAAAAGTGAAAAAATATATAGATATTTTAGGGCAAATTAGAACAAAAGAGTTTTTTAGTGGGGCAAAAAAAAAAATTTAGGAGGGGCAAAAAAAAATTTTGCAGGGACAATTTTTTTTTACTCTCTTATATATTTTTTTTTTGTTTTTTACTCCTTTAATTTTTTTTTTTTTTTGAGAAGGGGGGGGGGGGGGGGGGGGGGGGGGGGGGGGGGGGGGGGGGGGGGGGGGGGGGGGGGGGGGGCAATTACTGGCGGTTCCAACTGGTGGTTTATGGACTGCCGGTGTTACCGGCGGTATAGCCGGCGGTTAAACCGCTGGTATTAACGACGGTCGCCGGCGGTTTATATCGTCGGTAGTACCGATGGATTGAACCGCCGGCGTTCGCCGGTAAAAGACCGGCGGTCTACCGGCGCCTTCCGGCGGTTTCAAAAACAAACGACGCCCAACTAAACCACCGGAAACCCGTCGGTATATTGACAGCTGGTAAGCCGTCGGTCAAATAACCGGCGGTCTCACGGTGGGAAGACCGCCGGTTCAGAATCTGCTTGTAACCGGCGGTCTAAGCCGCCGGTAAACTGCCGCCATAATAAACCACCGGTAAAAAACCGCCGGTGAAAGTTTCCTACTCGATTTTTTCCGGCAGTCAAAAAACCGCCGTCAAGCCGCCGGTAATGCAAAAAACTGCCGGTTAATATAGAGTAACCGCCGGAAAAAACCGTCGGATTTCGACGTTTTTCCTGCAGTGTATCTCACTACAATCCAAAGCAAGATTCTTCTCTTGCCACAAAAAGCCAAAACTTCATATCTCCCTACAGAACTCCAACACAAACTGATTCATGGCATATGAGATTTCATTATTATTATTTCAGTTTTTTTTTTTCACATTTTTATTATTTTATTTTTGCCATTATTACTTTTATTTTGTCCTTTAAAAACAATGTAAATATTTTTTTTTTTGTTTTGCTTACATTAACTTTTGCTGTTAGTTAATAAGGTTAATGTTATTAGCATTTATATCAGCTACCATTACTAATCAACCTTGCTATTTTTGTTGGCTTCATACAAATGTACCCATAAGCAATAATTATGTACTTATTATGGGCATAAACTGCTATTGATAGCTTATGTATTTAATTTTGTTGAATACCGTTAACAATTGATGATATTGAGCTAGATACGTGCATGCATATTTATGTATCTATATATATTCTTCTTATGTATATATATACATACTATTGAGTGCATTACTTGAAATTATTATATAAATAAATGTATGTATATTTTCATATGTATGTATGCCTTACATATATAGGAAGATGATGGAGAAAGTACAAAAAAAAAAAAAAAAAGAGATTCAAAAGAAGAAGAAGTAGAAAGATTTTTGTGTATCTCGTCGCCACCATCCCCACCGTTGACATGCAAATGTATAATCTCTAAACTTAGATTTCCACTCTCGTCATTGGCGGCGAACTAGCGAACCCCCTACGAGCTCACGTACCGTTGTGGGGAGGGAAGCTAGTGCGGCGCCTACAACGAGGCGGGAAATCGCCTAAAATATTTCTTCAATGCTAGCGACGGACCGACAAACCCCCTACGCGCTCACATAGCATTGTAGGGAGGAAAACCAGTGCGGCGCTTGAGGCGAGGGGGATAAATATATAATAATAATAATAATAATAATAATAATAATAATAATAATAATAATAAGTACCTCCAAATGCTCACGTAGTGTAGAGGAGGGAAATAAATTGTGCTCTTTAACAACAAAAACTAAAAAACCCTTAAACGCTTATGTAGATGGTGGGGATAAAAAATAAATGTACAACCGCGATGTCATTTTGACACCTACCTAAAGCGCTCACGTAGCGTCGAGGGGAAGGTTGCCTCTTGGTTTTTCCCCTAAACAGGGGAGACGCCGGGAGGATGCAAAAATTTTCACTGAAATTGGAGACTTGGACAAATTTTGGATAGCTTGAACTTGCAAATGAATCATAAAAGATTTGGGCTTGAACAAATTTGCAGGGGACTTGGCATCGAATGAACAGTAACTTGGACTTATGTTGGAGCACTAAGCAAATGATTTTTGAATCAAATTGAAATAAATTCAAAATGAATGATTGAATAATGAACATTGGAATCAAATAAGTTTGAGCGTAAGAGAATGACAATGAACCAAATTTAAGAGAACTTACTTGAAACTTTGAAATCAAATGGACTATAACAGTGGATGATTTGAGAAGAACCAAGTCAAATGAGAACATAAATTGAGCTCAAACGGAGACCTTAAACTTGAGCTTGGAGTATAATTATATGGAATAAATTTGAACTTGAGTTAAAACAAAAGAGTTTGAATGAATATAAGGGATTTGATTTGAGCAACAACCAATCTTCAAAGGAATTCTCATTTCAACTTGAATGCAAATTCTATTTTGAATCATTCAAATCTCATGCAAACAAACAAAACAAGCTCTCAATGCAAACAAGAAATAAAAAAAAAAGAGCTTGAACTCAAATGAATATTTACAGGGGACATGGACTTGCATTTGAACATCAAACAAGATGAATAAGGATTTGAACATTTGAACTCAAGCAAGGGCTCGGAGATTTGATGCAAAAGAATTTGAACCCAAGGATTTTGTACTCGACACTAAACAAACTAAATTTGAGCTTAAACAAATACAAAAGAGCTCAAATGAATATGAAGAATTTTTCTTGAATAACAATAATGGAATTACCATTTTAATTAGAATGCAAGATCATGATCATCTCAAGTGGGATATCAAGTTTGTCATGCGTATGGAAAACCACTTCCAAGGATAAAAAAAGTGCAAGCAAACAAGGACTCATAACAAATCAATTCATGATGTACTCAAATAAGCACAAATGAATGAAAGAAAACTAGCTCATAAGTGAATACGGTGGTTTCCAACGTACGCTGAAAGTTAACATACAAATGAAAAATTCAGGCTACAAGCTACCTTTAAGGGAAATAAAAAGACTTGTAATGCTCACTATAGTTTACACTCAAGCAATACAAGGCTTTCAATATTCATTTAGTAAGTTTGAGACTTATGTGAAGAAGCTTGAAAGAACCAACGAAGAGGAAAATTTTAAGGAATATATTGATTCATTTAAAAGGCTCCGAACAAAGGTAGTAATATTTCCCACAAGTGTAGACAAAGAAGATTGCATCGAGTATAAAGGATTCCTTACAGCAAGAGTAGAGAATATACAACGGTCTACTTGTGGGCAACAATAACGACTGTGAGCTATTTAAAAATGATTTCTAGTTAAATGTTGTAAGCATATAAGATTATACGTGGGCACAAATATAAGAGATCCATTTTCTACTAGCAATGGAAGACATGTAAGAAGCATGCTACATGCTCAAGTCATTATCCACGAACAAAAACATCATGTGAATGCATCTACAAATGTAAAGCGGGAGATTAGTTAGTTCACTAAAATATACCTGTATGAACTATATAAGTAGTGCACGACAGTCTACCTGTATAAAACAGCAAAATAAACAACTCAATCCAGAAGCTGCTACAAAATGCCACAAGATCCACAACTTCTGTACAAACGGATAGAAGACATATATAAATACTTTTAAAGTACCTCCGCACGTGCACCGTAGTTTGTATACATATAGGTACACTAAAAGGGATAAAATCAATCATAAAACCCGCATGATCCCTGACGAGCGTGTTGTACGAACATACATGATGTCTAGGGATGCTGCGCGGGCTAATAAATTTGAACCCGATCCTCCTAAGCAGATAAATAGGTGTGAAAGCTCATTTTTCATGTTTTCCTTCCAGGATCGTCCAGGACGAAGTTGGATCATCCTGGGACGATCGGTACATGTTGTGTAGAAAATTATGGCTGGAAGGTTCGTCCGTACGAAATTTTTCCAGAGAGCAACTCGTCCTGATACGATAATAAGTTCGTCTGAACGAAATTCGTCCAGAGGGAAATCATCCCGGGACGATCTGTATGGGTTTATATGGAATCGAGATCTTTTTGAAGAGAGGGAAAACCTAGGAGAGAGAAAATCGAAGGAAAAAGAAGAGAAAGTGATTTTTGGGCGACTTCTGTCCGTTTTTGTCCGTAGCTGCAGTTGAGAAAGTTGACCGACTTGATGTAAGGCACATTCCGCCTTTCTCAATTTTCAGAAATGAGGATTTCGACGACTTTTCTGTTTCGGATTTTGTTTCCTTTAGCGAATAATTGGTTTCATTTTGCACTGATTAACTTTTTACCACGTAACTTGTGGTATGTCTCTGAGATAATGTTTTTGCACGTTTTGAGTATTTTCTGGAAGATTTTCTCCGGGTATTTTGAATTCTGCGGTGTTTTAACCGAATAACAAATTATCAGAATGTTGAAAAATGTTACTTCAGTACAATAAAAGTCTTATAATAATGTTGTGTATTATCTGTGTTAATTTAATGAATTTCTGAATTTGTGCATTCTATGTAAATTCCGTATATTATCGTTATGCCGCTGATAATTTTCTAACGTAATCCGATTTTCTGAATTAAATGTTTTGATGTGCTGTGATATCAGAAGGTAGTTATAAGGTGCCAGAATCCTTTGAGATTGTGTCTGTGTCAGGGAAATCCGAGAAATCTGAAAATAAGTTATGTTCTGAAAATTATGTATATCTGTTTTGTTCTGGTGCTATAAGCACAAAGGGAGATATAAAGGGGTCAGAATATGAGATTCTATCAGTGTCAGGGAAGGGAGGCATAAGGGGCCAGAATCCATCGAGATTCTATCAGGGTCAGGGATATGTGATATGTGAAATGTGATATCTGAAATGTGACTTTATCTGATTTAACATCTGTTCTGTACTATTATGTTTAATTTGTACGATTCTGTTTATTCCGTATGATTCTGTCTGTTCTGTACGATTCTTTCTATTCTGTGAAATCTGACGTGAATGTTCTGTGATACGAAAGGAATTCAGTTTTTTTGTATCAGTGGTTTAATTTCTGTTTGATCAAGTATCTGTATGATTTCTGATGTATTTTCTGATGCGTATTTCTGAAGATTTTGATTGGTGAGTGTAGTCTTGCTGAGCTGTTATATCATTCTTATTTTCTGCATGATTTTCAGGTTCTGGGAAAGGGAAGGAATTATTGGACTAACAGTTTTGTGTCTGATCAGTGATTAGGTATTTTGTACTTTTGATTTTTATACAGTCATGACTTTTCTGTTATGTTCTTTCTGTCTGTAGCCATGTACTGCATTGTACATGATTATTTTGATGATAGGAGAAAATGTTAGATGAACCGTTATGTATATTTGAAGTTTATAGCAGCTATGTATTTCTGTTTGTTTGAATATTTGGAAGAAAGTTCTGAAGCAAATTCCAAAACTATATCCCGGATCATCAACATTTGTCGCGGCCCGACGCGAAGGTACGCGTTCCGGTCAGGTTGGGTTGTGATAATAGGAGTCGATAAAGTTCAACAAATAATTATAAAATGCCCCCAAACACCCGCATGGGTCCCGGTGAGCGTGTTATTGGTACACACGTGATGTATATGGATGCTGCGCGGGACAATAAGTGAATTCAAGTTCGAACCCGATCTTTCTACGCGGATAAATAGGACTCGGTAGGGTTCGAACCTTCAAACAAATATACGATTGTGGTGATTGATGTATTTATTTTAAAGCATTCATATTAGGCCTTCAAGACCTATAACAATATGAATTCACTAATAAAGGCACAAAGCCTATAAAACCTGATCTCCTATTAGCAAATTGATATGGTTGACAAGATTTAATCAAATGGAAATAATCCCAAACACTCCGATGATGGTCGTGTTGAATGAAAATCTCAACCGGAAGGGTTCACAAATATTTTCAAATGCCCATCAAAATTTCAAAACTCCACCAAAATCTCCAAAATTCTAAACTCTAAGATATTTAAAATATAAATTTAATCATCATACCATTTAAAGCAAAGTCTATCCACCCTCCACAATAGTTTGCTAGGGTGGAAAAATTAAAATTTACTTCAGTTCATAGAGAGCTAAATGCCTGGTCAAAAATATTACTAGGATCCATTCTCAAATAATCTCCTGCCAGTAAGGATGTGGTACGTTTCCTCTAACCGACAGTTTTGCCACCAAATGGAACCGCAGGATAAACGGTTATGACTTTGGGCCCTCTGAACCGAGTGATTTTACCGTCAAATGGCACCACCAAATACCGGTTATGGCCAAAGCTAATACGCTCCTTAATTGTATCAAATCCTTGAGATATGAATCAATAGGATATGTTTGATAGGGCACAGAAGCCCTCTGTTAGCTAAGGTGGATTCAAATTTGTCCCTTTTGACAAACATTCAACCCAGGTCTACGAGGTACCCTTGGACGGAGCAACCCATGGCTACCGATAAGGATCCTTCTATTAGGTTGGGTCGACTACCTCCTCTGACTAAGTAGATCAGGGACCATGATGGCCCGGGATGACGAAACTATGGGATCTTGATCGGGTCAATCATCCATTCTCCCCCCATCCGCTTTAAGTGCAAGGTGGTGAAATTTCTATTTTAAATATCAAAACCTTCAAACCCTTCAAACTTTTCCAAATTCTCAAATTTCAAACTCGTGCTGCTACTATATGCCAGATAACACGTACATTCTACGTATCTGATTGATGACTAGCCTTAATCGAAAGTTCTCTCTTATTAGTGGGAGGGGTAATTAACTATAGGGGCTTGCACCTATAGGAAACAAGAACTCATATCATAAAGTTCTCACAAAATGAGAGCGAAATCTATAGGTAGTGTCTTATCTGGCGTTCAAAATTTACTCCGAAACTTAATTCTATTAAAATTCCCTTGCCGTAGAAAATAAGCAATCAACAGTGCGGGCGGAGGTCGGGGCCGAATTTTTGAAGCCCACATCGTCGGCAGACTCGTAGTCTACGTGTGATAGGGGACAAAAGATTATAGTTTGACAACAGAGGTTGGAAGGACTGTTGTTTGGTGGTGGAGGTTGGAAGTATCATATTCTCAAGAAGGAGGTCGGAAGGACTGCTGTCGATAGGCGACGAAGGTCGGAAGGACCATTATCGATGGGTGATAGTGGTAAACTAAAAAAAGTTGTTGTCTAGCAACAGATGTTAGAAGAAACATAGTCGACGAGAGACGATGGTCAGAAATATCATTGTCCGATGACATAGTTCAGAAGGGACATAATCAGTGATTGGTGGAGATCAGAAATACCGTTGTCTAACTATGGAGGTAAGAAGGACCGTAATCGGTGGATAATGGGGGTTAGAAAGATTGTTGTGTAGTGACGGAGGTCAAAAGGACTATATTCAATGGCAAGGTGGAAGTCTTGTGTCAGTCAATGGCCAGGCAAAAGTCCGACGTCAGTTGGTGGCCATGTGTAAGTGTGATGTCAGTCGATGTCCGGTCAGAATTCCGACATTAGTTGATGACCATATGTAAATATAATAATAATTGGAAGCCAGGTGGAAGTCCAACATAAGTTGGTGGTCGAACAAAAGTCAAGCATCATTCGGTGACGGGGCAAAAGTCCGGCAATTGTTTGGCGATAGTCGGTGGTCTGACGGTGGTCGAGGAGAAGTCGGGTAGCAAGAGAGCAATAATGTTTCTCTATGCCTTCTCATAATTGCTTCCCTCCCCTTTAATGAAGAGCGTTGGGTCTATTTATAGTTTTCTAAGAGTGACATGACCAGTAAATAGGAGGGAGATCAAGGCTAAGTTTGTAGAGATTTGAATGGATGGTCGATATTGATCCCCTTGGTCATGAATCATTTACTAGGTATTTAAATGTCTTAATGATATCAAAATTCTGCAATCTTGGGCTCGTTGGATTTTTCTTGTCCAGTCGCTCGATTTGACTATAAGCATGTCACCTTTCGAAACCATTTGGTCATGCAAATTATAGTTTGATCATTCCAAAGATGCTTTGAGTCTTCGATTTGGACCCGTTTGGGCTCGGATTGAATCAAATTTGATGTTGTTGGGTTCGTTCTTTCGAGATGCTCAATTTGATGATAAATTTTCTGAAATAAGAGCTTGGATGGTCATGAATTTAATTTTAAAATTTTATAACTTGATTTGTTTTGAGATTCGTGCCTGATCAAGATAATTTTTTAAGGATATATCAATAATTCTCTTCTTATATTTAAGCTTAGCTATTCAAGATGAAAATACCATATGCATATGAGGTTGCAAAGAAGTCCTTGCTTGCAATAATTAATTAGGGCATCTCCAACCGAAAAACTCATTATCCACTCCAAAATGCTGTAAAACTCCAAATTGCAGTAACTTGACTCCAATCGAACTTCATTTTCTAACAAAAAAAAAAAAGAATATTCCTAGCATATTCTTTTTCTTATTTTATTTTAAAATTTTTAATCATATATTTATATTTTTTTTAATCATATATTTATATTTAAACACTGCCGTTGCCAGGTCCCAAGTCCTGGATGAGAAAAGTGGAGGGTTGCGTTAGGTAGTCGACAGCCAGCGTAAAACTTGTCGAACAATAATGACATGAAATTTTGTTAATGCTAGGGCGTCCCCTGGAAGCGACGTGCTGTATGGCCTGAATACAGTGACAAGTGTGCAAGGGCCGCTGCACCGGCGCCCGGGTGCAGTGTTAAATAGGCAAGGGTTCCCACATCAAGGACGAATGTGGGCAAAGAAGCTAGTCCATGAAACTAAAATTAGGATAGGAACTTGGAATATAGGTTCTCTTACAGGAAAATTAATGGAATTAATAGATATTATGATTCATAGGAAGTTAAATATTTTGTGCATTCAGGAAACTAAATGGGTTGGAGAGAAGGCTAAGGAAATTGATAGTTTAGGATTTAAACTTTGGTATTCGGGTAAGAGTCGTACTAGAAATGGTGTAGGTGTTATTATAGATAAGAGTTTAAAGGATAATGTTATAAAAATTAATAGGATTGGAGATAGAATTTTAGCGTTAAAGATTGTTGTTGATGATAAGATTGTTAATATTATAAGTGCTTATGCTCCTCAAGTAGGTTTGGATATGAGTTCTAAATTAAATTTTTGGAATGACTTAGAAGAATTAATACAAAATATACCTCTTGAAGAAAGAGTTTTTATTGGAGGAGATTTAAATGGACATGTTGGTAGAGAGGTCGATGATTTTAAAAGCATTCATGGAGGCCATGGATTTGGAACGACGAATGAAGGTGGCAAGACCATATTGGATTTTTGTTTAGCTTATGATTTTTCAATTGCTAATACCTTATTTAAGAAAAGGAATGAGCATCTCATCACTTATAAAAATGGATATAGTACAACCCAGATTGACTATTTTCTTATTAGAAAATTAAATCGTTTAGATTGCAAAGATTGTAAAGTTATTCCGAGTGAAAATTTATGTACCCAACATCGATTATTAGTTTTGGACTTTAAGATAAAGGGGGTATAAAATAAAAAATAAAGTAAAACAATTTTCTAGGATTAGATGGGGGCATTTAAAGAATATTAACAAAAATATTTTTGGAGATAAGATTTTAGATCGTAAGATTTTGTCTGTGCATGAGGATGCTAATATTATGTGGGAAAAAGTGGCTAGTGATCTTAAGAATATTGCAAAAGATGTCCTTGGAGTATCAAAGGGAAAAGCTCCTAATAGTAAAAATAGTTGGTGGTGGAATCCTAATGTGCAAGAAAAGATAAAAAATAAGAAGCTTTGTTATAAAAATTGGTTTAATTTTAAAAATTCCGATAATTGGGAAATATATAAAGTTGCTCGTAAGGATGCTAAGAAAGCCATATGCGATGCAAAGACATTAGCTTTTAGTGATTTATATAATAGATTAGATACTAAAGAAGGAGAAAGATATATGTATAAGTTAGCCAAACAAAGAGATAGGAGTAGTAAGGATTTAGTTCAAGTGAAGTGTATTAAAGATGAAGATCAAAAAATACTTTTCTTAGAAGATGATATTCAACAAAGATGGATGAGATATTTTGCTAACCTTTTTAATGAAGATTGTGAAAAATAAGATTGACTGTAGTGACCTTAGCACCCTAAATGAAAATAAAGATTTCTATTTTTATCGGCGTATTAGTAAAACTGAAGTTAGAGAGGCTTTAAAGAAAATGAAGGGTGGAAAAGCTGTTGGACCTGATGATATCCCAATAGAGGTGTGGAAATGCTTAGGAGATGAAGGAATTTCATGGCTTACTAAACTTTTTAATACTATTTTGAAGACTAAAAAGATGCCAGATGAGTGGAGAATGAGTATGTTAATTCCTATTTTTAAGAATAAAGGTGATGCACAAGATTGTGCGAATTATAGAGGTATTAAGTTAATGTGTCATACTTTAAAACTATGGGAGCGAGTTATGGAGCATAGGTTGCGGCGTGATACTAATGTTTCTCAAAATCAATTTGGATTCATGCCGGGTAGGTCGACTATGGAAGCCATACATTTATTAAGAGGTTTGATGGAGAAATATAGAGAAAATAAGGAGGATCTACATATGATATTTATTGATTTAGAAAAAGCATATGATAAAGTTCCAAGAGAAGTGCTATGGAGAGTTCTTGAAAAGAAAGGAGTCAATAATGCTTATATTCAAATCATTAAAGATATGTATGCAGGAGCTATTACTTGTGTTCAAACACAAGGTGGATTGACCAAGTATTTCCCTATTTCGGTTGGGTTACATCAAGGATCAGCCTTAAGCCCATATCTTTTTGCTTTAGTCTTGGATGTTCTCACTAGACATTTGCAAGAGGATGTACCTTGGTGTATGCTTTTTGCTGATGATATTCTTCTTGTTGATAAGACTAGAGAGGGAGTTGAAGGTAAACTTGAATTATGGAGGTCAACCTTAGAGTCTAAAGGTTTTCGCTTGAGTAGATCTAAAACGGAATATATGGAGTGTAATTTTAGTAGTAATAGACCTACTGAAGGGATTGTGACTTTGGGCGATCAAGTCATTAATAAGAGTACACGTTTTAGATATCTTGGATCAATTGTTCAAAGTGATGGTGAAATAGATGGGGATATTATCAGCAGAATTCAAGTTGGATGGTTGAAGTGGAGGAATGCATCGGGCTTGTTATGTGATAGAAATGTACCCCTCAAACTTAAAGGAAAATTCTATAAGATGGTAGTGAGGCCTGCAATGCTTTATGGTGCCGAATGTTGGCCATTAAAAGAGAAGCATAATACTAAGTTAAGTGTGGCAGAGATGAGAATGCTCAGGTGGATGAGTGGCTTTACCCTTAGAGATAGGATACGAAATGAGCATATACGTGAAAAGGTTGGAGTAGCTCCAGTAGAAGATAAAATTAGAGAGAGTCGCCTTAGATGGTTTGGTCACATAAAACGACGGCCTTTCGATGACCCGGTTAGGAGAGTAGAGGTATTAGATTTGACTTATGTTAAGAAAGGTAGGGGTAGACCTAAAAAGACTTGGTTAGAAAATATTAGGAATGACCTTTCTTTATTAGGTTTAAATGAGAATTTGACTTTTAATAGAACACAATGGAGAAAAAGGATTCATGTAGCCGACCCCACGTAGTGGGATAAAGGCTTGATGTTGTTGTTGTTGTAATCATATATTTATATTTAACAATTTTAAACCTATTTTTTTTTAAGTATTGTAGTACTCAATGTCTTTTATTAAATATGTATGATATGGAAATTATCGTAATTCTTATGTTAATGTTTATCTTTTAAAAAATAATTATATAAAAAACATTTTAATTTTTGAAAAATAATTTATTTCTAAATTTTTATTTTTTAATTATTTATAATATAAATTTATACTTAAACATTTAAAATTAAAAATCAATCATATATTAAAAAAGAAATATGGCGTATTGGCGTTCATCAGCATATGAATGCCGTAAAAAATCTCGTTCGGTTGGGAAGTCAGTGGATCTGCATTCGCGTGTTTGCCGATTGGCTGGAGACGCTCTTAGTAATAGGCATTTAACAAAGTTTCCAGGTAACCAATGAAGAATATGTAAGTTTGTTAGATCATTTATAAGAATATGATTGTGGATGAAAATGTGTGGCCAGTCACTTCGACATTTTTATAATTTTTTGTTGAGATTAGAAATTCAGTTATTGTGTTTTGTTCCAAAATCTAGCTTAGATCTTCAAGCTTGTAGGCTCACTCTGCCCTTCTCCCACCAGACTTTATGGGGCAAACATATTTAGACCAAGTAAAACCGTACTGTTTAAGCATGAATGAGCATATGGAGTTAATGAACTGATTGGAATGATGAGCTTGGGCCAAATCCTTAAAAGCAAAACATTGAAATGGAATAAAGATTATATTTCCACTCATTGAAAGTATTCCGACAGTTTTAAGCTTGCTGCACAAAGGGGAGAGATTACACGCGGAGTCCGGACGCAGAGAACGGTTCGATTTTGTGACTATGAACAATAAAAGCGCAGTGGTGGTAATTACTGTACTTTTACTATTCACAATCACAAAACGGAACAGTTCTCTGTGTCCCAACTCCGCACGTAATAATCTCTCTATGATGGGAGCTTAAAGTAGAGCCAATCTTTCAAATCAGACAGGCATCAATAACAAATTTCCGTACTGACTTTGTATAAAAGAGGGAAGAGAATAAACTAGGAGAAACATTCTCTTGATTCCAAATAAAAATTGTTTCAGAGGAAATTCAGAATATTGAGATACATGCATGGGCATAGTGTAATGATTATTGGGAATAACCTTTTAGGCGTAATTAACATTAACGTATAGAAAATGCAGAATATCAGCAAAAACAAGCGAAGGAAGTCTTAATTTCATGAAATATTTTGTGTCAGAATATTAGACTTAAATGATCATAATAAATTTTCGAATTTATTTAAAAATAAGTGTGATGTATAAATACTTTATATTCTATTCATCTGAAAAAAAATAAAATTTTTTTATTGTTGAATAAAAATCTGATTGAATGTATTCAACAAAATCTCCCAACAAACAGAAAAATCTGCTCATCACTTATTTCATTAGATCATACTCTGAAGATACAAAGAACTAGGAACTTAACAATTTCAACTGAAATACATGATCCAAACCCACCAACCCTACTACAAATTTATTAACTAAGCGTCGTTCTCTGAAAAACCTCACAGAACTTAAATTATCATAAGCATGCACACAAACACCCCACACACAAAAGAGCTAAAATCCACACTTAATGGCAAAAAGAGTTTTTTGCTCAACTCGTGGTAGCCTGGAAGATCCCAGTCTTGAAGGTTCGGCCATCTGATTGCACATTCACATACGCGAAGAAGGATCCTTCAACTTCGACATCATTGATATTCTTCTTGGAATTAATATTGAGAAAGTACATAAAACCATTACCAACCGGCCATCGCTTGGCACTTACCACCTCGATAAAAGAAATCAATGAGTTTTGTAAATTTTCTTTTTCGACAGCGAACTTTCCGAGTTCCTGTACGGCACTGTTGTGCTCAACATCTATTATCACCTCAATATCATTGGCATTTCCAGTGGTAATAGAGATGTGGTTGAGGAGGACGATGGCAGAGAAGAGGAGAATGATATTACGTGTGAACGCCATGGATTATTTCTAGCTTGCTTTCTATCTCTGTATGAATGTTAGGCTTTTGATTTGGTTACGTTGTAGGCGAAGGGGTGAGGATGGAGTGCAAGTTTCTTCATTCTTTTATAGGAAGAAATACGTAGGGCTTAATAATTAATTATTTTCTTGAAATATTAAACACTCTGAAACAGTAAATGTTATTACTAATTCTTTTTGAAGATTAATAATGAAAAATATGTTTATACCATTTAAATAAATATGATTTAGCTCAAATTTTATGTTCCTTTATAATTTTTTTTGGAACACTTAGGCTAATAAAGATAAACTAACACACATCATCTACATAAAACTCAAATCGATGATTTTTTGGTTGATAATCAAAGCTTCAAATTAATAGACCAAGATGAGCTGCGACCAGTCCAAAATTCCACGACATATTTATTTTGTTTAGAGGTATATCTTCTACGTTATTTTTAGCTGGTATCGTTTTTTTTTTAAGAAGAACATTAAATATTCTTTTTTGTCTATCATAGGTTAATGCCATACCAAATAGCTGCAAATGGACAGGCTGCAAATGCCAATCGTTGCTTTCTTGACATTTTTTTTCGTTAAAAATAACGCAAAAAACATTTAAAGCTGTAAAGATAAGGAAATTGGACTACGAATTTTGGTCTCTAAATAGTTTAATATAAGGAGTGAATTCCTACATGACAATCGTCGATTAAGGGCTGCAAGGTTGTCTACCTTGCCAGCTAATCATATGACTTGTTTCCTTGTGTTTTATTTTTTAATATTGAAAACTACAAAAAATATATAATAATAATAAAATAATAATAATAATAATAATAATAATAATAATGAGCGGAGCTAAATTTAAGAAGGGTAGATGCGCTAGAGATTTTGGCAATTGGCGCAGTTAGAAAATGCTAAACAGTTCTGCGCAAGCAATGAATGCGTCAACAGTTTTAGCGCACTCAAGAGTGAGCCGAAGGTTTCATGGGCATTCTTCAGCATTCCCGCGTGCTTTTCCAATAAAATCTGGTTTTTGAGTAAGAAAACCAACTGTAGGAAGAAAATATAAATTGACTATAAATTGAGTAATAAAATATTAACGGTAAAATGATCAGGTGAAAATGTACTGAATCTGCATATGATTATTTTTCATTAAGCATGACATTCATTTTGGGACATAATGCATGCATATAGATGAGTATACTCGATAGATCTATATGTACTAATAATTGTATATGATATGTGAAGAGAAATCAGAGAGCGTAAGAAGAGTCGACAGATAGGTTTACTGTAGATAAAACATTCTCATTGATATTGTAGAGAATATGTTATAGATTTATAGAAGTAAAGAGTAATAATGATTTGTAGAGAGTTGTATCGCTTGAGATGGAAGAGCCGTTAGCCACAGGTGAGTGATCTGCGTTTGTAGACGGCTGGAGCAGAGCCGTCTGTAAGGGGACCACTAGTAGAACGTTATATTTGAGTGTGCTAACAATATGCACATGATGTTTATTATTATGAGATGAATGATATAAAATGTATGTGAAATAGGTGATGTTAGTATGTAATTTATTTACTTAATTACACTGATAGGCAGAGAGTGACAATTCTTTATAGATGATAGATATGTAAGATGATAAGTGATAGATAAGACTAATGATAGATGATATACAATGGATAAGATCGATGATAGGTGAAAGATAAGCCTGATGAAAAATGATTAATGATAGATAATATCGATGAAAAAGAAGATTGATGATGGATAAGACTGATGATAGATAATGATAGATAATGATAGATGACAGATGAGATGATATATATGACTAACAATTGATTAGTTTGGTTCCTTCTAGGTTGGCCCCAAGATGGATTAGTACATGATATGTGATATACATTGATTTTGTGTGAACTTTGTGATGGGAATACTATGACCAGTTCTGACTTGGTACTGATTCTCTAATGAGACTAACTGACTTATTGAATGATAATAAATACATGATTGATGATTGATAAATCACTCATGATTGATATGTAGCAAAGCTGTTAATATATTTAGGTTTTGATTCAAACTTGATGCATGTTATAGCAAGGCTCTCTAACTCTAAGTCTATGTTTTGTTTCAAGTTTCCTTTTATTAAAGAATGGGTAGTTTTTATAAATTTTAGACCTGCATTTTGGTGAACAAATCCAAAATCCAAAAATACTCTATTGGATGACCCATGTTGATTCATTTAGTCATAGATCTTCTTTTAGCATGTAAGTGGCTTAATGACCATAAAATTAATGGAAAGATGAATTGCCAAAATTTTTATAATCTAAACAAGTTAGCAATGAAGAGAAAATCCATGATGTTGGCACTACAAATGTCACTCGATTAGCTAAGAATTGCTCTAGCAAGTTACCATTTCGTGTAACTTGTCACCTCACTCTTCATTCTCTTCTTAAACCTTTGCAATTACAATGAATGAAAAAAAAAAAACCTACACAAGAGTATCAAAACATGAAAACACTAGGATTTTCAACAAATTTATGGTTATGTCTTATCAACAATGCTACAAATTTCAATATAGTTGATTATGTAGAATTGCAGTCCTACTTTTTTTTAGACACATAAGACAATGCCCCTGCTTTATATCTTTCTTTTTACTAAAAGAAAATTTAAGGTAATTAAATAAAAAGAACCAAGAAGTACTTTGATATATTAAGTTTATTTTATATCGCATTATGAATATATATGGATTCTAAATATTTCAACGGAATAACCTATAAGAGAAATTAACCATGATAATCTTTAAAGTCTTTCTTTTTATATGCATGAGCTCTACATTTTAATGCCTTTTAATATTATAAAGAAAAATATAAAAATTATTTTAGGAAAATGAGCATACTTTTAAATACAACATTTCAAATCACTTAGTTTTAAAGAAGTAATGAACCTAAAATTCAAATTGGTTTATGTATACTCATACATGTCCATATAAATATTTCATTGGTGTCTAGTAGGTTCTAGCTAAAGAACTTAGTAAGAGCAATCATATTGCCCATTAAAGGCACTCACTTGAAGGAAATGCGACTCACCCCAATTAATCAAATCAAGGAGTCCACCCAGGCATGCACACTAGGGAACTTAAACAAATTCATCCAACCTCAAGGAATACACTCTCTTTGGGGGAAATTAACATCTCAAGGTATTTTTCCATCATATATAATATAATGAACAACCCCTTATCTAGCTATAGGAAGTGCATATCTTAGGGATTCAATTACACCCTACAGAGTTAATTGATCCTCAATTTGCAATCATCATCACCAAAAGAGACTCTCCCCTTGTGTCTGGTGGTCAGTAAATCACCTTCAAGAACTCATCGCCTTATCCAAAGGAGTTAACCAATAGAGACTCATTCCAAATGCCATATCTCAAGGACTCATTTAAAACACTTATTTTTGATGAATTATGGTATGTCAAAAATAGAAAGTCACATGGGCCCATATTGGTGAAGCCACCTCACATGTAAAGTCTGTAATTAGTCTTATTGAGCATTATAGTTTTTTAGGTTTCATGGGTCATGCTTCTCTACAACCCTCTAAACACTTTAAATAAATGGTGAAGAGTAATACCTTTTTAACAATATTTATTTATTTATTTATTTTTCATACTTTATGTATACTTTGCCACATCTATTTCTCTCACTCTCTATATTCACACAAACCTCTTTTAGTTCTCTTGTTCTTGCTTTAAAAATTACATGCTAGTGGAGTCAGTAATTATCTAAGAAAAAAATAAATCCAACTTCTCAAAAAAGTTTGGTTAGCCTTGATTAATGTCAATAATAAGAAGATAGACACATCTTGAATAATAGTTGAACCTAGAACAACCAATGAACATATACACACTATAGGAAAGTCATTCATTATGGGCTGAAATTTTTGGCGATTTAGATCAATTTTTCGGTGGTTTGGCAATTTCCTGATAGTTTTTAAACAACATAGGAAATGCAAACCGGCAGCAAATTTTCAACAGTAATATTTTTCGGCAGTTTTTCGACATTGTAAAAGCTTGAAATTAATAAACCCAAAAGGGCAGGTAAAACACCAGAAGATTTAGGCGCAAAAATTATCGGTAATTTCCAGTTTGTACCGATAGTATTACCGGTGGTCAAATCACTATTATTGTCGGTAGCTAAACTGTCGGCTAGCTGCAAAAAAACATGTAGCAATTACAAAATAAAATGATAGTCCCCCTCTATCGAAACAAATTCCCATAATAATCGGTAGGTATTTGAAGACATATATGAAGTACTTTTATACATAAACTCATGTAGTTCAAAACATAATATATAAAACACAAACATCCACAATCCATACTCAACAAAACATATATGAAATACACTAACATCCACAAAACATAAAATATTAAAAAAAATAAAGTTCAACTTTTTAGACAATCTTTAAAATATAAAACAAGTTATTTTAAATGCATATGTTCCAAATATAACAAATAGTTCTTCAAACAAATAACAACAATTAATCATCGTAAGTGTCCTCGCTACCCTATTATTTTTTTTTATTGAAATAAGCATTTAGCTGCATTGAAAACTATTATTCTTTATTATTATTATTATTGAAATAAGCATTTAGCTGCATTGAAAACTAACAAAAGCAGTTCAAACTACCCACTAGTAGCATCTGATTCCTCCTTCAATATAAAATACTAAAGTAGATGTACTGCTCTCATAAGCATGTCCCTGCAAACCTAAGCCAACCCTCTTCGTCTGCCTTCTCCTAACAACATCTGACCACGTCTGATACTCAGAATACTTGGTCGATCCTAAAGATGATCCCTCTCCAATAGAATGCTAACTATCTTGAAATCGTATAAAATCATCATCCGAGAATAAATTCATAAAATAAAATATATATTTATTTTGTATTATTACTCAAAAATTATACTCACGTGAGCTTTTCTCGGCTTCTCATCAACCCACTGATGATCACCTTGATTTTCGTGAACTCTTATATGCAGCTTAAGTAATGTTGGAACTCCCGACCAAGTTACTCTTTTTGCAAATAGAAAATATAGTTAAAATATTATACATATATTTATTAAACTAATTGAAATAATCTTTTACAAGTCATCATCTATGTTCAGTATGAGGCACTGAACCACCGATATGAAGAGAGCTTCATAAACCCCCACAATTAGATGCTCTATTTTGCTTATTCTGCTCACTCAATTTGGTGAAATTAAGGCTCACCCAAGCTTTTCTCAAATCAGCCCATACTCCCTCACCAAACCATAATTGATGCTACCCAGACTTTTAATATCCGTGAACATATTCCTGAGATGAGTAAATCCTCTCCTCTCATAATTTATTATGATCCTCGTATTATGCCCAGGTAACCACCTAAAATATTTCTATAAAAACAATCATAATAAATAATATTAATTTAATTAAAATAATTTTTTTTAAAATAATGCCAAATAAATATTCTTAGTAAGTGGTAATAATCCAACCACAAATGTATTTGTTTATCCCTGACCCTACTCAGTGGGGGACTGATGCTGACTCAGAGGTGGTGTTGATGGTATCATTTGTCGAATTGATCTCTGGCCCTGACCTTCATCACTCTATTTAGGCCCATTTGGTCCAATGTTCAGCTATTTCTTATGATCAAACTTTGAAGTAAAGTATCTACGAGGAGGATCATTGCTCACTATAAAAAATTAAGTCATTACCATCAGATTTTCCAGCGGTTAAATATACGCTAAAATTTTAGCAAAATAATCGACAAAATATTCATCGGTAATGTTACGGCAAAATTTATGAGAGCGCGAGACCAAATCTTGCCTCTGGGTGAGGGAATCAGGGTTGCTCCATTGCAGGGCTTAGCCGAGGTGCAGTTCTACCGGGCTTGGTTTGATGCAAAACAACAGCAATATGCATCAGGCAAGCACCCAAAGAGTTTTGAGACTACGTCTAGCCCATATGGGTGCGGGAATCACAAAATTGGGAATTATGGCCTATGGGTGGCTGTGAGCCAGGTAGCTGGTAGCCAACAAGTAGGGGTGTCAATTTCGGGTTTCGGGTCGGGTTCGGGTCGAACCCGAACTGACCCGGGTGCGAAACGGGTCGACCCTAACCCGACCCGGGTAGAGAAACGGGTCTAAAATCCGAACCCGACCCGACGGGTTGCCGGGTTGACACAACCCGACCCGTGACCCGCGGCAGCAGTGGACCACGTCGCCGGAGAAGCGGGCTCGTGACACGAAGCCACCTGCGGAGCAGCGGACCGCGGAACACAAAGCGGCAGGCACGCATCGCCAGCGATGGGCACGCGTCGACTGCGGGACTCGCCGGCATCGCGAGCACGCGTCGCCGGATTCGGACCGCGGCAGCGGGCTGCGAGCACGCGTCGCGACTCACGGGCAGCAGGCAGGGCTTGCAGCGGGCAGGCTTGCAGCGGGCAAGGGCGGGGCTAGGCGGGAATTTAATTTTTTTAAAAAAAAAACGGGTTTTCGGGTTGACCCGGCGGGTCGCCGGGTCAACCTGAACCTGACCCGTTTTGTCAAACGGATCGAATCTGTGAACCCGAACCCGACCCATTTTTCAAACGGGTCGGGTTCAACCCAAATTTTTCGGGTCGGGTCCAGGTCGGGTTTTCGTGTTGTGTCAAATATTGATGTTGAGGATTCTATTTCCCTCTCCATCATTGATGTTGAGCTCGCTCGATACTAAGGTAGCCAGGTTTTTGGGACAACCCGGGTTTATTTTGAGTTTTTTGGTCAACCCAAACCAAGCCCGACTTTATAAATGGATTGAAATTTCAAACCCAAACCAGACCAATATGGGAAATGGGCTGACCTGAACCTGAAATTTTTTATGTCGAGTTCAGGTTAGGTCAAATTTTTACACCCCTAAATAAGAGATGTGTAAGGTCTTGAAATAATATGAGATAATTTGGATATTAGTCTTTAAATTAAATAAGCATTATTGAATTACATAAGCATAAGTCAGATGAATTTACTTTAGTGCTTTAGGAAGTGGAGTCCTTACGAATGAAGGTGTCAATTATTAACCCGCCTCGATAACCCGACCTAGAAAATTATGGTTTATGTTGACCAGTTTAACAAACTGGTTGGGGTCGGGTTAGGTTCCAATTTTTTGACCCGTTTGAAAAATTGGGTCAGGTCTGGGTTAACCCACGAACCAAAAATTGGATTGTCCTTGACCTTGAAATAATGATTCGCCTAAGCACAGGCAACACACACCTGTGATAAACAATACTAGTGTAGCCTCGTTAGTAATGCACGATGTACGTACTTGTACAGGTGACTTTCCCTCTCAAAACTCCCACACAGCACACACCAACACAGGCAGACTCACACTCTCTTGGTGATGCGGCCTCACCCTTGATAGTCTCTCTCAATGCCCCTGCATGTGGACCGTGCTCGATCCTCTTGTGGTCCCACCCTATCCTATAGTCCCGTGAGCACTTATAATTGAAGCTCACGGGTTAGGTCAAGTTAATCTGGTAACCTGACTGGTCATGTCAGGGTCTAATTTTTGACTTGTTTGCAAAATTGAGTCAGGTTCATGCTAGTTGTATTGATCCTATGTCAAACTGGGTCAATTCCAAGTTTGACCTGAATTTGACCCGAATACCCATTTTGACACCCCTATTTATGGAGAGTCATACTGTATGGATAGATATACTTGGTGGATGCCATGTGTTCCAAGCAAAAGGGGGTAGTGTGGAAGGTAAGCACATGAACAAGCCGATGTAATTCATTTGGATGGATCACAAGATCTACCAATTATAGATAATAATGATGATGTATTTTGTGAGCAAGTTGTATGCTTCATAGTAGCTTCTCTTAAGATTGATTGCTTTTTGTTCTTAAAATATAATATTTTGATAGGTGTTTGGGAATCAAGTATTATATTTTTCCCCTTAAATAGAAGCCTATGCATTTGAGATGATCAAACCATTGACTTGTTGATCAGATAAATCTATCTCGGAGGATGCAATGAGTTCCAAGAAGAAAGCTACATAGTGGAAGGTAGGTGCATGAAGAATTAAGGAAGTTCATCTTGATGAATCACCTGATCTTTCATAGTAAGATCATAATAATGAAGTAGTTTGTGATCGAGTGTGTATGCTTCTTTATATCTTCTATAAAGATTGATTGATGACTATCTTACAAAAACTACATTTTGGTAGGAGTACAATAAATCAAGTATTATATATTTCATCTTATATTTAAGCATAAGTATTCAAGATAAAAATACCATATGCATATGAGGTTGCGAACAAGTCCATGCTAGTAATAATTAATTAGTAACTAGCATTGAACAGAGTTTCTAGCTAACCAATGACGAACATATAACTTTGTTAGATCATTTTTAAGAATAAGATTGTGGATGAAAGGGTGTGGTCAGCCACATCAACATTCTTATAATTTTTTGTTGAGATTAGAAGCTCGGTTATTGTGTTGTTCCATAATCTAGCTTAGATCTTCAAGCTTGTTGGCTCACTCTGCTCTTCCCCCACCAGAATTTCTGGGGAAAAAGTATTTAGATTGAGTAAAACCATACTTTTTAAGCATGAATGAGCATATGGAGTTAAAGAAATGACTGGAATGATGAACATGGGCCAAATCCTCATAAGCAAAATAATGAAATGGAATAAATAATATATATCAACTCACAATAAGTAAGCCAACAATTTTAAGCTTTCTATATAAAGGGGAGAGATTATTACTTATTGAGTATGTGCAAAGAGAACCATTCGATTTTATTACTATAAATAGTAAAAGCGTATTGTTGAAGAATAACTATGCTTTTACTATTCACGGTCACAAAATTGAATGATTCTATGTATTCATACTCCATATTATGGGCTATGAAAATTCAGCCTTGGCCTCTGCCCACCTGCTTTTCTATTTCAGGGGGAGTTTTAATAGATTTAAATTCTGGGATAAATTTTGGAAGGCAAATGAGTTTGTAGATAAGACACTACCCAGAGATTTTGCCCTCATTTTGCAAGGACTTTATGATCTGAGTTCTAGTTTCCTATAGGTACAAGCCCCTATAGTTAATTACTCCTCTTGATCACAAAAAAAGAGCTTTCTATTAAGGCTAGTCATCGATCAGATTTGTAAAAATACATGTTATCTAGAATATAGTAGTAGCATGGGCTTGAGAATTGGAGAGTTTAGAGATTTGTATTTAAAATTGGAAATTTTACCATCTTGCACTTAAAGCGAATGGTGGGGTAATGGATGATAGACCTGATCAAGATCCCATGGTTCTATCATCCCGGGCCATCATGGTCCCTAGCTAGTTAGTCAGGGGAGGTAGTCAACCCAACCTTAAAGAAGGATCCTTGTCGGCAGCCATGGATTGCTTCATCCAAGAGAATCTTATAGACCTGTGGCAGGCATCTCTTTAAGGGGACAAATTTGAATCCATCTTAGCTAATAGAGGACTTTGTGTCTTATCGATTATATTCTATTTATTCATATATCAAGGATTTTGATTCCATTAAGGAACGTATTGGCTCTGACCATAACCGTTATCTTATGGTACCATTTATCAGCAAAACCACTATGTTCATAGAGCCCCGGGTTATAACTGTTTATCCTGCGGTACCATTTGGCGAAAAAACTACCGATTAGAAGACATGTACCAAATCCTTACTGGAAGGGTACTATTTGAAAATAGATCCTAATGATATTTTTGACTAGACATTAGCCTTATGTGAGCTAAAGTAGTTTTTAATTTATCCACCTCAGTAAATTATTACGAAAGGTGGATGGATTTTTCTTTAAGTGGTTTGATGGGTTATTTTTCATTTTTTTTTAATTTTTTTGGATTTTTAAAATTTTGTAGAGTTTGGACTTTGGGTGGCATTATTGAAATATTTGGAATGGACCCCTCTGGTTGAGATTTGCATTCAACATGACCATCATTGGGGTAGTTGGGATCATTCTTGCTAAATTATTAAACCTTGTTTACTCTATCAACTAGTCGACAGAGGATCAAATTTCATATGCTTTATACCTTTGTTGAGGAATTTTTTTATTGAAGGCCTAATATTAATGAATAAAATAAATATCCCTGTTGACCCCGTCACCGCATATTTATTTAATGGTTCGTGTCGTGTCGACTCCCATCTACCCGCATAGAAGGATTGGGCTTGAACTTGGACTTACCGTTTGACCTATGTAGCATCCTTGGGCTTCACATGTATACAAATAATATTCTCTTCAGGGCCCATGTGGGTGTATGATTGTATTTGCCCCTTTTTTTGTACCTATGTGCATACATATTATGGTGCATGTATGAGAGGCATTTTTGGAATATTTAATGGGTCTTTTATAGCTTCCTGTAGGAATTTGTGTATGCTTTATTCCTTACGTATTTTATTGTGGTTCTAGTCCTTACAATACCTACACTATTATTGTAGGTAGATGTAATCTTTCGTAGACTGGAAATGACAGCTATAGGACACTGCATTGACTGAAGTCCTTCTATATGTACCCACAGGTGGCATGTTGTATATATATCTATATTCGTAGAGAGATTGTATGTATTGCAGATCTTTTACCCCTGATTAGATGTAGATAAGTGTGTTTATTTATACTTTGATGTTGATTATCATCATTTTAGATGTGTATATTTGCTGCACATTGGTCCTCCCATTTTCATAGGAGACCGATACATTTGCTTGTATAATTTTATTGAATATGGGTTGAACTGCATTCGCCACCAATATTTCATACAATGCTAACAAGTATCATTTGCAGGGAAATATTTTATTCCTCCATGAGTAGATTGACATTAATTGCAGGAGGATTATATTCCTCGCAACTCCTCTAATATAATTCATAGAGTCGTTGTATGCAATTCAAATATAGGAAACTTTTCTTTTACAAGATCTGCTACATGTTGCCCTCCCTTGCTTGCAATGAGTTGACGTATTCACTAACCATTTGAATGGTAGTTGATCGTAGGGGGTTGCAATATCTATTGCATGCTACTAATCATCACCCGTAGTTATATCATTATATCATTATTAATGGGCATTTATGCTTGCAACAATCTTCTACCTCATGCCTGTAGAGGATGCACTATGTTGGTGATACGTTCACTATTCTTAGTTATAGATAGGCCTGTTGTATGAATCATAAGCTTTATTCCTTACATATGGCTTAGTTGTGTTGCATGAGGATCTTCTAGTGCTACTCATAGACCTTCATATTTGATGTAGTCACTTTATATTTTTCTTGTGGACAACATATTGAATGTATAAAGTGTCTCTTAAAATAGCTCGTAGGGGTTTATATTTGATGACGGACTTCCGTATCTTTTCGTGGATGGCAGGTAAGTCATTATGACAGGTCTCCTACGGTAATTCATAGGAGTTCACATTTGCTAGCAATCTCTTCATACACATTGATTGGTAGGTTGCTTTATTCACTTGCATATCTCCCCATTATTGCTTAAGAATGAGAGCATCACATACACCGTAAGATTTCTGTCATCAACTCCTAATCTTGTAGGTAAGTCATTATGACTCAAAATTCCCATATAATGGTCTTATAATAAAACTAGGTCTTTCACCATTTTCTTTTGGCTTGCTAGTTGCATTCCACTTGCAAACTCCTTGTCTTTAAAGTAGACTCAATGCATATGATAAATTTGATATCATCCTTCATTTTCACTCCAATTGAAATAGTTATATTTTAGTCTTGATTAGAGATTGTTCAAATTCATTTCTTCATTGATTATTCATCTAGTTCAAGTCGAGTTTGGATTTGTAAGTCTTTATTATTTGATTCAAGTTAAGCTTCAAATTATTTGAATTCAATTTGAGTTTTTTCCATTCATTTTGATTCAAATTATGTTCAATCTCGAGTTCAGGTTTTAATTAGTTCCAACTTTGTGTTCGAGCTCCCTTGCATTTGTTCAAGTCCCCTGTAGTCCAAGTATTGTTCAAATTCAAGTTCAATCATTGTCCAGCATGAATCAAGTCCTCTAGCCCAAATATGATTTAAATCATTCAAGCCTAGGTCTTCAATATTCTTTGTTTGAATCTTCTTATCACTTTGAGCTCAATTCCTTGAGTCTAGTTAAAGTTCATGTTCATATCCACCATGCCTAATTCCAATCAAGTCCAAGCTTACAAGTCCAAACTCACAAGTTCTTTCGTTTGTGTTCAAATAGTTCAAATCTTGCCCACTTAATATTCAATTCTATGTTCAAGTTCAAATCAAGTTTGATTTAAGTTTTCCTTTCATTCAATCATATTAGGTCCCTTATTCCTTCAATTAAGTTCAAGTTTGAATTATTTGAGTTAAATTAAAGTTTATATTAATAATTTAATTTTTTTGTCATTTTTCATTTTGTTCAAGTTCAAGTCTAAGTACAAGCTTCAATCCATGTTTTGTCAAAGTCCTTTGTAATTATAGTCGGAATTTCGGCAGCCTCTCAGCGTCTCCCCCGTTTAGGAGAAATTTTGGGAGACTAGTCATCCCCTCCACGCCATATGGGTGCTTCAGGTAGATGCCCGTAGACACCGCGGCTACATTTTCTTCAATCCCCACTACGCTTCATGAGCGCTTAAGGGTCTCGGGTACCTGTTCAAAAGAAGCACAGTGATTTCCCCATGTACGAGTACTTATTTTTTGTCCCCCTCCCGCCACATGAGTGCTCCAGGGATTACCCACCTCATCGCGAGCGTCGCACCGGTTTCCCTCCCCCCGTGCTATGTAAGTGCGTAGGGAGGTTTGCCAGCTCGTCACTAGCATCGAGAATGGGATTTTTTGAGTTAGGAATTTATACCTTTGCATGGTGGCGACGAAAGTGATGAAACGAATAAAAGAAAACAACTAAAGAAATTATCCTAACTAACTATAGTGATAGTAGTTAATGAAAGTGATTTAATTAACTATTGTATGAATAATTAATGCAATTAATTCAACTAACTATAACATTAATAGTTAGTGAAAGTAATTTAATTAACTATAACACTAACAGTTAGTGAAATTACTTTAATTAACTACAATAGTTAAATAAACTAATTTACTAACTATAATACTAATAGTTAGTGAAATTACTTTAATTAACTATAATATAAAATAGTTAAATAAACTAATTTACTAACTATAATACTAACAGTTAGTGAAATTACTTTAATTAACCATAATATTAAATAGTTGAATAAACTAATTTAACTAACTATAATATTAACAGTAAGTGAAATTTGTTTAATTAACTATAATATAAAATAGTTAAACTATCTAATTTAACTAACTATAATACTAACAATTAGTGAAATTACTTTAATTAACTATAATTTAAAATAGTTAAATAAACTAATTTACTAACTATAATACCAATGAAAGCATGAGAAAAGTTGCTGTTGACTTTTAACGTCCTTTTTCTTTAATCATATAGAAGCATAAATATCTAAACTTGGTAATCAATAGAAATAATGTAAACAGCTTAACAATGGGAGTATTGATGAAACCTACAGCCATCATTAATACATCTTATTTTTCTTCTTTCTGCTTTGGAAGAGCTAGTGGGTAGCTGGAGCAAAATCAAAGAAGAAAATAAAGAAAAGAAAAATGTAGGTGACGGCAGGGTTAATTTAAAGGCTGTAAATATTGTCTTTTTTTTTTTTGGCAAAACCAAGGAAGCTCACGGGTAGGCTATAGCAGAGATAAGAAACAAAGGCTATAGATTTTTTTTATTTTTTTGGGGGGTAGGGGATTAGGGGCAAAGCCCATTCATTAATAATGTAAAGAAAAAACAGTTACATGTAAAAAGTGAAAAAAAAAACAAGCGAACAATATTGCTCAGACCAAAATTGAGCAAATACTCGAAAGCAGCAGTCAAAAACTGCAAAACCAAACCTATAAAAAGGAAAAAGAGAAACATAACAAAAGCAAAAATGCAAAAAAGCCTGGACTCAGGGACAAAAAGAGATCAATCGCAATGATATTGCAAATTCAGATTAAAGTGGCACCCTTGGTTGTCCAAAGACTTTCCAAAGGAAAGCCAGGACGGGTCAGCATCATCGTCCAAGGCATCAAAAAAATCACATCTTGATTAGAAAATTCATCGCGCATCCGCTTCACGAAGGAAACCATATCCCATAAGAAAATCTCTAGCAGCACAATTGACTGCAATAACTTTGCCAATAAGCATACGCTAGCTCAAATAGAATTGAATATGGCCAATCCCCTTTTCCGGTAAATCCCATTTAGCAATAAGAAATAACTGAAACCATAACAGAAATCATCTGTGTCTAGTAAACATTCCAATCTCACAGTAGCAACATAATAGTCATCATAAAAACCATAGGTGCCGAAAATGCATCAAGCACATTTAATGGATGCCTTAAGAATATCCTTGTATTTATCCCCATTCTTCTAGTTTTGAATTTTTTGAGAAGAAGTTTTGTGATGATAGAATAAGTGTAATCACACTCGAAAAACAAATGGGAGATGCATTCAGCGTTAGCAAAACACAGGCAACAAATAGGATTAACTGGAATGCTTGTCTTGATCATAACATCAGACGTTTTAAGGCCACTAATCAAGCTCAACATACCAAAAATAGAGAACCTTGTAGCAGAACGTTTGTGCCAGACCATATTCTGCCAATCAACTTCACTTTCATTAGAATAAAATTCGCGTAAGAAGTCTCCATAACAGCATTTGTTTCCCACTTTTTCATAGCAATACCGCATCATCAAGATGAATGGGAACAGAGAAAATAATCATACGGATAGGATCATTAATAGTCATAGGGATGTGCCATTCATTAGACTCCTTAATAACCAAAAGTTTAGAGTCAACATAAAATAAGTTCATGTCATATTTCAGAGTGATTAGGAAGTTCGGATAAGAACACACCATTGCACCAGTGATCCCACATAAGAGAAATTGGTGAGTAATCAATAACTTTGAAGCAAACCTCCTTTTAACTTTAAGTGCAATATCAAAAATAATTTTCCACATATGGGATGCCAAAGAAGGAGCCGGTTCTAAGGGGAATAGTACTTGTGGAAAAACTATGTGATAAGAGGAGATTGAGAGGTGTACATCCTAGAGATAATGGAACAGGAGTGGGCGTAACGAATTTCATTAATAGAAAGTAGGCCCAATCTAACTGCAAGCTTAGGCTTACAGGTGTTTTTTCACGATATGAGATGGAGCTTCTTAGAAGAAGTGCCACAATATAAGAATCTAGTAGCAAGTTTGTCAATTAGTTTACAATAACTCTTAGGTATAATGGCACCATGTATTTAGTAAGCAATAGTATTCCAAATGGTATAACGAAGGAATTGTAACCTACTTGCAAAAATAAAGAAGTTTTGCTTTCCAACTTGAAAGTTTGTTAGCTATAACATCTAGAAGTGGGGAGAAATCTGAGATGGAAGCCTTTTTTTTATAGATAAGGGGATCCCAAGATAAATGATTTTGGTTTGGGTGCGAGGGATATTAAGAGCAGCACATATGGCATTGGAGTGAGGAGTGTTAGGATTCATGATAAGGGTGTTTTTTTGAATATTAACTACCAACCCCGAAGAGGTAGCAAACTTGTTAAGAACATTGTTTAAAGTAATGCAATTATGAACAGAAGCATTTCCAAAAACCAAAACATCATCAGCATATAAGAGGTGTGAGATTTTGAAATCTCTAATTTTGATAGGCTCAAAACCTTCTCCATCCAAAGAAGAATCTAAGAGGTATGAAAAGGCATCCATGGCAAAGCATAATAGATAGGCGCTCAAGGGGCAGCCCTGTCTAAGCCCAGAAGTGGAAGGGATATATCCTTCCAAAGTACCATCCAAACAAATGGAGAAATGAACGTCCATAATGCAAGACTTGATCCACCCAATAAACTCATGTGGGATCTCTTTCTGAGCAAGCCTGCCAAGAATGAAATCCATCTCTAGACATATAATCAAAAGCTTTTTTGATGTCTAACTTCACACAAATATAATTAGATCTGCTGCATCTATTAAAAAACCTCAAAATTTTAGTGCCAAGGATCACATTATCCGTGGAAATCATCTTATTGATAAAGCCATCTTGAGAGGAATTAATGATAACAGGCATAATATTCTTAAGTATGGATACCAAAGTCTTAGCAATGATATTGCATCGACCTAAAATAAGAGATAGACCCAGTATAGATGCATGTAGGAATAAAGGCAATAATAATAGCCTTAACACTCCTAGTGATGTACCCTTTATGAAAGAAAGATTGCACAGCTTTACAAAGATGAGGGCCTATAATATGCTAATAGGACTTGAAGAAATGGAAATTAAAACCATCAGGACTGGGTGAAGAATTAGAGGAGCCAGAGAAAACAACCATTTTAATCTCAGCTTCCAAAATTAGAGAAGTGAAAGTAGGTATGAGATGAGTAAGGATGGTGGGCCCAACAGGGAAACATTTAAGGTCCGGAATTGGGGTGATAGAAGGGTTATAGAGGTTATGGAAATGTTGGGTAATATCTTCATTGGCATTAGGATAACTAGTAGAATTCCCAACAATAGTTGTAATGCCATTAAGATTTTTCCTCATCCGGATTTTGAAGTACAAAAGTTTGAGATCATCTTCCACTTTTATGAGCCATTTAGCTTTTCCTCATTTAATGACCCATATAAAAACCAAGAGGAAGAAAGCTCAGAGATATTTGAGTTTAGATCTTTCAGAATGCCATTAAGGTTCCAATCCCATTATTAGGGTCATCATCCAACCTAGAAAGGATAACATGCTATCTGCAAGATAGATCTCTCAGGTTTCCTCTATAGAAAGAGAAGTGGCCCAATGTTCTTTCTTAAGGAGGAGTTTAAGTTGCTTTAATTTGGTACAAAAAATCACTAAATGATTTCCTCTTCTAGATTCCATGAAAACTTTGAGCAGAATATCCCAATAGCTAGTCATATTGGTCTAGTAATTTTTGAATTGGAATCGGTGATGCTTGGGAGGGGAATTGTAGTCTTTAATCACAATAGGAGAGTGATAAAAACAAAGAGGTTCCCCAACCAAATAAAAGGTGTGAGGATATGCATCAAGCCAAGTATCATTAGCCAATGCTCTGTCCAACTTGAATTGAATGGGATTACTAGCTTGCTTATTGAACCAAGTAAAAAAATGATCGGAGGATGCTAAATCCTTGAGTTGAGTATCAAAAAAATAGAGTTTATAGTTCCCCAAGCTTGCTAAAGTGAAGGGGGGAGCTGCCATCTTTTTCATTTTGATATTTGCAACAGTTAAAGTCTCTAACAACAATTCACATAACATAGGTGGAAAGAGTAATCTGTTTAATTTGATTCCATAGAAACAAATGTTCTTCAGTGGAGTTGGAAGCATAAATCACCGAGAGTTGAAAGGATGTATAAGAATCGACATTAATCATACCACATATCAACTGAGAAAAGCAAATGGATGGCATAAAATTTAACTTCGAAGAGGAAAATTTAAGCCAAATCCTTCCAGATTTAACACAATCAAAATTATGAAAACTATTTTCACTATTGAAAATTTTATGAGCTTCGCAAAACCACGGGTCATTAAGCGAGGAAACATTAATTATATTCTCCAACAGACAAATCATATCCAATTTTTCTTTTCTTACTAATTTCTTGCAGATAAGAGCTTTGTTATGGTTGTTGAAGCCCCTAATATTCCAACAAGCTATTGATGGAAGAATCATTGAGATTTGGTGGAGGAGGAGGTAGGCTTCTTAGAATGTTTACCTCTAGTTTTAGTCTACGGAGAATTACTGTTGTGGATTAAACCATCGTCTATGGGTGAATAGATTAGAAATGGATAAAATAAAGGAGGTGGATTTAGTAGCATCAGAAGGCTGAATAAATAGGCCTGTTTGAGAAGGCTCTATAGGAACATCTGAGGTGAAAGGGTTAGAGGAAGTAGTAGGCAGTTTTGGTCCCAATAGAGGTGGTATACCTAGACATGTATGATCAGGCGTGGGGATTTTTGTAGAGGAAGAGGGTAGAGAGGGTGAAGTTTGGGTTTTGGCTTTATGAGAAGGTTGCGAATGACTAGCGGTAAGAGCCCAGTTGCGGTTTGTTCCACTGGAGTAAGGAGAGGAAGGGCGTTGGGTTTGTGGCTTGGAGGGCAGCTGAGGATTACTATTAGTAGGAGCTCTGCTATGGTTAAGTCCTCTGGATGGTGAAGGTTGGGCCAGTCTGCTCAAGTTCCTACCACGACCAGTAGGAAGTTCAAAAAGTTAAGGATTTGGGTTGGTTGGGCAAGATCGAGTTTGAAGAGTGGAGAAGAGAGTCACACATAGAGCAGTGATTCGGCCTCCATTCTTAATGAATATTTAATTTTATAATTTCATCTTGAATTGAAATAGGGATGGTATCAGGATAGGGAGACTTATTATTAGCCTGAACACATATGCACGCATAGGTTAATCAGGACTTCTTGGTAGTTAGAACAACGAAAGCTAGTGGGATTCCAGCTTTACTGGCAATCCTCCAAATACTTTCAGAATTCCAGCAACATAAAAGAAGATCCATGATTTTAAACCAAATTGGTACCATTTTGAGGACATCTCTCTATGGCCTAAATTTCGGGAACCACTTTTGAAGTATGAAAGGCTTACCTAAGAGAAACCACACCCCCCCTTGACCACACAATCTCATATTCTAGTGAAGAAGATAATTTAAGAAGAAAAAACCCATCACTTAGGTTAAATAGCTGCAGAGTACCTTGAACTTTCCAAGCTTTATTTATGGCTACAAGTAAAGCTTCATAATACAGTCTAGGACCGACCGAATAACACATGAGAGAGAGGATCCATTCCTCAGAAGAAACATTAGTCTTGGATCTAGGGAATACAACTACTTCATCAAGTTCATTGTATAAATTGACATAGATATCTTTAAAAGAAAAGCTAGAAGGGTTCACGATATTGGACCAGTCTTGAAGAGGGTTAATGAGCGGGGAATTAAAGGAAGAATGAGGCAACAGGGGAAAATCTGGAGAGGAGGATTCTATGATGTAGAAAAGATGGTTCTCCTGCCGACAAAGCTGGGGGAGAAGAGCTATACGAGGAGAAGCAGAGGTCAGGAATAGGGGAGAAAAGGGTGGCTAGGGCATTAATCAGTCTATGTTCATTGCAGAGGTTGTTGGGTATTGCTTTTACAAAGGCTATAGTTGATGGAGAAGACACGTGAGAGAAAAAAAAGCTGATGTTTGGTTTTACTATAGAAAGCCCTTGGAAAGGCCTCAAGGAAAACTGAATAAGCTGGAGACCTGAGAGGTTATTAATATAGTCAGTTGACTGAAATAAGTGGTCAAACTCTAGCAAGAGAGGTGCAAGTGAAGTGGAAATCCATTTGAGCGAGAAGATTCTGATCAAGGGGGCTCGACGGAACCTATAACAAGGATAGATGGGAGTCCGGGTGGATGTTTACTGAAGTTAGAGCTTGCATGCGTGAGTGGGGGAGAAGATTTGGGCTGTGAAGAGCTTGGCTTGGATGAACGTAGGAGGGGAAGTATCTAAGGCTTCTTTTTTTGGAAGCGGTGAGTGCTTTGGAGCTTTCCTCTTAACAGAAAGTGACGAAGACCCGGATGAGTTTTCTAGCTTCTCATTTTAAAGCGAGCAACAATTACGTTCTAGGTGATGGAAGGGATGCGAATCATAGATTCAGCAGGATTTCGGGATTTTATCAAAGATTTGGACAAAATCCTTGATGGAAACGAGGTAATCAACGTTAATTACAATTTGATATTTCCTCGTTTGACTTTTGATGATTTTTTTTAAAATCATATTAAAATTAATAAAATTACATTATCATTAATATATTATTATCCATTCAAAACAACAGCCGCATGCTGATTGAGGAAAATAAATGCCTTGATTTGCTCGATTTCTCAAAATTCATCCATATCACCTTGTTTTATGTGTGAACTTCGAGAAGCAAAATAGGTCCAATTTAATTGAGCAAGGAAACACGCATCCATCTTCAGTAGCTACTCTTGCCTCAAACCAATCCTTTAATGCCTTCAATTTGAAAATATTTCACTTCTATCAATGGAAAGGCATGACATTCATCGTTCCCATTAAATTTAATTTCGAGCCACTTTATTTTAAGCCTCCAATCATGTTTAGAGACTTAAAGAAGGGTAGTTTTCCCAAAAAGGTGGAAAAAAGTTTGACACGCAAAACAACTCGTTAATTTGATTTTCTCTAAATTGGAGCTCGTATTGACATTATTCATCCATATTCCAGACCATGCACCCATGTTTTCCTTTATGCTCAGGTTCCTTAAACATTTTGGTGGTTGAAGGTAATCGAGCACGTTCTTAGTAAAGTAGAAGTTTTTCTGAATTAGTGAAATTCTGATACAAGGTTAATTGTGAGCCTTCTCTGGTCGCATAATTTGGCAATACCAGCCTTCCTCGACATCCTTAATATCTTCAAGGAAATTGTTTTCCTAATTTGAAAATATCATTCATATTCTTTGGCTCCCCAATTCTATAACCACCTTCATTCCTAAAAGGAAGGTTCTCGAACAAACTTTAGCTTCCCAATCTCACATATCGATAAAATACAAGCCTTGGTCAGTCTAAGGTAATGCGAATCATTAATTCCATTAGAAGTCTTGGCATTGTACCCAAAATATCCCTTTTAGATATTTAAATGTCAGAGGTATATTTAACTCCCTCGAGTACCATTTCCAAACCATCAATACATATGCATGATAATCGTAGGCTTCTCGATGCTTGGAATGTTTTAACGAGTGCACTGCAAAGATCCTGATTTGAATAATTATCGAACGAGAGAAGAGAAAGCAAACGTTAAAAACTCCCCAATCGTTCTTAAGATGTCAAGCTTCGCAGTCTAAATAAACAGATGTCGAACAACCATAGGAATTATAGAAGGCAACCACAAAATTGGTCGCTAAATATGTTAATTTAGACGCTGAAGCAAATAGACTAAAGAGTTAAGTTTAGTATGAGCCCATACTAAACTTAACTCTTGAATATCCTTGTTTGAAAACTAACTGCGCTAATTCATGTAGTAAATCATACATCTTATAACATGAAAGATTTTTTATTACCGACTATCCAAAGAAAGGATTTTTTTATCGGAATGCCAAAGCACCTTCCCTTAATACCATCCATAATCTTTCCTTGAAAATTAGTAGGCTGAATAAAATCCGATGCAATCCACACTTGAACTGAATCATCCTTATCCAATTTATGATTTTTTTTTTGTAGTTGTAGGGGTCAACACGCATGTAATAATCTTTATATGAAGGGAACTTAAAGTAAAGCTCATCTTTCAAATCAGACAAACTTCAATAACAAATTCTCGTAATGACTTTTGTGAAAAAGATGGAAGAGGATAAACTAGGAGAAACATTTTTTTGATTCCAAATAATTTTTTTTTTAAGGGAAACCCATGGAGGGGCCTACGCATTGATATAATTCAAAATTACAAGTCCTTAAGGGGACATTCAGCTCACTAATGTTCGAAAGAGCTACAAAATATAAAGTAAACAAAAAACCTAAGAGCCACTAGTCCCCAACTAAAGCATTTACAAAATTGCCTAGATACAATCTAAGGTGAAGCCGAAAAAGCGTCCAAAAAAAAGAGCCTATAATAAGCATTCGGACCAGTCTTTCTACAAAAATGAAGCTTGAAAGCCAAAAAGAACATGCAAAGAAACAAATAGACAATACCAAAAAAAGAAACTACAAGAAAGCAAACCAAGTTAGTAGAAACTAAAGATAAAAAATAAAGTAACTTATAACTCATACCAGTGTTAAAGTTATGACAAGAGTCCCAAGTAATACTTATCCATTTACATCTATCAAACTTAACACCAACGGTCAAATATGATTTCATGATAGAAAATGATAAGCAATTATTTTGGTAATAAAAACACCTAACAGAAAAGTAGAGATTACCAACCACAAATTTTAAAGCACAGAAGAAATGCTCAGCATAAGATAAATAATCCCAGAAAATAACCCACATCAAACTGCAGCTATCCTCAAACATAAGACACTGGAAAAAAAACCCCAGAATCAACAAGCACCCCAAAAAGCCAGGGAAAAACCCCACGAGAAAAAATAGATGACCCATGTAAGACAACCTGAAGAGCACAGCAACAAAGCAACCAACACCAACAGCAAAAAGATCAACCAGGTCTGATGTAAGGTAAACCAATTTTGTCCAGTTTAACCAACCCCTTCAAAAAAGATGTGGCAAATTATCCTTACCAAATTCCATATCCTCTTCCAGCCTACTACCGAGTTTGTCCAGGCAATCAGCACAGCCATTACCCTCCCTAAAACATGTTTAATAATCATAAAATGGAGAGTAGAGAGGGCCATACGAATTTTCCTAATAAGATAGAAAAACTGAGGGCAAAACACATCCTCATTTTTAATGATTTGAGTTAAAAGTAAAGCATCCACCTCAATCTCAATATTAACATAACCTCTATTATTGCATATAACAAGCCCTTTAAATAAACCCATCAGTTCAGCAAAAATGACTTTATACGGATATAAAGGGCCCACAAAAGCCACCATTACTTCACCAAAACTATCCCGAATAATACCCCCCATCCCCGCAACAGAAGTCCCAACATAACCATCAGTATTAAGTTTAAGAGAAGGAGGCCAAGGTTTTAACCATCTGACAACCCTATCATTTCTAATTAAATTATCAGCATAGATAGGAATACCCAGTTTAACACCCAAACTTTCACAATTCTTGAAATTCTTACTCGAAATAAGTTTAACAGCAAACAATTAAAGGAGTTTAATATTAACATTAGAAATAATATACTTGGCAACCATTTTAACACCATTATGTTTAGCATCATTCCGAGCCTTCCAAATAAATCACAAAATAAGAATGGTCAATAAATTTAAAATGTCACCTTTAGTATTAGTCACCCATTCACTCAAAAAAGACATAACATTACTAACAGAAAAAGGGTAATGTTTGTTAAAAATAATAGCATAATACCTCCAAACGTTTTGAGCAATAATACCATTGAGAAAAACATGATTAATACTCTCAATATTAAAGCAACACTAGCATTTAGAAGGAAGATAAAAACCTTTATTCCAAAGATGTGAATCCACCGGCAGATAGCCTTTAATACATCTCCAAGCAAGAACACAGTACGACACAGGAATATTGTTATACCAAATAGACTCATAAATAATAGAACTTTCATTCTTAACTCTAAACACCTTCCACACATTTTTAAGTTTAAAAAGACCATTATTAGAGCTATTAAATAAAATATGGTCAATATCAAGAATATTTAACGAAATGCTCAAAATTTGATTCAAAATCTCATAAGGCAAAATCTCACTAAGTTTATTAACATTCTAGTTCCCGTTCTCAATGTAGTGATGTACCTTTATAGTGATCGAAGTATGAGAGTAGAGAATACTATCAATAGAGCCATTTCCTAACCAATTATCTTGCCAGAAAAATACATCACCTTTGCCCAATCCCCATTGGATGAATTGATTCGCTTCCCAACTAATATTTCATAAACATTTCCAAACCAAAGAATAAGTTCTTTTGAATTTACATAAGTAGGATGCACCTCTTTGCAATACTTAACATGTATAAATTGAGCCCATAAATTGATTTTAGCTCTAAAACAGAACCATAACTTATGAGAAAACACCCTAACCATGTCCAACATATTCTTACAACCTAAACCACCTTCATTTAAAGGCCCACACATATTATACCAAGAAGCCCAAAAAATACAGGAACTATTATTCTTAGCCCCCCAAAAAAACTTATTAATCAATCTCTCCAATCTAAGACAAACAGAAGGAGCAGGGTGAAGAGTGTGAAAAATGAAAATGGGAATAGAATTTAAAACATGTTTGATAAGCACAAGTCTACCACCAAAAGATAAAAAATTAGAAGACCAATTAGCAATTTGAAAAACCGTGAAAATATCCTAGAAAATAAAACAATTTTTCCTACCTTTAAAGATAGGGGTACCCAAGCACTTAATCGACAAGGAAGTGCAATTAAAATCACATATCCTTTTAATTTCATTAATCCTTCCTTGATTAGCAGAATTCGAAATAATGAAATTGCTTTTATTCTTGTTAATCGAAAGCCCACTCATATTCTAAAAATCATTTAAATGCTTTACTAAAAATCTAATATTATTTAAAGAACTATTAGCAAAAATGATAAAATCATCAGCAAAACTAAGATGTGTAATAGGGATACCACCCATAGTCCGATATAAGAGCTTAGGATGCCTTATATATAATTCCTCCAGACCCCTGGACAAATAGTCAACAACAATAATGAATAAAGCAAAGGATAAATGATCACCTTGATGCAAGCCTTGGTAGAACTAAAGAAGCCATGGCTCCTACCATTAATGATAACAGAAAAAAAAAAGCAATGCTCAATACTATTTTTAATTAGAGAAATAAAATCTTGACTAAAACCAAATAATGATAACACATTGTATAAAAAATTAAACTCAAGTTATCATATGCCTTAGTAATGTCTAGTTTAAAAATAATATTTCCCCCTTTAACTTTAGCGTTAATATCATGAATAATTTCTAAAGCAAGCAGAATATTGTCAAAAATACTCCTACCTTTCACAAAACCAGTTTGGTTCTAGGAAATAATTCTAGGTAAGATATTTTAACAAGTCTAGTAGTAATGATTTTAGAAATAAGCTTGTTAAAAAAAGAGCATAAACTAATAGGTCTAAAATAATTCCAATTATTGCTAAGATCCTTTTGGTAATTAAGACAATATTAGTAGAAGAGAAAAATTTAATGTAAGATTTACCCGAAAAAAATTCAGTGACAGCTTCCATCAAATCCAACTTGGTAATATTCCAAGTTTTCACAAAAAAAATTTGTAGTAAAGCCATCAGGACCAGCAACAGATTCACCATTCATCTCCTGCATAATTTTCCAGACTTCCTCCTCAAACGGAGAATGAGTCAGCATAAGGTTATCATTTTCCGTAATATAACAGGGAACAATATAAGGATTAATAATAGGGAACGTTTGGAAATTTTTATTGAAAATGTTTTTAAAATGTTCCACCCCATAATTTAAAATAAAATCCTCATCCTCTAAGACCCTTGCCTCATTACTTAAAATTTTAAAGATATGGTTTCTAACTTTTTTCTTGTTAGCCATAGCATGAAAGAACTTGGGTATTCCTATCACCTTCTACTACAAATTTAGTGGTAGCTTTCTGCTGCTAATATATTTCTTTCTGATCTTGTAAAGCAAAAAGCCTAATCTTAGCATTATTAAGCTCAGAAAGATTATTACAATCAGGGTTAAGCAAATACACCGTTTCAAGCTCAATCACATCATTTTCAGCATTCTTAATATTATAAAAAATAATTTTAAAGACATTTTTATTCCACCACATCAACACTTGTTTCAACCTACTAAGCTTGTTCCATAATTTAGCCATACCCGAAATATTGCTATCAGGGAAAATAGGGGCATGTCAATTACTATGAACCACATTTAAGAAATCATGATGAGATAATCAAATATTTTGAAATTTAAAACCAGAGGGAACATAACTTTTGTTAGCATTGATAGTTAAAAGTAAAGGAGCGTGAACAGAAGCAGTTCTACTCAAATGCTCAACATGAGTCATATGAAAATTCACAATCCATTCATTGTTAAATAAAATTCTATCAAGTCTTTGCCACATGTTGCCTCTACTCCAAGTATAAGCATTCCTAAAGAAACCAATGTCATGTAAGTTACAGGTAGCAATCATTGAGTTGAAATCCTCCATAGCATTAATATTAGGATGATTACCTTCCAATCTCTCACTAGCATAAGAAATAATATTAAAATCACCTCCAACACACCACGGGCCGGAAATATTGGAGGCAAAACTATTAAGTTGATCCCACAGGACTAACCGACCCACTTTAGAATAAGCGGCATAAACAAAATAAGCATTACAATTGAAATTAAACATAGCTATTTGAACATGCACAACTTGAAAAAAAATCATCCAGAATATTAACAGTAATAGTATTATTCCACATAATCCAAATTTTGTTCGAGCAATTAGCAAATTTATTACCAAAACCCAATTTAGAAGCAGTAGTATCAAGTCGATCTATTTGAAGCAATCAAAGGTTCAAGTAAAACCAACAAGTGAATGTTATGAATTCTACAGAGGTTTCTAACTCTAGTTTTAGAATCCTTCCCCCCAATACCTCTAACATTCCAAATAAGGGACTTAACCATTACAACCTTTAGAACTAGTTTGAGCTCTAGTGGAACGAGGCGTGGAGGAGAATGAATCTTTAGACATTTTCCCTTTTTTTTCTATCAACCTTGATATAACTTTCATCCTCAATATTTTTTGAATTAGATTCCTCCTCCTCATATTTTTTAGACACAGAACCTTCCAAATCTGAAGACATAGAATTTCCACTTTCCAAATTTTGCACTTGGTTTTCCTTCCTATTCTCCATAATCGTTATGGAGATAAATTCCCCCTCTTCACAATCCTCATTAACTTCAGATTTAATATTCCCAACTAAATTAGTATTAGGGACGGTAAATTGAGCATCACTAATATTCTAAAGCATAGAATCAATAGAGACATAAATATTAGGAAGTTTATCATTCTCATTACACAAAGTATTACAATCCAAATTTGTTTCCATAATTAAATCACCTCTCTTTTCCGGCACCACAAGATTAAGAGCAGCAGCATTTTCCTGGTTCTCATTAGCAGTATCCTGCACCACATTATCCAGTGAAATAGGAGAAGGAATGATAACAGGTAAATACACCTTCTCTAAGGAAGGCTTAACAGTTTTTTTTTTTGACTCAGGATGCAAGTTGAAACAATCAGATAACGCATGACCATGCATCTTACAATGAGAACAAAATTCAGAAACTTTCTCAAATTCCACTTTTTGTAAATAACCGAAAACCTTGGATGGCACCCAAATTTCTTTTGCATGTTTTTTAGAAATATCAACTTCCACCAGAACCCTAGCCACAGATGGACGGGTCCTGGAGGCAGTCGCTTGGTCGGTTTGCAAAGGCCTCCCAAAAATAGATCCAAGAGCATGCAAGACTTTAGGGTTAAAAAAGTGTAATCTCAAGTTCAGAAAAGAAATCCAGATCGGGACTATGGGAGACTCTTCTTGCACATCGAAAAAAGGAGTCCATTTTAAAATCCTCATTTGGCAATTACTAATGAAATAAGCCCTTCTAGCAAAAACTCTGCTATAATCAAGATCATTCAACAATTGTATTGCAACATGATGGGAATCAAAAAAATCCAACAGAATAAAAGCCAGACTGTTTAAGATTAGCGAAAAAACTACGAATTGAGTCAAGATTCGGCCTATGCAAAGTAAACTTCCCAACAAGGGTAAATTGAAACGGCGAAGCAAGCTTAAGAATATCTTCATCGAAAATAAGAACAGTCGGCACACCATTAACAACCGATTGAGTAAATTTAAGAACGTTATCACCTTGCATTGGGTTACCAGAGAGCACATCTTTGAACGACCGAGAAGGAGATTTAGTTAGCTCTTCACCAACCAGGTTAAAGAATCCCTTATTCTTCCCGAGGATCGGGCTGGACACCTTCCCCAACGGATTGGAAGAAGACATCCCCGCCATAAAAAGGCCCCAACTAGGGCGAAAAAGCTGAAGCGACACCAGAATACGAACAAGGGAAGAAAATCTCAGAGGAAAATCGAAAAATCTTGGAGGAAAATGATCGCAAGGAGACGGGCTGAGAGGAACCCTAAAATTGCCCAGGCGGCGGCTTAGGGCGAGCGTGGAGAGATTCCAAATAAAAATTGTTTCAGAGGAAATGCAGAATATCGAGATACATGGGCATAGTGTAATGATTATTGGGAATAACCTTTTAGGCGTAATTAACATTAACGTATAGGAAATGCATAATATCAGCAAAAACAAGCAAAGGAAGTCTTAATTTCATGAAATATTTTGTGTCAGAATATTAGACTTAAATGATCATAATAAAATTTCAAATTTATTTAAAAATAAGTGTGATGTAAAAATACTTTGTATTCTATTCATCTGAAAAAAATTAATTTTTTTTTTATTGTTGAATAAAAATATATCTGATTGAATGTATGCAACAAAATCTCCCAACAAACAGAAAAATCTGCCCATCACGTATTTCATTAGATCATACTCTGAAGATTCAAAAACTAGGAATTTACAATTTCAACTGAAATACAAGATCCAAACCCACCAACCCTACTACAAATTTATTAAATATGCGTCATTCTCTAAAAAACCTCACATAACTTAAATTATCATAAGCAGTCACACAAACACCCCACACACAAAAGAGCTAAAATCCACACCTAAATTAATGGCAAAAAGAATTTTTGCTCAACTCGTAGTAGCCTGGAAGAACCCAGACTCTAATGTTCGATCATCTGATTGCACATTCACATACGCGAAGAAGGATCCTTCAACTTCGACATCATTGCTAGTCTTCTTGGAATTAATAATGAGGAAGTACAAAAAACCGTCATTAACAGGCCAGCGGCTGGCAGTTACAACCTCGATAAAAGAAATCGACTGGAAAGAGTTCATTAAATTTTGTTTTACCACAGCGAACATTCCGATTTCCTGTACGGCTTTGTTTTGCTGAACATTTTTTATCACCTCCATCTTTGAAGATGGAACCTGGGCTGTGGTGATAGAGATGTGGTAGAGGAGGGCGATGGCGGAGAAGAGGACAATGATATTATGTGTGAACGTCATGGATTATTTCTAGCTTGCTTTCTGTCTCTGTATGAGAAGGGGTGAAGATGGAGTGCAAGTTTCTTCATTCTTTTATAGGAAGAAATACTTCGGGCTTAGTAATTTATTAATTTTTTGAAATATTAAACTCTCTGAAACAGTAAAAGTTATTATTAATTCTTTTTGAAGATTAATAATGAAAAAAATGAATAAAAATGTTTTTAATGACCTAAACATTAAAAATATATGCCATTTAAATAAATATGATTTAGCTCAAATTTTATGTTCCTTAATAATTTTTTTATGAAACACTTTGGCTAATAAAGACAAACTAACACACATATCATCTATGTAAGATTCGAACCGAAGACCTTTTGGTTGATATTCAAAGCTCGCAATCAACACACTAAGATCAGCTGCGACCGTTTCAAAATTCAGCGATATATTTATTTTGTTTGGAGGTATCTAGCTTCTACGTTATTTTTAGTTGGTATCGTTTTTTTTTTTAAGAACAACTTTAAATATTCGTTTTTGTCTATCATAGGGTTAATGCCATACATATAGTTGCAAATGACCAGGCTGCTAATGCCAATAGTTGCTTTCTTGACATTTTATTCGTTAAAAATAACTCAAAAAAACATTTAAAGCTGTAAAGATAAGGAAATTGGAGTACGAATTTTTGTCTCTAAACAGTTTAATGTAAGGAGTGAATTCCTACATGACAATCGTCGATTAAGGGTTGCATGGTCGTCTACCTTGCCAGCTAATCATATGACTTGTTTCCTTCTGTTTTACTTTTTCATATTGAAAATTACAAAAAATAATAATAATAATAATAATATTATTATTATTATTATTATTATTATTAATGTAAGACAATGTATATTCCGAAATTTGTCCGAAATTAGAGAAATAATTAAGTCAGATAAGCTCGAAATTTTGTTTCAAACTACTTACCTCTCTTTTGCATAAACGGAGGAAACTTGTTAAAGTTCTTTGCAAATGCATTCAGTTTGAACTAGTTCGAATTTTAACTTTGTTTGGACATAGCCATTCCTGGCTATCAAAGGCAGTGCAAACCTTCTTTTTAGCCATTGGACCGAAAATTTTCAAAATCATGAAGGATACTCGGCATTTTCCTTCCATTTCAAGACATTTGAGCAGGGAAAGGCGGGGGAGCTATTATTCTGGGCGGACACTGGACGGTTCTCCCTTCTGGTTAAGCCCTCGATACCCGAGCAGTACCGTGCGGTTCAGAGCGCGGTACATTTAGGAGTGATTTGACGTATTTTTATTAGTCTCTGAACGCTCTCCGGTTTCTTGCCAAAATAATAAATAAACGTGGGGTGGCCTGCTCCCTTTTTTTTTCTGCTGGTTGAAACGAGAGGGCCAGTGAGAAGAGAGCAGCGGCGATTTCTTTTCTCCTCCCTGGAGCCTTGTGTGTTCAGCTTGCTGAAGATGTGAACATTATTTCATTTTTGTGTGGTTTTAAAGGAAGTAATTATCTCCAGTCAGAGAAGGATAAAAAAAAAATCAAAATTTCAAAATAAAAATAGTTGTATGTTTTACATAAATTAGATGGATATTTATAAATTAAAATTATTATTTAGGAAGATCTAATAGAAGTCACATTAATTTCCTCTACCATATAGTTATTTTTTCTAGGTTTTTAATTTAAAAGTTTTTACGAATTTATTAGTCACTATGTGATATAACATGCAGTACCGGTTTATTTTATTTTAAAAATAATTGATGTAAATCAGCTTAGATAATTTAGTAATTAAAGATAAAGTTCACTATGTAATTATCGATTAATCATTAAATTTTGTAATTTTTTGTTGTTTTGTAATATATGTAAATTTTTTAAATAACAATTTAAGACAAGATTATTTTGAAGTAGTTATGTGATAAATAATAGAAAATGTTATTAGTGTAATCCAAATATTAATTGAATATTGGAATTAATAATCTGTTTATTATCAGGGTGAATTTGTTCCTTTTAAGATAACTAATGGATTTGTGTTGTCTTGCTTTTTTGGTAGCATGCCAAGATTGATGCTATACTTTGAGGGGGAGTTGAAAATTTCAGACGAGTTCACACCACAGTATGTTGATGGCAAAAATCAGCCACTCCTTGTAGAAGACAACAAATTCTTGACACTGTTGAAAATACGAATTATGCATGCACAAATGTTAAATTCAACAACAAACACTCTTAACCTTAAATGTCTTTTTTGTAAATGGTAGATACTGTACAACACATGTCGGCGATGATGAGATTTGTAAGTTTATATTGATGGAGGCTAGAACACATATTGTCCTCGTCTCCATGGAATTTGAAGAATTAGAATAAACAAATGTTGTGGGCTTCTCTAGTCAAGTTCATATATGAGTTAGACAGGTAAGGCCTCATTTGAATACAATCTTCTGGCGTGAAAATGAGGACAAAGGCTTATTTATTTGTTCTTCTGCTTCGTTACCTACACAATCCATGGCAACTCTTCGAATATTGGCACACTCAAAATCATTCGAGAGCTTGGTCCACCCCCTCTCTATGATCTCTTCCACCAATCTAAGCCACGTCAAAACACCATCCAACCACTTTAGTTCACGCTACCCTTTTCACATCCAACTTCATCTTATCTTCTTCCTAGTCCGACGAAGCCCATAACCAGACGGTCCCTCAAGTTCTTCGTTCGGCCAAGAAATCCCTCCAACAGCCACTCCTGGTGATCTGACAGAAGATGGAGTTGGTTTAACAGAAGTTCTGGACGACGTCAAGTCTGATGTAGCTTTAAGCCAACCAAAATACTGCCGCTCTTTTTTCACTCACAAGCTCCAACTTAAATGCAAATGAACATATGTAAGGTTGGCGATGAAAAAGAGAATTGCAAAGTCTGATTTCTTGTAAGTGGTTGTAGATAACTTGATCGAATTTCATTTCATGATATGTTGTTCTCAAAAGAAAATATATCATTTGTTTGGAAGCAATAATCAATGAAGAATTTGAATTTAAATGAGCTAAGTGCAATGCACTTTGACTTGAATGGATGATGAATATTAGAACCTAAAGCCAAAAGTTAGAATATCCAACCAATAAAATTGATGAATTTTGGATATACAAAGCATAAAGCTTATATTGAATGAAGCTTTAATGTTAATTGGAATGATGCATGGTTTGATCCTAAGCGAGAACATGAATAAACATCGCAAGTCATATAGGGATCAATCACAAAGTTTGTATCAAAATGCAAGCATCCTACAAGATTAAGTGCAAGAAAACACATGCAAAACTTATGATAAATTAGGAACTTGCAATTATCATCTCAATAGAAATGGATATGTTGATGAACATAAAAAAAAAAAGAGAGAGAGAGAAAATGGTGAAAGGATATGGCTTAGTTACAAAGCCATTATATGAGAACCTTGAAGCATTATAGTTGGTTTGCAATATAAGACATAACTCACTCCTAAATAGCAACTGATTGAACCAAAATGTGGTATGCCATGAGTAGAAGCGATATACCTCTATCATGCTCTTAAGTGATTGAAGATGATTGGTGTCGAGCAATCGACACAAGATGCATAGTGAAATTATCATCCACATATAAGTCCCTTGCAAACTACAAGTTGTGTTCAAATACAATGAAAGGTTTGTAATCCATAGCATCATTCGCTCACCGGGAATAGTAAGAAGAAAGAAAAACCACATGATTCAAATCAATGATGCAAAATTTTTAATCAACATTGCAAAATCGCCGTGTTAGCTCAAATGTTCATTTGCTTAGAAAGAAGATCATACATGTGCAAAAAATGTAATAGCCTTTACATGATCAAGAACTTGGGACATGATATATTCACAATCAACTATATAAAAGTTTTAACTAATGATTAAAGATACCGACTTATGAATTTAAATGCGAGTAACAATGAATAAATAAGAGGCTCCTCACGTGCAAGGGACAATAACAACCAAACCATTGTGAATGCAGTGAATTCCCTACGAACATGGGTGGAAGCATATAACAGACATTATAATTCCTCACATGGGCAATTTTAACTTGTAAACAAATGCACTGTACCCGTATCAATAAAGACGATCAACATCAAGACATAAATGAAGGCATCCAACCTCCCTTGCAATGAAAATTAAGAAGGGATACACAGTTTGATTGCAAACAGTCAATGATAGTTGACTCGAAAAGGAACGCCATAGTCACCTACGAATGTTGAATGTCAACACACCATGAATATGATACGATGATTGATGAATGTGTGGGTAGGATATCAATAATAACCATTCAATAGTCAACCTCAGTTCATAAATGAGCTCATTCATCTATTTGATGACAATGGTGGTGGATTTGTAACAAATAGAACATGCGTCTGATGACATTGTTAAAAGGCATGAATGAAAGGAGAGAGATAACATTTCCATCGTCACGACTTAATTCCATGAAAACACATCAATATCCTATAAGCTGGAGGGTTCAACGACATTGTCAAAGACCCAATCCACATTTAACACGTCAATTACAACTAGAAGGATTTGGCATGTATCAAAGAGTAACAACGATATATATCTAAGTGTATTCATGTAAAATCCCTCACACATGCATTGTAATTTATATACACATAGGTACACATAAGGGCATATATAATCAAAAAACTGTATGGGCCCCAACAAGCGTGTTATTAGTACACACGTGACGTCTAGGGATGCTGTGCGGGTCATTAAATTTGAACACGATCCTCCCAAGCAAGTAGGAGTCGACAAGGTTCAATAAATAATCATAAAATACCCTCAAACACCCGCATGGGCTTCGTTGAGCATGTTATTGGTACACACGTGATGCCTAGGGATGCTACACGGGTCGATAAGTGAATTCAAGTTCAAACTTGATCCTTATATGTAGATCTATAGGAATCGACAGGGTTCGAACTTTCAAACAAATATACGGTTGTGACGATCAATGAATTTGTTTAATATATTCATATTAGGCCTTCAAGGCCTATAATCAAGAGAATTCACTAAATAGAGGCATAAAGCCTACGAAACCCGATCCGCCTAAGCATGTAAATAGGAGTAGAAAGGGTTTGAATCATCGGATAAATATGCGGTCATAAAATTGACCGGAATATTTATTTTGTACATTCCTATTAGGCCTTCAAGGCCTATAATCAAGAAAATTCACAAACAAAGGCATGAAGCCAACGAAACCCGATCCCCTATCGGTAAGTTGATAGGGTGGACAAGATTTAATCAAATAAAAATAACCTCTTGGACCTCAATGATGGCCGTGTCGAATGCAAATCTCAACTAGAGGTGTCCAATCCAAATAAATCAAAATGCCCACAAAATCCAAAAATCCCAAAATCCAAAATGTTTAAAATTGAAATCCAATAAAGAAACACTTAAAGAAAAATTTATCCACTCTCCGCAACAGTTTGCCGGGGTGGACAAATTAAAATTTACTTTAGCTCACATGGAGTTAATGCCTAGTCAAAAATATTAATAGGATCCATTCTCAAATAATCTCCTACCAGTAAGGATATGATACATGTCCTTTGACAAGCAATTTTGCCTCCAAATGACATCACAAAATAAATAGTTATGACCCGGGGCCCTCTGAACCGAGTGGATTTGCCACCAAATGGCACCACAAAATACTGGTTATGGCCAGAGCCAATATGCTTCTTAGTGGCATCAAATCCTTGAGATATGAATTAATATGATATAATCAATAGGGAATAAAGCTCCTTGTTAGCTAAGGTGGATTCAAGTTTATTTTCTTATACAAACACTCACCCTAGGTCTACAAGGTTTCCTTAGATGAAGCAACCCATGGTTGCCGACAAGGATCCTTATATCAAGTTTGGTAGACTACCTCCTCTGACTAAGTAGACCAGGGACCACGATGGCCCGGGATGACGGAACCATGAGATCTTGATCGGGTCCATCATCGATCTATTCCCACACCATCCATTTTAAGTGCAAGATAGTGCAATTTCCATTTTAAATATCAAACCTTTCTAAATCCCCAAATTTATACCCAATTCCCAAATACCTAAACCCATTACTGATACTATATGCCGAATATGTATCTTCTACATATCTGATTGACGATTAGCCTTAATCGAAAGTTTTCTCTCATGATCGAGAGGGGTAATTAACTATAGAGGCTTAGGCCCATAGGAAACTAGAACTCTAATCATAAAGTCCTCGCTAAATGAGAGAAAAATCTCTTGGAAGTGTCTTATCTACAAACCTATCTGCCTTCCAAAATTTACCCTGGAACTTATTCCATTAAAACTCCTTCGCCAAAAGAAAAAAATGTTCAGCGGGCGGAGGCCGGGGCCAAATTTTTGTAGCCCATAGATTTCTAAAGATTCTAATTACTAACCCTTACCTTTTATTCATGCAGATGGATCTACAGAACATCCCAATGTCCGTCCAGCTAGGACAAGAAGCCAGTATTCAACTGGTAAATGCTATGATTAACACATAAAATACTAAAGCTACCATCCAGTTTGGTAGTGTTGACTTTACAGCCGTTGTTACAAGAACTGTCGGAGCTCCTACCCATAGTATGCATCTACCAGCACAATGACTTGTTGCTGAAAATCCTTGTAAGAGGGTTTCTGTATTTGAGAGGCTATCACAGCCTGATTCCTTGACCACCAGAAGAATTATGAATGGTGGAAGAGTCTCTGTGGTGACTACAAACACCATGCCTGTCGACCGGGTTATCGGCACCTGGGAAATATAATACTAAAGCCTCCTCATATAAAGGGAGGCCTACAAGGAGGCAGAGAAGGAAAATGAATGCTGAACTCCGAGCTCAATAGCAATCGGTGGCAGTTCATACATCCAACTTGTCTATCCAAGAGTTTAAAGCCAATATTCTGACTCAGAACTGGTTCACAAACCTAAAGTGGGTAAAGAGAAATAACTTTAGAAGAGAGCTAAAGCAATCTTTTTGGGATCAATGCTTAAAGCCCCAATCCCACCAAGCAAGAAAGAGCTTGAGATTCTTTCAGCTCGGGTATTTAAAATAGTGAAAGAGAAAGGGCTGATGAAGAAAAGTTACCAGCGATCACTGGTGATCGACACTTGAAGAGCTCTGCCAAAGGAGTGCCTATTTGTAGCAGCAGAAAGAAAAGAAAGAAAGTATATCCCGTACGGTGAACATCATGTTCGGGAATCCACCGCCGAAAGGTCCTGGCAGAAAGAAAAAGAAATTTGGAGGCCAAAGCCTCACAGAGAAGATAAAAGAGGAAGAAGAATTGATCTGGGTGTGACATCCGGTACGGCTTCCCGGAGATCCGCCACCATCTACAAAGAACGTCAAAAATGGGTCCCAAAGAAGTCCCACGATGACGTCCCTCCCGACGGTCGACACCTTGGAGAATCCTTTAGGGGATTCTGTCATTCGCTAAACTCTCTGAAAGAAGATACTAACTTCGATCATAGCCCACTGGTCAAAGAAATCTCCTTGCCTAATCAAGAACCAGAGATTTAGTGGTGTCGCCACTCGGAGATCTGAGTACTAGAAGGAGAAAAGGAAGGAGAAGAAGATATAAAAGAAAGGGAGTAATATGTCGAAGGAGAAGAAATTATAGAAGCAAATATACAAGAAAATCTTAAAGAAAATATAGAAGAAAATATTGATAAAAATATTGATGAGTTTATGAAAGAAAACCAGGAAGAAGAAATGGAAGATATCATGAACCTTGAAGTCATCTATATGATAAGACATTCATGTGCTATCGAGGATGTCTACTATGATGATAACGAAGATAATGGTGATTGGAAGCCACAACCCAGGTAAGTACAGCAATGCGAGACTAGTTCTATCGCTGACGGAGGTGATCACTCCCCTAGAGAACAATAAATAGAAGACGTTAAGGAGAATCCCTTTGATGACCAAGACACCACACTCGTTGACATAAGAAGACAAATGAGGGCCAATGATAGGGAGATGTCTCAACTAAATGAAAAGATGACTGATATGATGACCCAAATGGCAGCAATGATACAGATGATGCAAAAAATTGCTACCGGCGGCGCCATACCTAACCCTCCAAATCACCGAATATCTCAAGTATCGATAGTACGGGGCACTCCTGAGCACGTTCATGAGGCTCAAAATATAACTTTCCAGTCTACTCCTCAAAATACTGCCAACACCTCCGAGCCTGTAACAGCTGCACAGCTCGAAGGGATAATTACAGAGAAGATCAAGGAAATCATAGTCGTTGATCAAGCAGAAAAGTTGGTTGGCAAAGGTTGTTCGTACCCTTTTGAATACGACCAAGTGCTAAATCAAAAAGGATATTCGGTCCCAACATTCTATACCTTCAATGGCACTAACAATCCCCGAAAACACTTAGCTCAGTTTAAGGCTACTTACGAGAATACGGGAGGAAATGATGCTGTACTCTTCCGGCAATTTGTTAACAGTTTGACAGCAAATGCATTCGAATGGTATGCCGAGTTGCCAAATGACTCTATAAAAACTTTTATAGAATTGGAGGCCATGTTTGTGAAGAGATTCGCTAGTGCGATCAAGAAGATCACGATCGCCAACCTCGCTTTAAATAAGCGGAAGAGTGAGGAGTCAGTATCAAAATACATAACTCATTGGCGTAATTTAAGTATGAAATGTGAGCAGCAACTTAAAGAAGAACACGCTGTACAATTATTAATGGAAAACATCGATGATAAGATGCAACCTTTCTTACGCATGGCTACAATCACAACATTTCAAGACCTGTTGGATAGAGTAGCAAAATTTGAAAAATAAAACTTGTCAAGATTAGAATGCCACTCTAACAAGCCTAAGAAGCCCAAGACCTCAGAGATAAGGAGTGAAACTTACTTTATATCCTCTCTCAGGCCGAATAAGGAGAAATAAGTGGTTTATAATGTAGATAAAGGAAAACAATCAATGTAGTATGAAGAAAAGCCAAAACAAGTCTACAATTCTAACCCCCAACTGAAGGTGATACTCGGGGGAAATAATAGGCCACAAACTTTTCAAAGTGGTGGGGAACGCCCGAGGCAAGCAATGGGAACTAGTGATAAAATGTTCCCATATCTCAAAGACTATATGAATAAAGAATATCCGTTCAAAAGAAAGAGTGTCCCAAAGTTATTTCGACAGGCATTAAAAGCAGGCCTAGAACTGCCGGAGTGAAAGAGGCTAGAGGAGTCGAAAGAAATCGGTGACCCAAACTACTGCCCGTGTCACTGTGTGCTCGACCATCCCATTGAAGATTGCTACATCTTCTAGGATTGGGTCGAAAGGAAATATCGAAAGGGAGAGCTCACATTATCAAAAAATAAATTTTTTAATCCAAGAAAAGAATCAACCCGGGTAGTTTTGACTTTCTACATACCCCTGGTTAAAGAAAGAAGAAAAGAAAAGAAGCTAATTCAAGAAGAATAGTGGGAGACTGTAGTATCCAAGATAATAGTAAAGATGCTGAAATAGCTTGAGGGTGTTAGGGGTGTGAAGTGGAAATCTCCCACAGAGTCGGTGATAGATCCCAAAGCACTACCTGTGAAGCGAGCATCCAATTCTAAGAAACTCCTTAACCAAGCTGGCACTTTAAAGTCCAAAAAATTGAAATCGTCCAAAAAAAGATTAAATTGAAGAAGCCCAAGGAGAAAAAGACAACAACCCAAAGGGTTATCGACAGTTTGGATGAATACTACCAGACTGTAAGATGCCCCATTAAGTTTGCTAATTTTATGGCAGAACTCAGAGTCGAAGAGGCAAAAGAGGCTAATAAAGATCCACTCCCCATGGAAACTTGTCGAGTTATCTTGACAACACCGGTGAATCCAACTAAAAAAGAAAAAGATGCACTCTCTGAGTCTTGTATAATGGTATCACGAATGTATTATAGTGTAGATGAGGATCTGTATTTTCCATAAGATGATTAATCAGATCCTGATATTACTTCGCAGATGGAACATGTGAGTTTGGACAATAATTTTGAATCAACAGACGAATCTCCAGATGAGATAATGATTGATTCTGAAGACAATACACCGTTAAATGAGACTGATCAGGAGGAAATCGCTCAAGTGTAATTGAGGAGTGGTAAAATATTAGTGTCTCCACTAAAGAAAGGGATCCATGATAAAGACAAAAGGAAGGAGATTATCATCAATGAAGGTATCATTCCCAAGGACGCCAAGAAAAAGGAGACTTCAGTTAAAGGAATAGATTACAATATCCTATCTCATTTGAGAAAAAATCCAGCACATCTTAGCATATACAATGCTCTAGTGATGTCTTAAGAACTTCGGGAGACCCTGATTAAGGCTCTCAGGGAGTGTAACTTGACTGAGGTCTTACAAGCTTGGAATGAGCCAATCATTACTTTTGCTGATGATGACATGATGCTCGGAATGACAGACCATAATTGACCTTTATATGTTACTGCAGAGAGTGATGGGATGATAATCAGCCGAATTTTGATAGATCTCGGGTCCTCCATCAACCTTATGAGCTTGAAAGCACTGAGATCACTTTGTCTCGATGTGCAACACCTTGGGCAAGATAAATTGATTGTGCATGGCTTCAATGAAAAGAGACAAAAGATCCTTGGATCAATCATGTTCCCTTTAGTATTTGGAGAACTCCAAACTGAGGTAAAATTCCATATAATTGATGTGGACACCTCATTTAAGGCGCTTATGGGTCGCCCATGGTTGCATGATTATGGTATTACCCCATAAATGCCACATCAATGTATGAAGTACATCAAGGATGGATAGGAGTTTTTAATCTCCGGTGATATTCAACCCTTTGCAGTTCATGAGGTGATAATTTATGAAAATGCTAGAATTTGCGCCCTTGTGCAACAACTTTGCCTTTGCTTGAAACTTTGGTATCGAAGAAATCCCCATACATTATGAAGAAAGGGTATTCTTACTAGAAAAGCTCTCAGATTTGTCGTGAGAAGACATTCCCAAGGGGAGACGTGTCGTGCCATTACCTATAAGGAAATTAAATCTGGTGGTACTGAAGTGGTTTATAAAGCTAACGGTTATGATGATCAACCAGTAGAAGCCGAGCCTGCACCTGAAGTGCTTGAGGATGGTGGACAGGCGTCCACTATGGATGAATTAAAAGAGATTAATTTAGGACTGAGGAGGACTCTCATCCAACCTTCATTATCTCTCACCTACCAGAAGATCATGTGGAGAAATGAAAGAGCTTCTTTGTGAATTCAGGGATTGCTTTTCTTGAACATATGCTGAGATGTCAGGCTTATCCTCTGATGTGGCAGTTCATAGGTTGGCCATCATGCATAAGGCAGTGCCTGTCAAGCAAGCTCCAAGAAGAATGAGATTGGAGATAGAAAAAAAAGTGATTGCCAAAACTAAGAAGCTCATAGAGGCGGGCTTCATCCAAGAAGAAAAATATGCCGATTGGATCATCAATATTGTCTTAGTGAAGAAGAAGAACAGTCATATTTGTATCTGTATTGATTTTTGGGACCTCAATAAGGCATGTCCAAAAAATGACTTTCCACTCCCTGTATAAGAACTACTAGTGGATAACACTTTCAATTATGATATGTTCTAATTTATGGATGGATCATCGGGCTACAATCAGATCAAAATGGCTCATGAGGATGAAAAGTACACATTATTCAGAATGCGCATCGGTACATTCTGCTACACGGTCATGCCCTTTGGCCTGAAAAATATTAGTGCCACTTACTAGCGGGCAATGACGCGTATCTTTGATGAATTAATACATAAGAAGGTTGAGTGTTTTTGTCGATGTCCTAGTTGTTAAGAGCATTGATCATAAAGATCACTTAAATGACCTAAGGATCGTATTTGAGAGAATCAGAAAGTTTGATCTGAAGATGAACCCTCTCAAATGCGCCTTTGGTGTTTCTTATGGTAAATTCCTAGGGCATGTTGTTCGTCATCAAGGAATTGAAATTGACCCCAATAAGACCAAGGTGATTATGGAAATGCCGCCTCCCAGAAACCTTCGACAACTCCGCTCCTTGTAAGGGCAGCTGGCTTTCATTTGATGATTCATATCGAATTTGTAGGGTATGTGTCAACCATTTTCTAAATTGATGAGGAAAGATGTCCACTTAAAATGGGATGCAAAGTGCGAGGAAGAATTTGACAGCATCAAAAGATACTTGTTGAATCCGCCCATTCTCGCAGTATCAATTTCGGGGAAGCCTCTTATACTGTATACGACAGCAATAGAAGAGTCCCTCGAAGCACTATTGGCCCAACATAATAAAGAAGGTAAGGAGAATGCACTCTACTATATTAGTTAAAGATTGATTGGAGCAGAAATTTGCTATTTTCAAATTGAGAAGCATTGCTTGACATTAATCTTCGCAGTTCAGAATCTCCACCACTATAGGCTGTCTCATAAAATAACACTGATATCAAAGATCGATCCGCTGAAGTTCTTATTGATAAGCATTGACAGGTCTCCTGGTTAGGTGGGCAGTATTATTAATACAGTTTGATATCACAAACTTGCCACAAAAGGCATTAAAGGGACAAGCCTTGGCAGATTTTCTTGCCGCACATCCTATCCCGACAGACTTTTCACTTAATGATGATCTGCTCGATGAGCAAATCATGCAGGTTGAGGAAAAGATGAAATTACCATTCTGAGAGATGTATTTCGATGGAGCATCATCGATTACACCTACGCGACATCCAAATCTTGCTAGGGCCCAAGCCGACGTCGGCCTCATTTTTATAGCACCTGAAGGAAGCATAATGAAAATTTCGTTCAGTCTAACTGAACCCCGAACCAACCATAAAGCCGAGTATGAAGCTTTAATTATGGGAATGGAGATCGCAATTAATGTCAGAATCCAAAATCTCCGTATTTTTGGCGACTCTCAACATGTAATAAATCAAGTCCTCGGGGTTTATAATATTTGCAAGCTTGAGTTGGCTCATTATCACCAGCGAACACTTGAACTCCTGAAACATGTGTAAAATGTTAAAATAGCACGAGTTCCTAGAGTGAAGAATTACAAAGCAGATTGTTTGGATAAATTAACTAAGAATATCATAAATACCAACAAGGAGAAGCCTATATTCATCGGGGTTTATAACCGTCGAATCTTGGAGACTGCTCTGTTATAATTCTCGATGGCAGAAGAGGTATCGAATTCAGGCAAGCAAGATGTAATTCCAGTTGAGCCTCAACCCCTCCATCAGATTGTTATAGAAAATTATATGGAAGAATATCATGTGGCAAAGAGACGTAAAGCTAGTGAAGTCGAAAAGAATTGGAGGCAGCCATTCATTGACTACTTAAAAAAACAAACTCCTAGGGTAAAAATTTATGGCCACACAAATTCAAAGAAGGGCTTTGCGATATGCATTTGTCAATGACACGTTATACCGACGAGCTTTTGACCAGATGTGGTTAAGGTGCCTGGGGACCAAGGAAGCTGATAAAGTAGTAACAGAAGTCTATGAAAGACTTTGTGGTACACATCCATCAGGTCCCAAAATGGCTGCTAAAATCAAGAGGATGTGTTACTATTGTCCAAAAATGGTGACAAGTTGTATTGACCATGCTAAAAAGTGCCACAAGTGTCAGATTCATGGTGATATTATTCATTAGCCGCCAAATCCACTTCACCCGACAATGACATCTTGGTCATTCGAATGCTGGGGAATAAATATAATTGGTCCGATTGACCCACCATTATCAGCCGGACACCACTTCATATTAGAAGCAACATAGTATTTTTCTAAGTGGGCAGAAGCAGCTCCCTTCAAAGAAGTCACGTCTGAACACGCGATTAACTTCTTCACCCACAATATCATCTACAAATTCGGTGTAATCTCAGACAATGGTACAACATTCAAGAGCACTAAAATATATAAATTTATTGAGCGACACAAGATTGATTGTCAATTTTCAGCGATATACAATCCAAGGGCCAATGGCTTTGTGGAGGCTTTTAACAAGACACTGGTGAAACTGTTAAAGAAGATCCTCACCAAGAATAAAAGAGATTGGCACACTAAAATGGTGGAGGCACTATGGATGTATCGTACTACTTACAAGACGCCGACTAAAGCCACACCCTACTCATTGGTGTTTGGGGTTGAAGCCGTATTGCCGCTGGAAATCGAGCTGCCATCAGTTCGTGTACCTATACAGTACGATCTAACTCAGGAGCAAAATGCTCGATTGAGAACGGACTTGACGAGCTCGATGAAGCTAGACTACAGGTTCAACATAACCTAAAGATCTATCAGGCGAGGATGACAAAATTATTTGATCGAATGGTATGCCATCGAGCTTTACAAGAAAGGGAATTGATTCTAGTGCTGAGAAGGCCAATCATCCCACACCAAAAATTAGTGAAAAATTTGTGTCCAATTGGGAAGGCCTGTTCATCATTGACAAGGTGTACCTAAGAGAAGCTTATCAATTGATTGACTTGGATGGTCAAAGGCCCATGCCACCAATTAACAGTCGATACCTGAAGATGTATCACACATAGGGATAAACATCTATTTAAAATATATTATGAACTTTACATATACCTATTAGTATATGTACGACATATATTTTGAAATTCCAATGTAATACAAGAATGCATTTAAAAAAAAGGAAAATTTTTATATAATTATTTGGGTCGACATCACGCTGCATGCCGAGATTCCTGAATAAATATTTAACACCTCCAAATGTCAAAATTATTTCAATTTGAAACCTCCCTACGAGGCGAGGGGAACATCTTAAATATTTATTTGGTTTGACATAGCTCTGCGTGCCGAGATCCCCAAATAAATATTTAAAACCTCAAAATATTAAACTTAATTCATTTTGAAATCTCCCTGCAAGGCAGGGGGAATTTTAAATATTTATTCGGTTCGACATCTCGCTGTATGCCGAGATTCCTGAATAAATTTTTAAAATAATTAACTACGAACGTCCCTTTAAATCAGGATATGACAACTTCTATTATCAGCATATATGTGGGTGATTTTCCCTAAAGTTAGGTACATCTCTCCTTCCAGTGTACTAAAATTTCAAAACTCAAAAAGGAGATTTTTGTGACTATACGCTCCAACAAGTTAAACCGGAAAAGCTTGAAGTCTTTCAACAGCCTGAAGCTTAAGGTTAGAATGGGTGTAAAAGGTCGGATCCAACACGCCCACATGTGGTCGGATCGCTGGCAGCTCAACATGCCATAAGAAAGGTCGTAGTAGCGGAACCCCCACTTCGTCAACCCATTAGAAGGGACTGTAGGAAGAACGAAGGCTGATTTGACTCGATGAGTTCTAAGAGTCATAATCTAAAAGACTCTGCTAATTAACTGGAGAATCAAAATTCCAGTGAAAAAGATGAGTCTCGAACACCTACCAAATGTGCGAGACTCCAAGTATTCTTCCACAAAGGATGACTTCAAATCTATCAACTTCAGTATATTCAGTATTATGGAGCACATTTCCCATAGCTCAAGTTTGAAGCCTGAATGGGTGTAAAAGGTCGGATATAACATGCCCAAATATGGTCGGATCACTTGCAGCTCCTTCTACTTAACACGCCATAAGAAAGGCCGTAGTAGAGGAACCTCCATTTCAGTAACCTAAGGACGAGGAGCTATCAAATATTAGCTTGTCCGATTTGATGAACTCAAGTGATTCAGATTAAAGTCTCCTCAAGTGGTTAAGGATTCATATACTACCTATATTTAGTACTATCAACCAGATCCAAGACCTGCAAATCCTTCAAAAACTCCATAAAGTATAAAGGGAGGATAGAATGACTCTTCTTCAATGAGTTCATCAAAGCATAAAGCAAATGACCTAAGAAAATATCCTGTAGTTCACACAAAAGCCTAAGGCTGAACTAAGAGGATTTTGTCGTCAAAGTCCATTATGCGCAAAGCTCTGGACTGATGACTTCTCGCCACCGACCTCATACAAACTAAAAGGTTTAGGTCCTCAGCATCCATTCCATCAAGCCCGCCAAAGCTAAAAGCAAAGGGAAAAAGGCATACAAATCTTCTAACAAGTTAGTAAAGATAATTCAGACAACTCTTCACCAAGTTTGCCACTCATAACACTAAGAAGAAGGAATCAAAATCTCATGACTCAAGCCAAAGCCGTGGAATGAACACCTTGGATGATACCTATAAATGTCCCTAAAGACTAGGATCATTTTAAATATTTATTTCAGTCGACATCGTGCTGCATGTCGAGATCCCCAAATAAATATTTAAAATTATGCCAAAATATAACTAGAGAAGAGGAATGTGGAAGATCCTCCGTAAATTGAGTATGATATCAACAAAAAGTGATTGGACACATGAAATATCACATCCTTATGTGATAGTGACAAAGAAGAATGCCAAGCATATACAAAAATGCTAAGAACATAAATGACGATGATAGTGAAAGAAGAGCAAGAAGTGGAAGTGCTATATACTATTGTCAATCTATGAAGTAACTCTCTAGGGATCTGAGTATGAAGTACTTTATCACCATCCCATGGATCTCTACTTGACTAAGATAAAATATATCAACTATACTAAAGATTACAAGTGCATCCGAAGATCCATGAAGCTCCAGAGAGGGACTCTTTAAGATCTACTAAATGATAACCCTTGGTGTGACATCTGGAATAATTATCTGGAGATCCACAGAGTCAATCAACATACAATAAATATGGTTCGCTATAGGCGCGTACCATATTTATTATGGGGAATTTATTGAACCTTATACCTTAAACCACACGAGAAATTACCCAAATTGGTGAATAAAGTAATACTCGTCTTGGCGTCGCACGTCACTTGAAGGGTCAAACGATCTTTGATTGTCAAACGATAATGTAATTGCAATCAGGACGACGAATTCTATTAGGTCAAGGCCCCTTGCAATTGAATCAAACAAGATCGATTAAAATGGAGGACCGACACCCGAAATTAAAGCGCGAGGCTGATCAAACGATGTCGGATCGACAAACGGACTACATCATTGCATCCAGAACATCGTCGACATTCAGAGTATATATTTTATTTAATCAATTTGGATCATCTAAGGTGGTGGTGTGAATCGCGATGCAATTTAAATATGATGCGAAGGCTCGCATTTTGAGGAAAATTAGCCTTGGCGGCGATGAAATGACGTCCCATCACAAAACGGACAGTGCCATTATGTCCGAAATGTTGTCGGCATTAAGAATATATATTTTTTTAATCAATTTGGATTGTCTGAGGTGGTGGCACGAATCTTAAGATGATTCAAATACAATGAGAAGACACGTATTTCAAAGGAAATTAGCCTCAACGGCAGTGAAGTGACATCCGATTATGAAACAGACAATGTCATTGTGATCGGTACATCGGTAATACCCTAAATGCACTACCAATTTGTCTAATGTCTATGTTTGACAAATTCAACAAGCTAAATTAGGTGATTTCTCACATTTTGAGGTTATACACACAGAAATCAAGGAGTTGTGCAATTCCAGATAATTCTGACTAAGCGTCATGTCGATTTCATTTCAAGTGGAAAAATAATGATAACATTTTGTTGACTTTTCCATTAATTTGATAAAAAATATATAAATAATAATAAATAAAATCAAATACAAAAATTCAAATAAAATGTTATAATCTCATTTAAACACTAACTCGTATCCTCCTGTGCAAATCTCTGCCGAATACCGGATATCTAATTGAGTGGAAAGCCTCAAACATATAAGACCTCATTTGAATATAATCTTTTGGCGTTAAAATGAGGTCTAAGGCTAAGCTATTTGTTCTTCTGCTTCATTACCTACACAATCCACAGCAACTCTTCGAATAATGGCACACTCAAAATCATTCGAGAGCTTGGTCCGCCCCCTCTATATGATCTCTTCCACCAATATAAGCCACATGAAAACACCATCCAACCACTGCAGTTCATGTTATCCTTTTGACATCCAACTTCAGCTTATCTTCTTCCTTGTCCGATGAAGCCCATAACTAGAACGTCCCTCCAGTTCTTCGTTCGGCCAAGAAATCCCTCCAACAACAATTCTTGTTGATCTGACAAAAGATGGAGTTGGTTTAACAGAGGTTCTGGACGACATCAAGTCTGATATAGCTTTGAGCCAGCCAAAATACTACCGCTCTTTCTTCACTCACAAGCTCCAACTTAAATGCAAATGAAAATATGTAAGGTTGGTGGTGAAAAAGAGACTTGCAAACTCTACTTGCTTACAAGTGGTTGTAGACAACTTGATCGAATTCTATGTCATGATATGTTGTTCTAAAAAAAATACATTATTTGTTTGCAAACAATAATCAATGAAGAATTTGAATTTAAATGAGCTAAGTGCAAAGCACTTTGACTTGAATGGATGATGAAGAATAGAACCTAAAACCTAAAGTTAGAATCTCCAACTCATAAAATTAATGAATTTTGGATATACAAAGCATAAATCTTATGTTGAATGAAGCTTTAATGTTAATTAGAATGATGCATGGTTTGATCCTAAGCGAGAACATGAATAAACATCTCAAGTCGTATAGGGATCAATCACAAAGTTTGTATCAAAATACAAACATCCTACAAGATTTAGTGCAAGAAAACACATGCAAAACTTATGATAAATTAGAAACTTGCAATTATCATCTCAATTGAAATGGACATGTTGATGAACACAAAAAAAGAGAGAAAATGGTGAAAGGATATGGCTTAGTTACAAAGCCATCATATGAGAACCTTGGAGCATTATTGTTGGTTTGCAATATAAGACATAACTCTCCTAAATAGAAATTGATTGAACAAAAAATGAGGTATTCCATGAGTAGAAGCGATATACCTCTATCATGCACTTAAGTGATTGAAGATGATTGGTGTCGAGCAATCGACACAATATGCATAGTGAAACTATCATCCACATATAAGTCCCTTGTAAACTACTTGCTGTGTTCAAAGACAATGAAAGGTTTGTAATCCATAGCATCATTCGCTCACCGGGAATAGTAAGATGAAAGCACAACCACATGATTGAAATCAATGATGCAAAATTTTTAATCAACATTGCAGAATCGCCGTGTTAGCTCAAATGTTCATTTTCTTACGAAGAACAACATACATGTGCAAAAAATGTAACTGCCTATACACGATCAAGAACTTGGGACATGATATATTCACAATCAAAAATATAAAAGTTTTAACTAATGATTGATGATACCGACATATGAATTTAAATGCGAGTAACAATGAATAAATAAGAGGCTTCTCATGTGCAAGGGACAACAACCAACAGACGATTGTGAATGCAGTGAATTCCCTACGAATATGGGTGGAAGCATATAATAGACATTATAATTTCTCACACGGGCAATTTTAACTTGTAAACAAATGCACTGTACATCAATAAAGACGATCAACATCAAGACATAAATGAAGGCATCCAACCTCTGAGGCAATGAAAATTAAGAAGGGATATACAATTTGATTGCAAATAGTCAACGACAGTTGACACAGAAAGGAACACCATAGTCGCCTACGAATGTTGAATGTCAACACACCATGAATATGATAAGATGATTGATGAATGTGTGGGAAGGATATAAATAATGAATGCAACCCATTCAGTAGTCAACTTCAGTTCATAAATGAGCTCATTCATCTACTTTATGACAATGGTGGTGGATTTGTAACAAATACAACATTGTTCTGATGACTTTGTCAAAAGGCATGAATGAAAGGAGAGCGATAAAATTTCCATCATCACGACTCAATTCCATGAAAACACATCAATATCCTACAAGCTGGAGGGTTCAACAACATTGCCAAAAACCCATTCCACATTTAACACGTCAATTACAACTAGAAGGATTTGACATGTATCAAAGAGTAACAACGTTATATATCTAAGTGTATTCAAGTAAAATCCCTCGAACATTCATATTAATTTGTATACAAATAGGTACACATAAGGGCATATATATATAATAAAAAATTCGCATCGGCCCCAACGAGCGTGTTATTGGTAGACATGTAATGTCTAGGGATGCTGCGTGGGTCATTAAATTTGAACCCGATCCTCCCAAGAAAGTAGGAGTTGGCAAGGTTCAATAAATAACCACAAAATACTCTCAAACACCCGCATGGGCTTTGGCAAGCGTGTTATTGGTACACACGTGATGCCTAGGGATGCTACGCGGGTCGATAAGTGAATTCAAGTTCGAACCCGATCCTTCTATACAGATCTATAAGAATCGACAGGGTTCAAACTTTCAAACAAATTTACTGTTGTGATAACCGATGTATTTATTTTAATATATTCATATTAGGCCTTCAATGCCTATAATCAATAGAATTCACTAAATAAAGGCATAAAGCCTGTGAAACCTGATCCTCCTAAGCATGTAAATAGGAATAGACAAGGTTTGAATCATAAGATAAATATGAGTTCAAGAAATTGACCGGAATATTTATTTTGTACATTCATATTAGGACTTTAAGGCCTATAATCAAGAAAATTCACAAAAAAAGGCATGAAGCCTACGAAATCTAATCCCATATCGGTATGTTGATAGGGTCGATAAGGTTTAATCAAATAGAATAACCTCTTACACCCCGATGATGGCCGTGTTGAATGCAAATCTTAGCAGGAGGGGTCCATTCCAAATTCTTCAAAATGACCACAAAATCCAAAAATCCTAAAATCCAAAAATATTTAAAATTGAAATCTAATCACGAAACACCTAAAGCAAAATTAATCCACTCTCCGCAACAATTTGTTGGAGTGGACAAATTAAAATTTACTTTAGCTCACATGGAGCTAATGCCTAGTCGAAAATATCACTATTATCCATTATCAAATAATCTCATACCAGTAAGGACGTGGTACGTATCCTCTGACCGACAGTTTTGTCGCCAAATGGCACCGCAGGATAAACAGTTATGACCCTAGGTTCTCTGAACCGAGTGGTTTTGCCGGCAAATGGCACCATAAAATACCAGTTATGTCCAGAGCCAATACGCTCCCTAGTGGCATCAAATCCTTGAGATATGAATCAATATGATATGATCGGTAGGGCACAAATCTCTCTGTTAGCTAAGGTGGATTCAAGTTTGTCCCCTTATACAAACACTCACCCCAGGTCTACAAGGTTCCCTTGGACGAAGCAACCCATGGCTGCCGACAAGGATCCTTCTGTCAGGTTGGGTTGACTACCTCCTCTGACTAAGTAGACCAGGGACCACGATTGCTCAGGATGATGGAACCATGGGATCTTGATCGGGTCCATCATCCATTCACCCACTATCCATTTTAAGTACAAGATAGTGCAATTTCCATTTTAAATATCAAACCTTTCAAAAAGCCCAAATTCATACCCAATTCCTAAATACCTAAACTCATTACTGCTACTATATGCTGGATATGTATCTTCTACGTATCTGATTAACGACTAGCCTTAATAGAAAGTTCTCTCTCGTGATCGAGATGGGTAATTAACTATAAAGGCTTGCGCCTATAGGAAACTAGAACTCATATCATAAAGTCCTCGCAAAATGAGGGCGAAATCTTGGTGTAGTTTCTTATCTATAAACCCATTTGCCTTCCAAAATTTACCCTGGAACTTATTTTGTTAAAACTCCCTCGCCAAATGAAAAAACGATTAGCGGGTAGAGGCCGGGGCCAAATTTTCGGAGCCCATTGTACTCAAGACCTATAGAAGCTGAATTTCACAGCCGCCTGAGTTTATGAAAGCATCAAACTTTCCTATAGTCGTAGCTTCTTTCATGACCTACTATTAGTCACATACCAACTTGGGAGGCACCTCACATTCATCAACCTGAAGACCGCCAATCATTTAGGCCATACATATAATGTATTGCGCAATTGAAGATTAGTGTAATAAAAAGTGGGCATGTTGTTGAAGATGAAGTAAATGCATACGAAATCATGGATAATGGAGTGGTAGTTTGGGAGTAGACACCCATGTTCCTTTAGTCGAATGTAGCAATATAGAGATAAAAGATCACGAGTTCATTGAAGATCATGCTAGATAGAATCATGAAGGTTAAAGGTGATAATCGCCAATAATGAGTTTGCCGAAGCTGTTCGTTTGACTAAGCAATGGGATGGTAATGTACAGTTCAATGAGCCGACCATAAATGTAGTCAGCTCAACAACAAATGTAATTCTCATAAAATACAAGATCCAAACCACTACTACAAATTTATTAAATAGGTGTCATTCTCTGAAAAACCTCACAGACAATAAATTATCATAAGCAGTCACACACACACAAAAGAGCTAAAATCCACATTTAAATTAATGGCAAAAAGAATTTTTTGCTCAACTCGTTGTAGCCTGGAAGAACCCAGACTTAAAGGTTCGGCCATCTGATTGCACAATCACATACGCGAAGAAGGATCCTTCAACTATGACATCATTGACCTTCATCTTGGAATTAATAACGAGGAAGTACATAAAACCATCATTAATAGGCCAGCGCTTGGCACCTACCACCTTGATAAAAGAAATCGACGGCAAAGAGTTCATTAAATTTTGTTTTTCAATAGCGAACAGTCCAAGTTCTTGTACGGCTCTTTTGTGCTGAACATTTATTATCACTTCAATATCATCGCCATTTCCAGAAGGCGAGGCCTCTGTAGATGGAACCTGGGCAGTGATGATAGAGATGTGGTAGAGGAGGGCGATGGCGGAGAAGAGGAGAATGATATTATGTGTGAACGCCATGGATTATTTCTAGCTGGCTTTCTATCTCTGTATGCGAAGGGGTGAGGATGGAGTGCAAGTTTCTTCATTCTTTTATAGGAAGAAATACTTCGGGCTTAGTAATTTATTAATTTTTTGAAATATTTAACTCTTTGAAACGGTAAAAGTTATTATTAATTCTTTTTGAAGATTAATAATGAAAAAAATGAATTAAAATATTTTTAATGACCTAAACATTAAAAATATATACCATTTAAATAAATATGATTTAGCTCAAATTTTATGTTCCTTTATAATTTTTTTTTGGAACACTTAGGATAATAAAGACAAACTAACACACACATTATCTATGTAATACTCGAACCGAAGACATTTTGGTTGATAATCAAAACTCTCAATCAATAGACTAAGATTAGCTGTACGGTTTCAAAATTCAGCGATATATTTATTTTGTTTAGAGGTATCTAGCTTCTACGTTATTTTTAGTTAGGTATGGTTTTTTTTTTAAGAACAACTTTAAATATTCGTTTTTGTCTATCATAGGGTTAATGCCATACATATAGTTGCAAATGACCAGGCTGCTAATGCCAATAGTTGCTTTCTTGACATTTTATTCGTTAAAAATAACTCAAAAAAACATTTAAAGCTGTAAAGATAAGGAAATTGGAGTACGAATTTTTGTCTCTAAACAGTTTAATGTAAGGAGTGAATTCCTACATGACAATCGTCGATTAAGGGTTGCATGGTCGTCTACCTTGCCAGCTAATCATATGACTTGTTTCCTTCTGTTTTACTTTTTAATATTGAAAACTACAAAAATATATAATAATAATAATAATAATAATAATAATAATAATAATAATAATAATAATAAAATGTAAGCCAACGTATATTCCAAAATTTGTCCGAAATTAGAGAAATAATTAAGTCAGATATGCTCGAAATTTTGTTTCAAAGTACTTGAAGAAACCAATGGATACAGAAGAGAATGCAAAAGGTGAAAGAGAAAACTGAAAAGGAAATTGTATTCGAATGAATGCTTTACAGAGATGAGTACAGCCTATATATAGACTAGGTAGCTGTGGTACAGAAGGTGTAAACCAATAGGAATATTACAGCTCAACACTAAAGTACCTAACAGTAAAACAGATTATTACAAATTACGGTTTATGCTCTAATACTCCCCCGCAAACTGATGGTTGAAGACTAACAGTCAGTTTGTGATGAAGTTTTTGGAACCGAGGTGTAGATAAGGCTTTTGTGAGAATATACGCAACCTGATCTGTTGTACTGATGGGAAGAACCAAAATACTTTGATTTTGTATGTTCACGAACAAATTTCTGATCAATCTCTATATGTTTGGTGCGAGCGTGGAAGACCGGATTGTTAGCCAACGCAATTGCAGAATTGTTGTCACAATATATGTTGGTTGGCTGTTGTTGAGGAATACTGAACTCTGTCAGCAACCGACGTAGCCATAGGACGTCTGCCGTGAGTGCCGCCAATGCTCTATACTCGGACTCAGTTGATGATCGGGAAATAGTGTGCTGTTTCTTTACGGTCCAGGAAATGAGTGTATTCCCGAGGAATGAGCAGTATCCCGAAGTAGACTTGCGCGACACCGGATCACCAGCCCAGTCGGCATCTAAAAAGGATTGAAGATTGAGATTAGTGTTTGTTACTGGTAACCCGTATTTGGACGTACCTTTGAGATACCGAAGTAAACGTTTGAGAAGATAGATATGTTGAGGTTCAGGATTGTGCATATGTTGTGACAACAGATTTACACTGTATGAGATATCCGGACGAGTAATTGTGAGATATTGTAAAGATCCCGTCAGTCGCCTGTATGTACTTGGATTGTGAAGTTCATTTTCGGGATTGTAAGCAACTGGAAGCTTAGTACAGGTGGGATTAGCAAGCTCTTTGCAGTCCGTGAGGTTGGCGAGCTGAAGGATTTGCTGAATGTATCTTTCCTGTGACAGAAAATAACTATTTGATTGTTTTGTGATCTTGATACCGAGAAATTCAGACACCTCGCCGAGATGTTTCATGTTAAAATCCTTGTTAAGTTGATCCAGAATTTGTTTGATAGTGGCCGAGTTATTCCCTGATATGAGTATATCATCAACATAAACAAGTATGAAAACGCAAACCTGATCCCGTTTGTAGCTAAACAGGGAAGGATCGTATTGACTTTGAGTGAAACTGATGGTGAGAAGTGTATTAGTAAATGTACTGAACCACTGTCGGGGCGCTTGTTTTAAGCCATAAAGAGCCTTTTGAAGATGACAAACATAGTCCGGATGATTGTTGTCTTGAAAACCTTTCGGTTGTTGCATATAAACCGTTTCCGAAAGCTGGCCATGGAGGAATGCATTTGCAACGTCAAGTTGTTGAACAACCCATCCATTGTGAAGAGCCACAGCAAGAAGAATCCGTATTGTTGGGAGTTTTGCGACAGGACTGAATGTCTCCAAATAATCCAACCCATACTGTTGATGAATTCCTTGAGCCATGAGTCTTGCTTTGTGAGTAGCCACGGATCCATCTGCGTGCAACTTCGTTCTATACGTCCACCTACAACCAAGGATAGAAGCATTTGGAGGCGGTTTTACCAGTTTCCAGGTTCCTTGACGTTGAAGAGCCAGGAATTCATTTGCCATTGCACGACGCCATTCAAATTTCTTAACAGCATCTGTATATGTGGTAGGATCCAGGTCAGATGTGCTTGACTGAAGAGTATGAAGAAGATTTAGTTTGTTGGTTGGCTTCAACGAGCCAGTTTTGCTGCGAGTAGTCATTGGATGAACCGGAGCATTTGAACACTGCTGCTCCATAGGTGGCTGAAGGTTATGAGTCGGGACAATATTGGTAGTCTCTGTTATGGTATTGGACACTGGAGATGAGCGAAGTTGAAGTGCAGGAGATGGACGGTCTTCCGGCGTAGAGTGTTGAATGGATGTTGGCGTTAGAAGAAATGGAGAGGTGGGCGTATTTAAAGTTTTGGTAGCAGGCAGAGTGTTGAGAGTAGCGAAAGGAAAATTTTGTTCTTGAAAAATGACATGCCTGCTAATTGTAATTTTGTTGTTATAAATATTTAGGCATCTGTATCCTTTCTGAACCTCAGAATAGCCAAGGAAAGCATGAGAGGTAGCCTTTGGTTGAAGTTTATGTCTAGTGTTTGGCGGGGACAACGGGAAGCATTCGCACCCAAAAACCTTTAGGTGATTGTAATGAGGTTTGCTGTTATAGATGTGCTCAAACGGGGATATGTTTGTGGTGGTAGGGGAAGGTAATCGATTTATGAGGTAGACTGCCGTGGAGACAGCATCAGGCCAGTAGAGGTAAGGAAGCGATGCCGCATGAAGCAGAGTCCTCGTTGTCTCTATAATATGTCGATGCTTCCTCTCAGCCACACCATTCTGTTCGGGTGTGTACGGGCAAGATTGACGATGGATAATCCCATGTTGAGTTAGAAAAGAAGAAAACTGCTGATTCATGTATACAGTCCCGCCATCTGACTGAAAGATTTTTATTTTCTGTGCAGTGTAGTTCTCAACCTGTGTTTTGAATTAAACAAAGATGTTAAAAACTTCCGATTTATGATGCAGAGGAAATAACCACGTGAACCGAGAGTAATCATCTACAAAAATAACATAATAACGATAGCCTTGATTAGAGACAACCGGAGCTGGGCCCCAGACATCCGAATGAACGAGAGACAGTAAAGATTTATTACTATGATCAGAATTTTCAAAAGACAATTTATGAGTCTTAGAGCTATTACAAGAATTGCAAGGAAAATCATATTTGCCTAAAGCTAAATCAGGATTAAAAGAAGAAATGATATTAAAGATCCTCCGGTGAGGATGACCCAGGCGTTGATGCCAGCGAGCGGCCGACTGAGGATTTGTATTTAGAGCTGTATGCGATGTCGCCGGAGACCCTGTCGGGATCTGATATAGACCACCTTTACACGGTCCGCGGAGGATAACTCTGTCAGTCTTCATGTCCTTCAAAATAAAGCCATTAGGATAAAAAATGATTGATATATTATTAACTTTGGTCAATTGAGAAATCGAAAGAAGATTATACTGAAGTGAGGGTGAGTGAAGAATGTGTGAAAGATTAAGCTTACTGGACGGGGTCGGGAGGATGCCCGCCCCGGTATGGGAGATCTTGAGGGAGCTATCGTCTCCAATTGTAACGGATTCAGAACTTTGATATGGCGACGATATGGACTTGTTATCCAGAGAATTGGTAAGATGGGTTGAGGCACCCGAATCTAAGAACCAGCTGTCGTCGTTGCTATCAGAACCCGCTATCATAGCCGTATTCGTATTTCTTGATGTCGGAACATATTGAGTGTTTAGGCGGTGCCAACACGCCTGAGCCGAGTGACCTCTATTCAAGCAAATCTGACATGTTACAGGTACCGCGGTTGTATTCCTGGATGGATTGGTATTACTTGAAGGATTACGACCTCGAGATCGTTTACCGCGACCTCTGGAATTGAAAAGAGCCATGGTGTTATCTGATCGTCCAGCGATCTTGGACGCCTCTGTAGCAAGATTCACTTCCTCGCTGAGGAGCAGCGGATAAAGTTGATCTAGAGATATCGGGGTTAACATTGTTCGTATGGTGGTCTTGAAAGACTGATAAGTGGGCGGCAGGCCATTGAGGATGTACAAGATTATGTCTTCAGTGTCAACAATCGCACCTACAGCAGCTATTTGATCGACCAAAGATTTGATTTCGGTAAGGTATTGATTCATGTTGGAGTTCTTGAACGTGATATTATGAAGCTCATTCTTTAATTGAATGACTTTGGACCGGTTTTTAGCTTGAAACCGGTTTTGAAGAGCAACCCAAATAGCCGCCGTTGTGTCGAGATGGATCACATACGGAAGAACAGGAGCCGAAATAGTGGAGCAGATAGAAGCCGAGATGTTTTGATCAGTTAGACGCCATTTGGAGAATAAGGGATTTGTGGAAGAAACACCTTCTTTATTTGTGATTGTGGGAGGCGGAGAGGTAACAGCCGGATCAAGAAAACTTTGAAAACCATTGGCGCAGACGATCTTCAGAACCTGCGATCTCCAAAGCGAGTAGTTGTCGACTGCCAGAGGAATAGAAACCACGTTCTTGATGTTGGAAACCAAGAACTTGAGATTGGATGGGATGATTTGGTCAGAATCTTCAGTGGAGTTTGGCGAATGATGATCGGCGATGGTGGAAGAAACAGAGTGATCCATGATAAGGACCTAACCTACTCTTGATACCATGAAGAAACCAATGGATACAGAAGAGAATGCAAAAGGTGAAAGAGAAAACTGAAAAGGAAATTGTATTCGAATGAATGCTTTACAGAGATGAGTACAGCCTATATATAGACTAGGTAGCTGTGGTACAGAAGGTGTAAACCAATAGGAATATTACAGCTCAACACTAAAGTACCTAACAGTAAAACAGATTATTACAAATTACGGTTTATGCTCTAATAGTACTTACCTCTCTTTTGCATAAACGGAGGAAGCTTGTTAAAGTTCTTTGAAAATACATTTAGTTTGAACTAGTTCAAATTTTAACTTTGTTTGGACCAAGTTAAAAGATGGTTTGAATAAAGCTTGAAAGAAGTTTTGATCTTGGTGCGATCCAATATTGTTCGAGTCTTATCAGAACATTATTCGAACTCAATTCAAATATAGTTTAAACTTGATTTTAACCTTCTTTCACATGTGTTGTATAGTGATTCCTTCCAAAGCAAGCTCATTTTCACACCATGGGTCTTGATACTCAGTTCGTAGCAAGCCTCTTGTACTTATATGTTATTGGTTTCGATGTTGCCTTCCTCATCAAGCTCTCATCATGAAATCTTCTTGGCCGACATGTCATCGGTCCAGCCAGCAGAACCTAGCTCCATCATGAATATATTTTTGTTACCAAGTTAGTTAATTCCGTCCGCAAACCCCAGAAAATTCCCATCACAAAATACCTTTTTGGGTCTGTTGACCACATTTTTTGTGCGGTCGACATTCTATCTTCTATTAGAATTCTCCTAGAAATGAAGCCTTTCTACCTTGGTATAGAAGTTGCCTTTAGAATCCCCTTAAGAGGCCACCAATGACGTAGTATTGGCAAGCTTTAAAATCGAGCCGATTTAAACTGAGTCAAACCACAATTAGTTCAAAATACGATTCAACTCAAGATACATATAGCCATTCCTGGCTATCAAAGGTAGTGCAAACCTTCTTTTTAGCCATTGGACCAAAATTTTTCAAATGCATGAAGGATACTCGACATTTTCCTTCCATTTCAAGACATTTGAGCAGGGAAAGGCGGGGGAGCTATTATTCTGTGCGGATACTGGATAATTTTTCCTTCTGGTTAAGCCCTCGGTACCCGAGCAGTACCGTGCAGTACCGAGCGTGGTACATTTATGAGTGATTTGACACATTTTTATTAGTCTCTGAACGTCCTCCGGACTCTGCACAAAAAAATAAATAAAGGTGGGGTGGCCTGCTCGTTTTCTTTCTTCTGGTTGAAACGAGAGGGTCAGGGAGAAGAGAGCAGCGGCGATTTCTTTTCTCCTCCCTGGAGCCTTGTGTGTTCAGCTTGCTGAAGATGTGAACATTATTTCATTTTTGTGTGGTTTTAAAGGAAGTAATTATCTCCAGTCAGAGAAGGATAAAAAAAAAATCAAATTTTCAAAATAAAAATAGTTGTATGTTTTACATAAATTAGATGGATATTTATAAATTAAAATTATTATTTAGGAAGATCTAATAGAAGTCACATTAATTTCCTCTACCATATAGTTATTTTTTCTAGGTTTTTAATTTAAAAGTTTTTTACGAATTTATTAGTCACTATGTGATATAACATGCAGTACCGGTTTATTTTATTTTAAAAATAATTGATGTAAATCAGCTTAGATAATTTAGTAATTAAAGATAAAGTTCACTATGTAATTATAAATTAATCATCAAATTTTGTAATTTTTTGTTGTTTTGTAATATATGTAAAATTTTTAAATAACAATTTAAGACAAGATTATTTTGAAGTAGTTATGTTATAAATAATAGAAAATGTTATTAGTGTAATCCAAATATTAATTGAATATTGGAATTAATAATCTGTTTATTATCAGGGTGAATTTGTTCCTTTTAAGATAACTAATGGATTTGTGTTGTCTTGCTTTTTTGGTAGCATGTCAAGATTGATGCTATACTTTGAGGGGGAGTTGGAAATTTCATACAAGTTCACACCAAAGTATGTTGATGGTAGAAACCAGCCACTCCTTGTAGAAGACAACAAATTGTTGGCACTGTTGAAACAACGAATTATGCATGCACAAAGCTTAAATTCTACAACAAACACTATTAACCTTAAATGCCTTTTTTGTGAAAATGGTAGATATTGTACCACACATGTCGGTGATGATGAGATTTGTAAGTTTATATTGATGGATGCTAGAACACATATTGTCCTCGTCTACATGGAATTTGAAGAATTAGCATAAACAAATGTTGTGGGCTTGTTTAGTCAAGTTTATATTGAGTTCATACTATCACTTTGACGGTGTCCTTAGCTATATGATCGCAACTTTGTAAACCTTTCCCTTCCTAAATAAAATTTATTTTTTGTAGGTCCACTCCAACGTTCGTTGCATTGCGAGTGAACGCAAGTGAGTACTCAAGACCTATAGAAGCTGGATTTCACAACCGCCTGAGTTTATGCGAGCATCCAACTTTCCTATAGCCGCAGCCTCTTTCATGACCTACTGTTAGTCACCGTCCAACTTTGGAGGCACCTCACATTCATCAACCTGAAGACCGCTAATCATTTAGTCCATACGTATAATGTACTGCATGCGCAACTGAAGACTAGTGTAATAGAAGGTCGGCATGTTGTTGAAGATGAAGTAAATGCATACGAAACCATGGATAATGGTAGTAGTGATACATCGAGTGGTAGTTTGGGAGGAGACAACCAAGTTCCTTTGGTCGAATGTAGCAATACAGAGATACAAGGTCACGAGTTCATTGAAGATCATGCTAGAAAGAATCATGATGGCTTAGAGGTGATGCTAGCCAGTAATGAGTTCGCTGAAGCTGTTCCTTTGACTAAGCAATGGGATGGTAATGTACAGTTCAATGCGCTGACTATAAATCTAGTCAGCTCAACAGAAGCTGTAATTCTCATAGAATTGTATGAATGTCAGATTTTTTATACAAAGGAAGGCCTACATATCTCAAGTAATGGTTGGTCGATTGTTCAGAATGTCAAATATATAAAATTAACCTCCAACAATAACAAGCTTACAATCACATATACCCACCATGAAAATCCACACAGGTAATACATTTGGCTCTTACATGCTGCGTGAAGTAAGCGACTGGGCGGGCTACAAAAACTATCTACGTGTGGGTCACAACACACATGTATCCACCCTATAATGGCTATAAGACATCAAAATTGCACCTCAAAGTTTATATGTACACACATCATTCCAATAATTTTCTAATAACTTGATATGAAGTCGAGGAAGATTATTACAAGAATAGAGTCAAAGTTTAACATCAAGGTGTCTTACATAAAGGCATGGAACTCATGTAGAAAAGTAATTGAGGCCACTTTTGGTTATTATGAGTATTTCTATTGCTCACTTTTTGGTTTCATGGAGGCTATACGTTTGTCTTAACTAGGGACCATATACAACATTCAATTGATAGGTGGTTCATGCTTTAAGGGACTATTCTTGGCTTTTGTTCCATCCATATATTGGTAGCTACACTGTCGGCCGGTGCTAAGCTTGGACGAGAATTTATGTACACTTGCCTATGTGCAACCCCCCCCCCCCCCCCCCCCCCCCCCCCCACCCACACACACACACACACACCATCTCTTTCTCTTTTTCTTTTTCTCATTCTCCATATTTACACAAACCTCTCTTAGTTCTCTACTTCTTGCCTGAAAATTTACTTGCTAGTGGAGTTAGTAGTTAACTATGAACAAATTTGGATCCAACTTCTTAAAAAGTTTGGTTAGCATAGATTGATGCCAGTAATAAAAAGATAGACGCATTTGGAATAATTGTAGAACCTAAAGCTATTAGGGAACATATACACCTCACATTACACTACTTGTTTTGATCTAATATAGATGGATGAAAGACTCACCATGATGAACTAAGATGAACTAGGAGTATTGTCATGGAATGTTCAAGAGGAGAACATTCAAGACGAATCCTTTGACTCCATTATACTTTGTAGGAGGTCTGAAATGAGAGAACTCACTATAAAACGCAAGGGTGGTCCTATTCTAATTTACACCATTGATATAAAATACAACTGCAACAATGTAAATTTCCTAAAAATGAATTTATTTAAAAAATCTAAAATTTCTGAAGTGCAGCACTATGACACTATTCTTGCAAGCATTGTGGTGCGAGGAAATTTTCATCGTTATACCAGAGTTTATATTCTATAATAACTCATGGATCGACATGTTGTGCAACATCACTCAGGTTTGGGCCTCCCAGTGCAAGACACTAAAAAGAGTTTTTAATATATTTAATATTAAATATCCCTCACCATGTCCCTCATTTCATTTCATGCCCAAGAAGGAAAGAAAGTTGAAGGAGAAGAGAAGGGGGAGAGAGAGGGAGAGAGAGAGAGAGAGAGAGAGAGAGAGAGAGAGAGAGAGAGAGAGAGAGAGAGAGAGAGAGAGAGAGAGAGAGAGAGAGAGAGAGAGAGAGAGAGAGAGAGAGAGAGAGAGAATGTCTTTTGGGGCTTCTTCATCCATAGCTCCTAGTATGAAAATTATTTTTGTCATTGTATGTGACATATGCTTTGCATCTAACTTCAATTATTTTGAATTTAATATGTTTCTCTACTGTCACTAGGAGGGTGAAAAAGGATGTTTGCACTCTGCTGTCACCAGGAGGATGAAAAAGGACATTAGCACTATGCGGTCACATGGAGGGTGAAAAAGGATGTTGGTACTCTGCCATCACTAGAAGAGTGAAAAAGGACATTAGTACTCTGCTGCACTGGTTTGTTGGAAGAGAGTTTGTAAGGACTTCTCCGCCTTGTTGTGGGAGGAAAAGGAGAGTCACTTGTGTTTAGTGCAATACCTGGAGGAGTCTCTAGGGAGTGGACATAGGTCTAGTTGGATCGAACCACTATAAAATTTGGTGTTCTTCTGTTCCTTTATGTTTATTGAATTTTTATTTTCCTCACTTTATTTTACTATAGTTGAAAATTATTTTGTGAAAATCTATTTCTATAAGTAACTGCATACTCATAGGATCATTGTGTAAAAATCTGTTAAAAAGGTTTTTTAAAATTCAAGAGAATTTTTTAATTACCAATTCACCCAATCTCTTGGTTAGCCTTGGGATAGTTCTACTAGGTCTAACAACATGCACGAACTTATGGAAGCTACATATCATATAAATTATATAATGAGTCATATTGAGCTTGATAGTTTTTTACATTTCATGGATCATGCTTATCTACAACCCTCTAAACACTTTAAATAAATAGTGAAGAGGAATATTTTAGATCTTTTGCACAATATTTTTTATTTCATACTTAGCCCCCCTCTCTTTCTCTCACTCTCCATATTCACACAAACCACTTTTAGTTTTCTAGTTCTTGCTTGAAAATTAACTTGCTAGTGGAGTCAATAATTATCTAAGAAAAAAATTAGATCCAACTTCTTAAAAAGTTTGGTTAGCATATATTAATGCCAATAATAAGATCTATGATAGATAAGATCGGCGATGGATTAAACTTATGATATATTATAGATAATGACTAATGACTGATGATGGATGAGACGAATTCCTACTAGGTTGGTTCTAAGATAGATAAATACATGATATGTGATATATGATGATTTTTTCTGGACTCGTGATGGGAATACTTTACACATTTCAGACTTGATATTGATTGACTAGTGAGACTAACTGATTGATTGAATGATAATAAATACATAATTGATGATTCATACATGGCTAAGGATTGATATGTAGCAAAGCTGATATTATATTGATGTATTGATACAACCATGATGTATGATATACATGAAATGATTCGTTTGTGCATTAATTTTCATTGTAGATAATGGTAACTTGCTGGAATTTGTAGCTTAATATGTGATTTTTATGTGTTTTCACATTGGGGTAAGGGGCTAGTGGAGTGAGATGGATGTGGGTTACAGGCTTAGGTTCTCTTTATGTATTTATTGGTCTTTCTTTCCTTTTGTATTCATGATATACTTTTACCGATGGACTATTTTTGATTAAATATCATGGCTATTGAATATATTATTTTCGACTTGAAAGAGTCTATCATTATTGGAAGAATATTAATGCATTTATATTTTCCACTATTTTTGAAAATTTGTCAACATAATTGATGTTGAAATGTTAAGAAGATGTAAATTTCCCAATTTAGCTTTTATAGCATTATAGTTGGTATTAAAGAAATAGTTGTTAGAAGAATTAAATTGTGCAACCATCTAAGCTATATGAATGATTTTGATTGGGGTAGGAATGGGGTTGTGCCTTGCATACATGAATATATACTACATCCATAAATATTTATTGTTAGAATATGTATTGTATGTTTAAAATAGGTTGAACTGATCAGACAAAAGCAGATGGACCCAAAGGGGAAAGAAATTTTGATTGAACAAGAATTATAAGCAACTTCAATTACACCTAGGGTGTATTAAAGTTTGTTGATATGAATGCATAAAAGTTCAGTGAGAGGCTGTGTAAAAAACCTCCACCATTCAAGTGATCATTTTATTTCAAATGTGCCTGATCATTGTAGAGAGAGAGAGAGAGAGAGAAGAGATAAGGTCTTTTAGGGCTTCTTCATCCATCACTCCTATTATGAAATTTATTTTGATCATTATAAGTGACCTCTACTCTATATCTGATTACAATAATTTTGAGTTTAGTATGTGTTTTTCTTCAGAAATTGTTAAAAATATAATATATACTATTTTAGTGAACATGCACAATGTAACTTTTGGCATGTGATAGATATAATTATTATAAATATTTTGATTAGATTATATTAAATTTTACCTGGCAGTTTGGCTTATACGTCCATTTATTGTGAAATGAGTACGAAATATTGATTATAAAATTATCAGGTGCTAATATATCGAATTTGGATATGAGATATACATGACATACATTTTAGGACATAATATTGATGAGTATACTAGATAGATCTTTATGTACTGATAATTGCATATGATGTGTAGAGGATGTTTATTATTATGAGATATATGATATAGAAAGTATGTACATTTTAACCTGTAAAGGAGGGCGAGCCGATGTGCTTTCTTAAAACAAAATGGGATTTTAGCATATAACTAATTGATTGAATTACACCGACAGACTAGATTGATAACTCTTTATAGATGATAAGTGATAGATAAGACTGATGACAGATAATAGAAGCAAGATAAGATCGATAATAGATAATAGATAATATTGATGACAAAGTTTGATTGTTTGTCATCATCCAAATATAGGCATTACGGAAATTAATTATTATATTTTCCCCTTATGCCAAAGTTTCTAGATGATTAAACCATTGAATTCTTAACAAGATAGATGTATCTTGGTGGATGAAATGAGTTCTAAGCAAAGATCTACAATGTGGAAGGTCGACACATGAGGTAGCAGAGGTATTTCATATAGATGCATCACCTGATCTCCGATGGATAGAATATAATGATGAAGTAGTTTGTGAACAAGTTTGTAATACCTTCTCCTAAGATTGGTTGATGATTATCTTTAAAATATTTCATTTTAATTTGATTCTAGATGATAAAATCATACTCATATGAAGTCGCGTAGAAGACCCTGCTTGCAATAATTAATTAATAATATGCATTTAATGTATTATCCACTTGACCAACGCCGTAATCAACTATCGAAGAATTGTAATCAAGCAAACCCATATGGAGTAATATGGTTAGATAGAGTAAATTAAGTTATAATTATAAGTGTTAATTTTAATGTAGCATTCAGTGGAGCAAGCTGATGCCAACTCAATCATATCAAGGTAAATTGCAGACTCTTTCACTCATCCATCATTGTTGGTTCAAATTTTGAACATACAAGTTTGTTAGATCATTTATAATAATATTATTGTGGAGAAAAAGATGGTTGGCAACTTTGAGCTTCTTAGAAATTTTGTTGACATTTTAAGCTCGGTTAATGTGTTTTGTTCTAACATCTAGCTTAGGTCGTCTGGCTTGTAGGCTCATTCTTCCTTTCCCCCAACTAGCTAGATTGTCATGGGAAAACATGCTTAGACAAATGTTTAAGCATGAATGAGAATGTGCAGTTAATGGACGATCTGAAATGATGAGCATGGATCAAATCCGTAGGAGGAAAATAACCAAAATGATTAAAGAATATACATCCACTCATTGAATGTATGCCAACAATTTTAAACTTGCTAAATGAAGGAAGATTAAAATAAAATTCTTTTTTCAAACCACATAAACTTTAAAAACAATTTTTTGTAAAATTTTTGGGTAAAAGAAGAAAGAGGGCAGACTAAGGTTTTGTTTGAGATTGCTTTCTTACTGCTTCTTAAAGTGGCTTTCTAGTATAAAAATTGTAATTTTTGTATTTGAAAGCTGCTTTAAGAAGCAGTAAGAAAGCCGTCTCAAACAAAGACTAAGAGGCGCATTCTTTTGATTCCTAATAAAACTTATTTCAAAGGAAATGAAGAATGTTGAGATGGATGGGCATGGAGTGCAATGATAAGTGGGAATAGCCAAGATTAGGTACCATTAACCTTATTGTCAGATACAAGTGAAACTAATATGATGAACAACATCTATTTAGAAGTTTTCATATATTGAATGAGGATCTATTTGGAATAGATTTCTTCATGTTTTATTTACTCAGACGATAACCACGATTTTGTTTACCCGCTACTTTAATAGTAATTTTCATAAGCATTCATTAACGTTGGATGCGAGAATCAAATATGGAGAAAACTACATCCATATAGAAGTTTTCATATAATTCTAAGGATCTATTTGGAAAACCTTTCTTCATGTTATTCTTTTTCCGTTTGGCTACAAATTTCACCTTATTTTTTAGTAAATTCTTTAATGAAAAGTTGCTTTTTAGAACAACTTTAAAAAAATCAATTTTTCTACTTAAAAATTATAATAACTTTTGCAAAAGGATGCAACCATCCCAAGTAGATCTAAGAGCTGTTGAAAGAATGAAGGGAAAAATCCTTCTAGTAGTTAATGAAAGTGTTTTACAAGTGAGATGAAGTCACCAAGCTAATACAAAGAAGAAGTATACAAAAAAGTAATCATAATTGAGAAACAAACATGAGAGATAACGACTCCAATCCACGTTTAGTTCGCTTTGCTGACAAAGTTTGTCTTTTATTAACTGAGTCATAGACATTGTTTGATTAGGTCCTCTGAAACGGAAAACAACTTGAAATAGTATTTTAACTTTGGTGATTATTCTTCAAAGAAGGGTCAACAAAACAAACAAAAAGGCTTTTCATGAAATTTTTTTCTGATAGAACCAAGGTTGTGAAAATCAGATCGGACAACGAACAGGAAGAATGAGAAGTTCATGATTCGACCGGTCGAATCAGGGTCGAACAGGATGAGATAATAAACAATAATATTATTAAAAACTAATAAATTTAACATAATAATTATGGTTGTCAACCTTAAATCTCATAATTCTAAGAATTCAAACTCCGTAATTTTAGTAGATTATTTCAAAATACAAATAAATTATTAAATAATTAAATTAAAATGATGAATATAATTAAATACTATAATTAAATTATACGACATATAATTTAATTATATTATATTTATGAATATCTCATAATTTAATTATAATTAACTTTTACATTTAATTTTAGTGATAATAAATGAGATTCTTATAATATATATTATAACAAATTAAAAATTTGAATATAACATATAAATTTATAATATTAAATTTAGAAATGTGTAATAAGAATAATATTTAACTCTTTATATAGTGTAAAGTTCACACTTTTTTAACAAAGCATTTTTTATGAGATTACATCCATATATTTTGGTGTAATAAATCTCAATATTTTTAAAAAAAAATTTAATTTTAAAAAATTTAATAAAGTAAAATATATTATTTATCCTTTATACTTTATTTAACAAATAAATAAATAAATTTGTAAAACCGGCTAGTTCTTTCAAACCTTGACTAGTTCACCGATTGAACTGCTAGTTTAGTTCGGTTCAGGCCAATTCTTTGTGGAGCCGGTTTTTAAACTAGACTGGATCGGCCAACTAATCGGTTAACAGTTGAAACGGTCAAACCAGCCTGTCCATTTAGGTTTTTAAAACCTTGGAAATAAATTAGACTTAGGCTTTATTTGAGATTGCTTTTTATCATTATTTTCACCATTTTCATGAGATCTTTATACTAGAAGGCTGTAAGAAAGCTCTCTCAAACAAAGCATTAGATGATCATAATAAATTTTAAAATTTATTTATAAATAAATATAAATATAAACAATTTATATTCTATTCATTAAAAGAAAATTATATTTATTATCATTATTAATTGAAAATCTCATAAAATACGCACAAAAAAAGATTCCATCAATATCTCCCAATTAATAAACAGAAATATGTGCCCATCTCTGATTCCATAAGATCAGACTTTGAAGATACAAAAATAAAGAAGATATTCAACTAAAATAAAGATCCAAACCCAACACTTCCCCAAATTTATTAAATAATTATCACATTTAATGCAAATTCACATTCATCACATATGCAAGACTTTAATCCAAGACCTCTTAATTGATAGTCAAAACTTCGAACCAACGGATCAAGGAGAGCTGCTTTGTTTCTGAAATCACACTTATATTATCGACAAAAAGAAAATTTTTGCTCACTCATGAGCAGCCCTTAAGAATCAAGTCTGTAAGGTCCGCTCTCCTGAATCCATATACAGATACGCAAAGGTGGATCCTATAACTTGAACTTCTTTGCTCTTCTTTGTGGAATTAATATTGAGTAAATAACGAAGACATCCATTTTATGCCAACGCGTGGCATTTATCACCTCGATGAAAGAAATCGACCACCAAGATGAATTCCTTAAATTTGTTTTATCTATTGCGAACATTCCGAGTTCATGTATGTCTCTGTTGTTCTTAACATCCTTTATCACCTCCATATTGTCGCCATTTCCAGAAGGTGGCGCCAATGTAGGCCCCACCTGAGCAGTGGAGATGGAAATGAGGTAGAAGAGGGCGACAATAGAGAAAAGGATGAGGATATTATGTGTGAACACCATGGATTATCTCTAGCTTGCTTTCTACCTCTCTTATGCAAGTTATGCTTTTTATCAGAACAACACGTCAAACAAGATTAATACCATGCCTAATGTACCCTGTCATCCATCAAACTATTTACACTTGTACCTACACCGACTGGTGCTCTATATATAGGCCAAAGTACACATCTGTAAAGGAATGAAAATATAGATTAGCTTCATATCTTCTATCCTCTTTCTGGTTCTTGGGTCTCTACATGGTATGATAGAGGGTTCCATCCTGAGGATCTCTCCATGGCGGACCAAACCTCAGCATCATCGCAAACGGGAGAATTACAAGGTGAAGTATTTTAAAACCTGACCATCTCCCCTTCTTTAAAATTTTTTGGTATCGAATCTCAAAACTCTTGTCCCAAATCAACTATCCACGAACAATTACCCCATCTAGCGGAGTCAAACCATCAAGCTACTTTGGGAAAATGGCTTCAAGCATTTTCTTGAATTCAGGGCACCATCCTCTTCCTCCTAGACTCTTCAGCCGAACAGTGCAACAGTTCCAAATCTAGCATATCACAAGCGGCTCATTACCGATCAGAACCTAGTGGCGGCGATCTGCTCGACCATTTCATCATCGGTGCTACCATATATCTTGCATCTTGAGTCCACCTCCAAAATCTGGAAAGTTCTTGAAACTCGCTTCCAATATATAAATCATTCCAAGGTGATTCAACTCAAGAACGAGCTGCATAACACCTCAATGAAAAATCTCTCAATGCGCAATACCTGATGTCGATCAAATTACGTCTGCAAGCTCGACGGTGGACACTGAGGATATTATCTTATACATCTTGAATGGACTCCCACCATCCTATCAATCCTTCAAGACCTCAATTCGTATGATGCTTACGCCGATCAACCTTGAAAATCTCTACGCACTGCTTATCAACGAAGAAATCAATCTCTATGTTGAAGCCGCAAGATTCCCCAACCCAAGTGACTCTCCAATAACATTATACAGGCACTGAGGCAGAGGTTGTCGCGGTCGCAAGAGACAGTCACAAAACTCCAACCCAAACATCTGGTCCGCGCAGCAATCCACCTCTATTTGCCAAATCTGTACCAAGAAAGGACATACCGCAGATGTTTGTTGACATCATTTGAATGTCAACTATACTCCGTCGGCAAACCAAGCGAAGACAAACAAAGCCTTGCTCGCCACTGCCGATACTCCTTCCATCGACTGGTTCTTGGACTCCAGGGCCACTTCTCATATGACCAATGGAGCTGAGAATCTTGCGCATGCCTCTACCTATCACGGTTCAGACAGCACTACCATAGGGGGCGGAAGGTCGATTCCCATTGCACACTCGGGCACGTGCCTCCTTCCCACCCGTCCCGTAAGCTTTGCCTCTCCCAACTATTACATATTCCTTATATTTCATATAATATCATTTCAATTTCCAATATCATTTCATTTCCATTCGACAATCTAGCACAATCGCCTCGGTCACCCTCATCAACGGGTCCTTCAGCTCATTGCCAGCAATTATCCTATGCTACACATACCAAAATTTCATTATGTTTGAGTTTCCTATACGACTTGTAAGGGTCATAAATTACCTTTTGAAGAGTCATTAAACAGAAAACACAATCCTCTCGAACTGATTCACTCTGATGTAGGGGGACCATCCCCGGTTACGTCACATCAAGGGTTACAATATTATATTATTTTTGTTAATGATTTTTCCCAGTTTGCCTGGTTATTTCCGATTATGTTCAAATCTGATGTAACCAAAGTTGTTATTACCTTTGCCACATTTATTGAAAGGCAAAATAATCATAAAATTAAAGCTATCCGCATAGATGACAGTTGTGAATACATTAATCAACAGTTCAAAACTTATCTTCAATCAATGGGCATTTGTCATCAAATCTCATGCCCCTATACACCCGAACAAAATGGCCTAGCAAAATGTAAGCATCGTCATATAATGAACACAACTAGAACTCTCCTCCAAAATGCATATATTCCTCACTCATATTGTCCTGATGCTACATCTACAGCTATATATCTCATAAATATAATGCCCTCAATCACTACAAATAATCCCCCCCCCCTATTCAACTTCTCTTTATTAACATGAAAACATCATATTTACATCTTCACACCTTTGGCTACGAATGTTTTCCCCTCACACCTATACATACGCATAACAAATTTCAACAAAAATCAACATCATGTGTGCTCATGGGTTATTCTGATGCACTCAAAGGTTACAAATGTATGAATATGGAAACCAATAACATAGTAATCTCTCATCACATTAAATTCATCGAAACCTCCTTCCCATTTAAACAGGTTGATTCTCCCATCACGGCTACCACAACAGCTCTACCGCCTTCTTTCCTTGTACCTATCTCGACGGCTCAAGCATGCGAACAAGACAACTCACAATCTCATAATGCTCAGCTGCCTTCTCTTTCTCACAACGATCATAGGTACTCATCACACATCTCCAACTCTCCCTCTCCACCTGCTACCCAACTAGCCAGTGTTCATACAAGACAACCCGCCAGACACACAATGATATACCGGTTACAAACTGGCTCTCTCAAGCCGTCTCATCATCTCAATCTTCTTCATCTCCATTCTAAAACATCAACATCCTTTGATCCTACCACTTTCACAGAAGAAAATAAATGCTTTGAATGGAGCCAGGCCATGACTACAAAATTCTTTGCTCTTCAAAAACAAGGCACCTGGTGTCTTGTCCCTCCTCTGACCAATGCATCCGTCCTAGGTCGCAAGTGGACATTTTGAAAGAAACTTCACTAGGATGGTTCCATCACAAGTTTTAAAGCGCGACTAGAGGCACAAGGAAATTGGCAAGAATATGGTCTTGATTACAGTGAAACCTTTAGCCCGCTGGAAAAACTTCCTGCAATTCGAGTACTCTTTACCATAGCTCTATTTCAAGGCTGGTGAATCCAACAATTGGATGTTACAAATGCATTTCTGCATGGTCATCTTACTAAAATAGTCTATATGCGTCAACCCAAAGAATTTGAAGACTTAACCAATCCGGATCATGTCTGGCTTCTTCATAAGACCATGTACGGCCTTAAATAAGTACCACACCAGTGGTACACAACATTCACCAACTACCTCATTAGCATTGGTTTTTGGCATAGCAAGGCCGACTTGTCCTTGCTCACGTTCACTTAAGATCAGACTCAAATTTATTTTCTCGTCTACGTCGACGATGTCCTCCTAACTAAAAACAATACATCCGCTATCTCGGATCTTCTTCACAAACTGCATGCTCAATTCACCCTGAAGCATCTCGGTTTGGCAAATCACTTTCTTGGCATCAAGATCCAGTCTTTCCCAGATAAGTATTTTTTATCACAAAGTTCATACACATCTTCTATTCTCCAGCAAGCTAATCTAATAAATTGTAATTCTCTGGCAAATCCATCATGTACCAATACGCCCAAAAAGGTTGAAGCTAACCCCATGCTATCAGAACCAAACTTCTACAAAAGAATAATAGGGTCTGTCCAATATCTCACACTTACTCGTTCAGATATTGCCTACGCTGCCAACATTCTATCACAACATATGCATGACCCGTCATAGTATCACATCCATCTTCTCAAAAAACTCCTTTGCTACATCAAAGGAACGATCGATTTTGGTCTACCAATCTCCAAATTCGAGCTCCGCCTTCGAACCTTCTCGGACACAGACTAGGCGGGTGATCCAATTACCAGGAAATCTACCTCCAGGTACTGCAAGTTCCTAGGTGAAACACTCATATCTTGGGCTGTCAAGAAACAATCCACGGTAGAAAGATCATCAATGGAATCCGAGTATAGAGCCCTCGCAGCGGCCACTGCGGATACTCTATGGATCAAGCATCTTCTGACCAACTTCAACATCAAGTATGATCAACCAATAGACCTCTTCTGTGACAACACCTTGGCAATAGCGCTTGCGAACAACCTAGTGTTCCACGCAAGAACTAAACATATTGAAATAGATCATTGCTTTGTTTGTGATCATTTTCACAACAACCACATTAGACTTCTGCCTATTGGCATGACTTACCAGATCACTGACATCCTCACCAAACCGTTATCAACTCCAAGATTCAAGATACTCCGATCCAAACTGACGATCACATAAGATCCATCAGTTTGTTGGGGACTATCAGAACAACACGACAAACATGATAAATACCATGTTGTCTAATGTTCCCTGTCATCCATCAAACTATTTACATGTGTACCTACACCTACTGGTGCTCTATATATAGGCCATTGTACGCATCTGTAAAGGAATGAAAATATAAATTAGCTTCATACTTTCTATCCTCTTTCGGGTTCTTGGGTCTCTACACTTTTGATTGGTTGTAGGCAAAAGGGTGAGGAGGATAATTCATGCTTTTATAGGAAGAAATACTTAGGATTTAATAATTAATTAATTTCATAAAAATATTGAACACTCTGAAACAGTAAAAGTTTTTACTAATCTTTTTGATGATTAATAATAAAAACATATGATTAAAATTAAGTTTAATCGCCTAAACATTTAAACATTTCATTTAAGTAATTACGCTTTAGCTAAAAATTTATCTTCTGTTACAGGATATTGCGTTATATATTTATTTTGTTCAGTGGCATCAATATAATTTTTCTTTTGAAAGCTTCAAAAATTCATTTTTATCTATCATAGAGTTACCATATATAGAGATAGCAAGCTTCAAATGACAAGGTCGAAGGCGAGAGAGAGAGAGAGAGAGAGAGAGAGAGAGAGAGAGAGAGAGAGGAGTTAGAGACTTCGTCAATCGTTTCTTGCATGACATTTAAAACGTTAAAAATATTAAAAATAAGGCAAGTTAAAGAAGAAAAAGAAGAAAAAAAATAAACAATTTAAGCTGTAAAGATATTACAAGTGGGGTACGTATTTTGGTATCGAAACAGTTTTATGTGAAGGAGTGAATATCTACTTTGCCATCTAATATAATGTATTGTTTCTACTAATCGATTCAAGTTCGTATACATTGGTTTCTTCTGCACTGCTTTGCTTATTAAATAATTTGATTTTTAAATGAGAAATTTTATTTTATGTGCTCTTAATATTCAGAATTAGAAAAATATACCCGTCATTTTATTTCTTGAATAAATATGCTCAAAGAGTTACAAGCAAAATAAAAATAATCCAATTGAGTTTACGATCTCTTACTAGATATAAAATAGAAAATAAAGAAGGCTGACAAGGAGCCAAACCCAAAAATAACCAAAAGGATCTACATCTAAGTATATATCAAGAAAGGTAGAGGATGTAGAGGTGTAAACGAGTCAAGTCGTGGTTGAGTCAGGGGATATTCGAGCTCGACTCGTAAGTCAAATACCGAGTTCGAACTTGAGTCGAGATCGAGCTCGACTCACAACACATAAACGAGCCTCTCGTCGAGCCGCATCAAGCTTGAACTCAAGCTCGTTCGATAAGCTCCGCTCGTGAGCCCATAAACAAGTTGAGCTCGAGCCAGCTCGCAAACCGGCCTGGCTCACTTGCACCCCTAGAAGAATGTGATCAAACCTGTAAGAAATATATATATTTCCCAAAGAAATTTATATGCACAAAATTTTGATTTTCAATCAAATATAAGCCATAATTACTCACTTGAAGTATAACTTTTAGAAATCTACATCCTTGCATAACATTTTTTTTTTTTGTATATTAATTTTTTCATACTTCATCATTTTTATTTCAATATTTGTTCAAATATCTTATGCAGGGGCGAATCCAACTTCTTTTTTTTTTTATGTTGGACAAAATTTTAATTAATTAGACAATAAAAATAATAATAACATAAATAAAAATAAAATAAAATAATATAAAGTTAATAATAATAAAATAATTACATCAAATAATAATAATAACAATATATATATATGGGAAACCCACAAAAAGGGCCTATGCGTTCATATTAATAAAAAAATACAAGTCCTAAGGTTTTAGGGTAAGAACACATATCTTCTAAGAGTGTTAACTTCTACGATATTTTAGAAAGAATATGTATCTTCTAAGATTTATGGATAAAAACTCTCTCTTTTGAGTTTTTTTCTTTTTTTAAGTTGAGATTCTATAACCAATTTATTCTTTCGGAGTCTTTCTAATGAGAATCATGTCACTAGTAGCTTCCATTGAGATTTTCTTATAGGCAAGCTTTTCAAAGGTTTGGAATGGAGACGTTGTCTTTCTATGCAAATGATCCTCCAAAATTTAAATGAAATGAAATGACAATTTATAATATTATTTAAAAGAAAACTTCTTTGAAGGTAATATATCTTTAATTATCACTAACACTAGAGATTAAACCCTTTTTCTTGTAAAAATTCAAATAAGACAATGAGTAGTGAGATGAAGAGTTTATTTTCATTTGACTGAACTAATATTGTCGAAGAGAACTAAATCCAACTGTGTTGAAGGATAAATTATATTATGATGATGAGGGGCCATCATTTGAGAGGTATACGTTTTGCCATCTTATTGTCCGATCTCCTCTAAGAGTCAAAAGATTTCTTTATGATGCTTCTCCATCATATGCAAATGATCCTCCAAAATTAGGCCAAAATGGCCTTCACTAATTAGATTATATTATTCTTAATTAAAAGTTTAGTTGTCAGCCACTAAAAAGTAGATGTAGATTATTAATAATATTTCTCTTAGATGATGTCAAATTCATTCATGTTACAACATTCATGATGGTAGAGACAGATAGTTTTATATCTTAGCTATATACAAAAATTCAACATACACTTTAAAAAAAAAAAAAAAAGATGGTTACAAAATATACCGAAGCTCTTACATGAACAACTTGGAAAGAAAAAAAAAATTATGAAGCTTGGTCTAAATATAATGATTCTAATAGTCTAAGTTATTGGTTACAAATGATACCATCCACTGTAAATAGAAGGAGTTGATATAATCAATAAATATTAACTTTTGAGGATGGATTCCATGGTTCAATTTGGAAGAGTCATGAAGAATTAGAGTTATTTTCATGAGATCATTTGTGATTTATCTAATTATTCTCCTTCTAATAAAGTAGACTATAGATTAGAGACCAAGAAGTATAATATAAATCTTGGTGTTAATGTCATAAGCAAAGGTTAGTGTTGTCGACATATATTAACTGTATTAATGATGGCATGCAATAAAGTTGACGGGCATTAGTGTTTGTTAATGGTGAAGGTGAGATATGAAGTTGGTTGGAGATGGCAGTCAAGTGATTTTGGTTTGGAGATTAGAGTCAAGTGATGATAGTTAATAAATCATAGTCAAGCAATGGTGGATGAACACTAGTGATTGAAAGATGATGAATAGGAAATCGTTGATGTGTAGTGATTATTAGGAGACCATAGTTAAGTGAAGATAGTTTAAAGATGGTAGTTGGATGATGGTGATCGGGCAACTCTGATTAGGAAACCATAGTCATACATTAGCAAACACGAAATTTCTGTCAGCACTATCTATTATCTCTAGAGCACTCTAACTCCAACTCTAGGTTTTGTTTCATGTTTCCACTCATTGAAGAATGAGTAATTTTTTAAATTTGAGAGTTGTATTTTGGAGAACTTTGCCCAAATCCAAACATACTCTATAGTAGGGGTGTCAATTTCGGGTCATGGGTCGGGTTCGGGTCGGACCCGGAACTGACCCGGGTTCAAACGGGTCGACCCTAACCCGACCCGGTTAGGCAAACGGGTCAAAAATCCGAACCCGAACCCGACCCGGCGGGTTGTCGGGTTGACCCGACCCGGAACCGTGACCCGAAATCGCCGCAGCGCGGAGCGGCAGCAGCGCATTACGCATTCGCGCGAGCGCTGGCGGAGCGCCAGCAGAGCGGGCAGCAGCGCGCGAGCGTGGGCGGGCAGCAGCGCGCGAGCGCGGGTGGGCAGCAGCGCGCGAGCGCGAGCGCTGACACGGTCGGGCGCGAGGGTGGATGCGGGCTGGCTCGGACTCGGACTGCGTGTTTCGGGTCAAACGGGTTGACCCGGCAACCCGTCGAGTCAACCCGAACCCAACCCGTTTTTCAAACGGGTCGATTTATGGAACCCGACCCGTTTTGAAATCGGGTTGGGTCCAACCCGAATTTTCGGGTCGGGTTTTCGTGTTGTGTCAAATATTGACACCCCTACTCTATGGTATGACCCATATTGATTCATTTAGTTATATATATTTCTTTTACCATGTAAGTAGCTTAATGATTAAAAAATTGACGAAAAGTTGAATTCTTCTTGTCAAAGTGCTCATTTTGAATGTATGCATGCAAAAATTGAAGATCACATGCTACTCCAGCCAACATCACATAGTTTATAAATACATTGCAATTGCTAAATTTGAGTTCAATTGGAGTCAAATTGAATTAAATTTAATGTCATTTGATATTTTCCATGAACACCTTTAGTTTAACATTAAGTTCCATGACATAAGCTTTTGAATGATTTTGAATTTAATTTAAAAATTTTGAAATCCAATTATAACATTGTACTTGATCTTTTTCTTGATCAAATGGATTGTTTGGTGATGTATCAATTCACAAACTACATATTTATAATTTCTTCCAGATTTGTAAACATGTCTTAAATAATATGTGACTTTCACTAGATTTTATCTAGGCTTCATTTGGAACAGCTTTTAAACACAACTTTTTTGCTGCTATAAGAATTTTTTTTCCTAAAAAGTAGATTTAGAAATCAGTAAGAATAAAACTATCCAAAACGAAGCAGAGATGTACAATGTGGAAGCAAGGTTGGGACATGAGGTAGCAGAGGTATTTCATTTTGATGGATAGCTTGATCTCCCATGGCTAGAATATAATGATGAAGTAGTTTTTGATCGAGCTTGCAATACCTTCTCCTATGATTGATTGATGATTATCTTCAAAATATTTCATTTTAATATGATTATGAAAAACCAAGTATGATAAAACCATACTGATCATACTCATTCACTCAGATCAATTATAATAATATTATTGTGGAGAAATAGGTGGTTTACAACTTTGGGCTTCTTAGAATTTTTGTTGACATTTTAAGCTCGCTTAATGTGTTTTGTTCCAACATCTAGCTTAGATCGTCTGGCTTGTAGGCTCATTCTTTCTTTCACCCACTAGCTAGATTGTCAAGGGCAAACATGCTTAGACAAATGTTTAAGCGTGAAAGAGAATGTGTAGTTATTGAACGAACTGGAATGATGAGCATGGACCAAATCCTTAGGTGCAAAATAACCAAAATGATTAAAGAATATACATCCACTCATTGAAAGTACGCCAACAATTTTAAGCTTGCTAAAACAAGAAAGATTAAAGTAAAATTCATTTTTCAAAACACATAAACTTTAAAAACAAATTTTTGTAAGATTTTTAGGTAAAAGAAAAAAGAGTGCAGACTAAGATTTTGTTTGAGACAGCTTTCTTATTGTTTTTTAAAGCGAATTTTTAGTATAAAAATTTAAGTTTTGTTCTAAAAAACCACTTTAAGAAGCAGTAAGAAAGCTGACCCAAACAAAGCCTAAGAGACACATTTTTTTAATTCCTAATAAAAATTATTTCAAAGGAAATGCAGAATGTTGAGATGGATGGGCATGGAGTGCAATGATAAGTGGGAATAGCCAAGACTAGGGACAATTTACCTTATTGTCAGATACAAGTGAAATTAATAGGAAGACCAACATCCATTTAGAAGTTTTTATATATTTGCCTGAGGATATATTTGGGATGGATTTCTTCTTGTTTTATTTATGTTGACCTCTACAATCAACCCAAGAATATTAAATTTGATAAAGATAACTCAGCTTGAATATGAATTATATTGGGCTTTGTTATGCACTGGTGGAGGAGGCAATCAAATGAGGAAAATCAAGCTTCTATTAATGGAGCTGATTTGTACAGAAACATTTCTCTTCCTATAGTGGGGCATGGCGGTATGGGAAAGACAACTCTCCTACAACTTGTTTATGAAGATGAAATGACAAAGGAATTTGATCTTAATATGTGGGTTTGTGTTTCCAACAACTTCGATAAAATAAAAAAGTCATTGCAGACATGTTGGAATCTCTTAAGAAGGAGAGGCCTCGTTTGGAGACACTTGAGGCACTTCAAGATAGTCTTCGGGCTAAGATCATGTCCAAAAAGTTCGTAGTTGTGCTGGATGTCATTTGGGAGGATGATGAGAAGCAGAATTAAAGTAAATGGGAGAAGGTGCTCGTCCCTTTGGCTTATTGGAGATTTGGTATTAGAATTTTGGTGACAACTCGAATGTGCTCATCTGCAATGATGATTGCAACGATCATTTTAAAAAAAGAGGGCGGAAGTATTTAGATTAGAGGGCTTGGAGAAAGATCAGTGTTGCAGCTCCTCAACACTCATGCATTTGCTGATGAGAAGAATCCTAATGATTATAAAAGATTAAGATCCATTGTTGGAAAGATAGTTAAAAAAAAGTTTTATGGATCTCAATTTGCTACAAAGGTCAACGGTGGTGTCGTGAATTTTGAAGGGATTCGAGTATGATGTGAAGGCGCTCATATAAAAAAAATGAGGCCTTGGCGATGACAGATGACGTCTGATCGACAAATGGACAACGTCATTGTGTTCGGAACATTGCCGACATTCAGGATATATATTTTATTTAATAAATTTGGATCGTTTAAGATGGTGACGAATTTCTAGGCAATTCAAATATAATCTGAAGGCATGCGTTACGAAGGAAACGAGGCCTCGAAGATGCTCGGACGACGTCTGATCGATAAACGGACAGCGCCATTGTGTCCGGAACGTCGCCGGCATTAGGAATATACAATTTATTTCATTAAATTTGATCGTTTGAGGTGGTGTCGCAAATTTCAAAGGCGATTCAAATATGTTGCGAAGGCATGCATTATGAGGGAAATGAGGCCTCTACGACGCTCGAACGACGTCCGATAATGAAACGCCTCATAAATTTTTTTATTTATGTGCTGAAAGCCTCATTTTACGTGCCAATTTTTAGGGTTTAGGTGGTGTCGTGAATTTTGAGGTGATTCGAGTATGATGTGAAGGCGCTCATATAAAAAAATGAGGCCTTGGCGATGATAGATGACGTCTGATCGACAAATGGACAGCGTCATTGTGTCCGGAACATTGCCGACGTTCAGGATATATATTTTATTTAATAAATTTGGATCGTTTAAGATGGTGACGAATTTCTTGGCAATTCAAATATGATCTGAAGGCTTGCGTTACGAAAGAAACGAGACCTCGAAGATACTCGGACGAGGTCTGATCGATAAACGGACAGCGCCATTGTGTCCGGAACGTCGTCGGCATTAGGAATATACAATTTATTTCATTAAATTTGATCGTTTGAGGTGGTGTCGCAAATTTCAAAGGCGATTCAAATATGTTGCGAAGGCATGCGTTATGAAGGAAATGAGGCCTCTACGACGCTCGAACGACGTCCGATAATGAAACAGACTGCGCTATTGCAACCGGAACATCAGAAATACCCTAAATTCACTATCAATTTGTCCAATTGTGATTATGACCAAATTTGGCACGTAAAACGAGGCTTTCGGCACATAAATAAAATAAAATTTATGCGCAGATGAAGGCATCTCTTTTTGAATTCAGCACATGAATATGGATAATAATTTTTTTTTTTTTGGACATTTAGGCCATTTAAGGCAAACTCACACACACAACGCATACACATAGACTCGAATCATGAACCTCTTAGTTGGAAGCCTAAGCTCTCAACCAATAGGCCACGGAGAGTTGTGTTGGATAATAATAACAATAATAATAAATTATTATTAATATTAATATTTATATTTATTTAAAAAAAAAAAAGAGAAAGTCAAATGAAATGTTAAATCGCATTAAAATTCGATTACCTCGTTTGCATCAAAAACTCTGAGCGAATCCTCTGCTAAATCCCGTAAATTCCGCTGAACGCCTCGTTTGAACACAAGGCCTCTTCGTTAATGCAGAATCAAGTGAGCTTGTTGGTTCCTTCAGATCAAAAAGCACACTAGCTCTCGCATCCCTCCACCTATCCGTCCGGACTCACTGCCAAAGTAAAACTATCGCTTGCCTTCAGATCCCTCTCATTCTCTTTTCCAGTTTTCCTCAAAAACCAACAGACCCGCTTCCAACTATGGTCCAACCTTTTGGTAAGCAGATTACAATTCTTTGTTTTCTTATTTCATGCTAAAGGAGATCTATTCCTGAGCCGCACACTTTACCTCTCCACGTAACCTCTTCCTCTTCCAATCAAACGAACAATCAAACCAACACAACGAACTGCAACTTTGCCGAACTCCTCGCATCCGCCACCCTTCTTCCTCGTCCAGCTCCCTCAACTTGCTGCAGACCACTCACAACTTCAGTTCTTTGTTTCACGACTTCTACACCCCAAACTCCTATTCATTTATAAGACCTCCTCACTCACCCGTGAAGCTACAGCCTCTCCTTTAGCTTTAACTGTGGCTTTAAATTAAAGTTAAAACTTCTGGCTCCCAAGTGAGAGCTCTCTCAAATGTCTGTACCTCTTCCACCATAGCTTTGCCATATGACCTATCTCACACAACTTTTTTTTAATTATTATTTTAGCTGACAGAAAATAAACTCACTCATATAATTGTCCTCTTTTAGCTTTTCTCTTTTTTTTTTTTTTTTTAATGTCTTTTGTCTTGTTCTATTTTCTTCTCTTTACTTCACTTCGTCTTTAGTGATGATTGCGAGTAGTAAAATTAACATTAGCCTTATGTCCATAAGAATGACAAATAAGAGTGCATCATTCAGTTTTCTGATTATGATAATAATAACTATCAATATTTAATGAAGTTAGTCAGTTTTAATTATTATACTTTATTGTGTTATATATATATATATATATATATATATATATATATATATATATATATATATATATATATATATATATATATATATATATATATATATATATATATATATATATATATATATATAAACTATTTAAACTAGAGTTAAATTATTTAATTTTTATTAACTATTTTTACTATAGAGATTTAGTTAATTTATTAACAATTTAAACTATAGTTAAATTAGTTAATTTTTATTAACTATTTTCACTATAGAGATTTAGTTAAAATCATGACATCTTCTTGGCATGATATATAGACTCTCTCTCCTGCCTCGAAGCGCCGCTCTGGCGATTTAGGGCATCCTTCGTGCGATCGACGCCGTCGTTGTCGCGCTGCTTTCCTCTCCTGGTTTTCGTTTTGTTTCGGTTAGATCTGGCTGGTTTGGTGTTCCTTTGGTGGTCTCCTGCCCTTTGGGGAGATTTTCTCCATGGCGGCTGCTCCTGTAGCAAATCCATGGGGGAAAGCTGCTGATCCGTCTATCTCGCTGAAGAAAGGCTTTTTTAATCTTGATGCTGAGGGCTCTTCGTCTCCTCCTAGATCAAGATCTTTCAAAGAAGTTTTAGCTGGTGCTCCTGCTTCAGGTGATATTTTTCCTAACGTTAAGCAAGATGTTTTTAATGGTGTTCCGGCGGTTCTTTTGTCGGATGAAGAAGTTCTTAAGCTTGCTTCACCTTTTCAGTATACTTTGGTAGGTAAATTTGGTTTGAGACGCCCTAATCTGGATACCATTCGGAGTTTTTTCGCTTCTTTGAAACTTTCGGGTTTTTATTCTGTTGGGCTTTTGGATGATAGGCATGTTGCGATTCAACTATCTAACGATCTTGATTATAGCAGAGTGTTCGCTAGACGTTCTTATTTCATTTATAATTGTCAAATGCGTGTTTAGAAATGGACTCCGTTTTTTGATATTAAAGAAGAATCTCCGATTGTTTCGATTTGGATCTCTTTTCCGAATTTGCGATTGCATTTCTTTAATTCGAAAGTGCTGCATGCGTTGGGTTCTATTTTCGGGAGACCGTTACAAACGGATCAGGCTACTGCCTCTAAAACTCGGCCGTTTGTTGCTAGAGTTTTGGTTGAGGTTGATATATCCAAAAAACATCCGAAGGAAGTTTGGGTAGGTTCTAAAGCTTATGGATATATGCAGAAAGCTGAATTCGAGAGAGTCCCTGAATTTTGTAACCATTGCAAAATGCATGGTCATGCTGTCACGGAATGCTTTAAACTGAATCCGGATTTGAAAAAAAATGTTGTGCAATCAAGCGGAGGACCTGGATCTACCGTGAATAATAAAGTGTACGTGCCCATTGTGAACAAGAATGTGGAAGAAGAAAATGCTATTCAGGCGGAACCGTCCTCTGCTTTGCATAACGTTTTGTTGGATGTTGGTGAAGGAAATGATTTGGAAGAGAAAGATTTGGGGAAGGAAATCATTCAGGAAAAATCGGAGGAGATTTTAAATAGCATTGATAATGCTGTTGTGAATAATAAGGGAAAGGAAATTATTTCTGATCCCAAGCTTTTTATTTTAGTTGATGATATGTTAAATGAAATGCCTATTATCTCTAATGCCGTGGCTATTGAAAATGCTTTGATTGCTAACCAGGATATTACTGATTTAGGAGATGGAGGCTTTAATACTAACTTGGATACTTATGAGGAAGGGGAAGTTATTCCTGTTTCTAAGGAGGATCTTTCCTCTCTTAATAATCAAGGTACCTCTTCTTCCTCTCCTAAGTTAAAGGTTCATAATGTTGTGGAGGAGGATTTGCTTGCAAAAGGTGGAAAGAAAAAAGGTAAACAAGGTAAAAATAATTGCTCTGCTACACCAAGATCTACCAGAGCTCATAATTCCTCCAAAGAAGGTAATGATTAAGGTTCTTATGTGGAATGTGAGGGGTATTGGTGGCAAGGATTCCAAAAATAGAGTTAAAAATCTGTGTAGAATTAACAACATTCAACTTCTTATTTTAACTGAACCTCTTATCAATGGTGACAAAATTGCTGATACTGCTAAATGTTTGGGTTTTCGTATGTTTTTTGCTAATTGTTTGAATAAAATCTGGATTATGTGGAATAATCATATCGATGTTGACATTGTTATGGATTTACAACAAGTTGTTCATTGTCAAATTAAGGTTGGTAGTGTGATTTGTTATGCTTCTTTTGTGTATGCTGCTTGTACTAGAGCCAATCGGGTTATTCTTTGGGAACAACTGGCCAATTTTGCTGCTAATATTCAAGGTCCGTGGTGCGTTGGTGGGGATTTTAATATTATTGCTAATGCTAGTGAAAGAAGGGGAGGTAAATGTCCTAATGCTAGAGCTATGGAAGATTTCAATGAGATGATTAATGACTGTCATCTGAATGATATAGGCTTCTGTGGCTCTCCTTTCACTTGGAACAGGGCTAACTTGTTCCAAAGACTTGATAGATTCTTATTTAATCATGAGTGGTTGGCTATATTTTCGGCCACCAATGTGGAGCATCTTAGTAGAACTCTGTCTGATCATGCGCCTCTACTTTTAAATATTAATGTTATCAATAACACTGGTAATTTTGCCTTTAGATTTCTTAATATGTGGTTACTTCATGATAATTTTAATATGGTTTTGGAGGATAATTGGAAAGCTCCGGTGTTTCCTGACAATAATATTTCTAGTATGTTGAGACTTTGGGCTAAAATGTCTAGATTGAAACAATGTTTGCGGTATTGGAACAAAAATACTTTCAAAAATGTTTTTTCTAATATTTTGGAAATGGAAGCTAAAGTTATTGAATGGGAAGGTATCCTTATTGATAATCCTTCACAAGACATTACTGCTAGACTGAATGAGGCCAGGAATGATCTGCTTAACCTGCATGCTCAAGAAGAGGCTTTCTGGCAACAAAAATCGAATGCTAAATTTGTGATTGAGGGAGATAAAAATACAAAATTTTTTCATGCTTTGGCTAATAAGAATAAAACTAAAAGCAGAATTCACAAAATCATTAATAATGAGGGCATTACTCTTGACTCTGATGAATTAATTTGTAAGTCGGGTGTGGATTACTTTATGAATTTGTTTAATTGTAATGATAGAATTATTCCTATTTCTAATCCTGAGGTTATTCCTAAATGTATTGTGGATGAAGATAATGTTATGCTTTGCCAATTACCTACGGATATTGAAATTTTTAATGTTATTAGGGATATGAATGGAGATGCTACTGCTGGTCCTGATGGTTTTACGACTAAATACTTCCAAAAGTCGTGGGATATTGTGAAAGAGGATGTTATTTTTGCTGTGCAAGATTTCTTTAGAGGTAATCCTTACCCTAAGTTCTTTTCTTCTTTTAATATTATTCTTATCCCGAAAATTGATGGAGCTAAAAGATGGTCTGAGTTTAGGCCTATTAGTTTGTGTACTTTTTTTAATAAACTTAATTCTAAAATTATTGCAGTAGATTGACTACTATTCTGCCTAAAATTATTTCTCTAAACCAAACTGGTTTTGTGAAGGGGAGATGTATTAGTGATAATGTTTTACTTGCTCAAGAACTTGTCAATGATATTAATGTTAAAGTTCCTGGGGGGAATATTGTTTTTAAGTTGGATATAACCAAAGCGTACGATAATTTAAATTGGAATTTTCTGTATAAGATTTTGTCTTTATTTGGTTTTAGTCATGAATTCATATTATTAATTAGGAATAGTGTGGATAACTGCTTCTTCTCTGTTATTATAAATGGTAGAAATCATGGTTTTTTTAAATCCTTTAAAGGTCTTAGACAAGGCGATACGATTTCTCCTGCTCTTTTTATTATTGCTATGGAATATTTATCTAGAGGTTTAAATGACCTTTTTGCTAAGAATGTTAATCTTAATTATCGTAATTTAAGAGGTTTTCCTATATCTCATTTGAGTTTTGCTGATGACTTCATTATTTTTGCTAATGGTTCGATAAAAAATATTAAAATTTTGATGAAATTCCTTTCCAAATTTCATAAATGTAGTGGTCTTAAAGTTAGTAAGGAGAAGAGTAATTTTTATGTGGGTAAATCCATTAATCAAAATAGGATTTTGGCTATCCAAAGGGTGTGCGGTTTCCAAGATAAAAAGTTGCCTATAAAGTATTTGGGTACCCCTATTTTTAAAGGTAAAAAGAAGAATTTCCTCTTTGATGATATTTTCTCTATAATCCAAAAGAAGTTGGCTAATTGGTCTACTAGTTTTCTTTCTTTTGGTGGTCGGTTGGTGTTGGTGAAAGCTGTGCTTAATTCAATCCCTATATATTTGTTCCATACTCTTATGCCCTCTTCGGCTTTATGTAATAGACTTGAGAGAATGATCAACAAATTTTTCTGGGGGTCTAAAAACAATTCTAAAGCTATTCATTGGGCTGCTTGGGACAAAAATTGTGGTGTTTTTGAAGAAGGAGGATTGGGTTGTAAGAGTTTAAATGACACTGCTATTGCTTTTTCTCATAAACTTTGGTTCTCTTTTAGGTCTAATAGTAGTTTATGGGCTCGTTTCATGAATGCTAAATATTGCTTTAATAGGCACCCGATTTTTGGCTACTTTAAAAATACTGATTCTCTGAGCTGGAAAAGGTTGTGTAATATTAAATGGGAAGCTGAAGAGTATATACAATGGGGGCTGGGTAGGGGAGATATTTATTTTTGGCAGGATAAATGGTTGGGGGATTTTTCTATTGACTCCTTTCTGAATACACACACTTTGGAGCCTATTAAAGTTTCTAATTTTATTATAAACAATGGTTGGAAGGTGGACTGTTTGAGAAATATTCTCCCTAATAACTTAGTTGATATTATTTTGAGTATTCCTCTGAATGTTAACAGCTCTGATAATATTATTTGCTCTGCTTCCTCTAACGGTAAATTTCAAATGCGTAAACTTTGGGAGAAGTTTCGTCACACTAGGGAGAAATCTGATAGATTTGCTGCTATTTGGCATAATTCTTTTCCTATTACGTACTCTACTTTTGTGTGGAGATGTTTTTTAAAGGTTTTTTTACCTGTTGATAAACTTTTACAAAAGAAAGGTTTCTTTTTAGCGTCCAAATGTTTATGATGTTCTAATGTTGAAGATATCAATCATCTTTTTATTAATGGTCAAATTGCTAAGAAAGTGTGGTCTTATTTTATTCAAATGACTAGTAAAAATGTGGTTTATATTCCGGATAACTTGTTTGAAATGGTGGATAGTTGGTTCATACCTAAGAAAGGCCATATTTTCAACCTCATTCCGATTCTTATATTATGGTATATTTGGAAAGATCGTAATGAGGCTAAACACGACAATATTAAGATGGATGAGGTTCGTATTATTGATAATGTCAAAAGGAAAATTATTCAGCTTTATAATTGTAAGGTTATTTCTTCTAAAGCTTTTTATAAATGTAAGAACATTGGTGTGGATTTGGGCATCCAGATGTAGGTTGATACCTCTTATTATGTGGATTCTTTTGTTTACTGGATTAAGCCTCATCATCCTTATGTGAAATTAAACACTGATGGGTCCGTTGGTATTGTGAATGCTGGAGCGGGGGGTCTTATACGTGACTCTAATGGGGATCTTTTAGCAACTTTTGCTGCGCCTGTGCAGAAGCTTGATGTTTTCTGGGCCGAGCTAACTGCTTTGTTTCTTGGTCTCCAGCTCTGTGTTAATTACGATTTTTATTCTGTTTGGATTGAAGTTGATTCTAAGCTTGTTGTGTCTAGTATAACTGAAAATGTTACTGGTAATGCGCAGAATTTCTATATTTTGAGAAAGATTAAGAATTTACTGAATTTGTTGAATTATAAGATCTCGCATATTTTTAGGGAGGGTAATGTTTGTGCTGATTGGCTTGCTAATAAAGGCTCTCATCTTATGAGTTATGAGGAAATTGATATTAATTATCCTGATACCTCTTTCAGAGGTATGTTGTTAGTTGATAAACTGTCTTTGCCTTACTTAAGACATGGGTGATTGTGGTTTTTTCTGGGTTGTGGATGTTCCTGGTACTTTGCTGGATGCCTCTGCTTCTTGCGTTTTGGTGACTGGCGTAAGAACTAAAGTTTTTGGTTCCTGGTTCTGTTGTTTCTTTATTTGTTGGTTAGCTGGGGGGTTTTGGGTGGGTATTTTGGGAGTTTTTTTCAGTGGTGGTTGTCTGGTAAGATGGTCATGATTTACCTGATGCTGCCTTTTTTACTTTCATGTTTCGGGTATGAACTTTGCTGGTTATTGCAGTCTGTATTTTAAGTGGAATTCTGGAAATCTGGGTACGCGGATAGGGGAGTTTTCATCTTGTTTCGTTTTTGCTGTTTATTTTAATCTGAATATGTTTTTGAGAAAGGTTTGCAGGTTTTTCAATTGGAGATGTTCTCTTCAAAAGGTATGTCTTTGGTGCTATTTTTATTTTCTATATTGCTCTTTTCTCAATTTTTGCAGGGAAGCGATGCCGAAAGTTTTTAAGAATATCAGGCTTCTCCTTTTTTGGGTGCTGTATACTCACAGCCCGGTCTCAGTTCTGTATTACTTTTGTAATAGTAGGGTGAGGATCCTCCGGCTCGTAGGTTTTTTGCTTTTTGATTTTGATATTGTAGCTCGTTTGAGCAGTAGGGAGCTAGAGGAGCCTCCTAAGGACTTTGTAACCGTTTTTTTGAATCAACGCGTAGGCCCCTAAGAGGGTTTTAACCAAAAAAAAAAAAAAAAAAAAAAAAAAACTTAGTTAATTTCATTAACCATTCAAGTTATAGTTATTTTTTTTTAGCTTCACAAATTATTTGAACTAATTTAGTTAATGTCATTTGTCAGTTATTCATTTTTTTGTGATGTTTTAATGTTGTATATTTTCTCTTGCCACCTCATTCTTGTCATCGCCTTCATCGTCGGTTTATTACAAAGGTATAAAATTCATAAACTCAAAAACCTCGAGAGCTCATTTCGGGCTTCGTGGCGCACCGGAAAATCGTCTATACACACCTTTATTGCGCGTGGTGGGATGGAACCCTGGTGCGGTGCCAACGACGAAGCGGGTAATAACTTTAAACTTGAGAGCCCGTTTTTGGAGTTCGGGGCACACCAGAAAACCACCTTTATACGCCTTTATTGCGCGTGGTAGGATGGGACCCCAGTGCAGCGCCTATGACGAGACGGGTAATCACCTTAAACTCCATCTCGATGTTAGCGGCGCAAAGGAATACTGCTCATGCACGTCTTTATTGTGCGTGGTGGGATGGGACCCCGGTGCGGCGTCTACGATGAGGCGGGGTTACTTATAAGTACCAGTACATGGGAAAATAACTGTGTTTTTATGCAGGTGCACACCCGAAGACCTCATACACGCTTTTATTGTGCGTGGTGGGGAGAAAGTACACAGTCAAGGTGTCTAAAAGGCACCTATCATACTCGCCTTTATTGCGTGTGGTGGGAAAGCTAGTCTCCCAAAATTTTTCCTAAACGGGGGAGACGCCGAGAGGCTGCCCAAATTTTTTTTGGAAAAGACAAGGACTTGTAAACTTTTGAACTGCATTGGACTTGGACAAAAAGAAAGAATTTTGACTAAAACTTGAACTTGACATGAACTTAAAGCTTAAACAAACTTTAACCAAATGAAATGAACTAAACTCAAGTTCAAATAAATGAATAAAATTTGGACAGTCATGAAGGATTTTTTTTTATTGGACCTGATTGAACACATTTGACTCAAACTTGAACTTGTACTTTGAATCTCATTTGATTCAAAATCAAGTAGAACTTGAGCATGAATATAACTTGATCTTGAACATGAATGAGTGATCAATAAGATGCTTAATTTGAACGATTTCTTCAAAATTTCAATTGAGAGATAACAACATACAAGAGAGAATTAAATAAAAATTGCAATCAAATATCAAATGAACATAATGATGAATTCATGAAGTGATATCCAAGCATCAAGTTCCAAGAATAATTTACTTGGAAGGATCAATCAATTACAAATGAGTAAATTATGCTTCATGCATAATTTGATCACAAGCTTCAATATAGAGTTTATTTCTAGACAACAATAATGAACTTGCAAATAATCATTAACATGAAACAAATATATAATACAGTTACATGCTCATAATTGATTCAATGGACTATTAAGGGATCATCACTTCAATTAGAATGTAAATCTTAACAAGTAAAGTGAAAGAAAATTGCAAGAGTTAAGGATTTGATTATAAAGCCATGGTGTGAGCTTTTAGGTTAACCTAATTGACTCATAACATGGGATTTGGTCCATCATTGAGCAAAGTTCATGGAATTGCAAGATATGTGACAAGCTATTACAAATCATTATGCATGTTGCAAATAACATGTGGAGGCAAGAAGTATAACTTGTCTACAAGCAAAATGATATACATAAATGATTTACAAACTTTGACATGAAAATAACAATTAAGTTGCAAGGATTGTTGCAATCAAAATAAAGATATTGATGAATAAACTACTACATTCATTATATAAATTACAATGAACTTTGAGAATAAGGAAACGATGAATGTAGCTTGTTTATAAGGAACACAAGATTTTGGAGGTATGGTGATCAGAAGGTCATCATATGATGACTTTAGAGCATCATTTGAATGATAGTGCAATCCTTCCAATAGCATATTGGACATGTATAAAATTTATGAATTGATGGATTTGCATTGTATCATTTACTCATGATTACACAATGTATAGGTATATATCTCCAATGAGATACACAATTTATTTGCAGATGATAGTGAGCAACTAATGATAGCTATCAAGCAGACATAAAAATGATGGTAGCTTATGCATAATCGACGTCACATTACTACAAATAAGTGCACTATAGCAGAGTGCCACATACTATCTACAAGCAAATGCCAGAAGATACACATGCAAATGCAATAATCTATCAATCAGCAGAATGAAGTTTCCTACATACACACATATAGTAGCAAAATGCACAATGAATGCATTAAATGCAAATACTTATGGGTCATCACAGAAGACAAGTTATAAGAGACCTACAACACATCACGTACCATCTACGAACAAATATTAAAGCACTACAACAATTGCAAACTCCTTCAAGTTATTGTATAAGACCCTTCTTATACACAATACATTATCTACGTACAAATATAGAAGAGCCGTGATAAATTCAAAAGCCCTTATATACAACGAAAGATCTGTAGTACATACAAGCTCTCTGCAAAGACAGATGTATATGCCACATGTCACTTAAAGGTAGATGCATAAAGACTTCAATAAATGCAGTATCCTGAAGTCAATTTCAGTTTATGAAAGAATACATCTACTTGCCTACTTGTAGCAGTGATGGATGTACTACATGAGCCAAATACCATAATAAAGTACATGAAGAATACGATAGATACAAGCTCCCACGAGCTTCTGCTGGAGCCCCGCTATGAATATTACATATAATTCTACAAACAAATGCAAAAAAAACTATAATGAATGAAAGTATAAACAAATAGGTAGGAAATTAGTTAGTACACTACAATCTATCTGCATAAATTATACAAGTAGTGCACGACAGTCTACCTATACAAAGCAGCAAATAATTCAATCTAGAAGCTGCTACAACATGCCACCGGATCCGCAACTTTTATGCAAGCGAATAGAAGGTGTCTAAAAATACTTTTAAAGTACCCTCGCATGTGCACAGTAGTTCGTATACACATAGGTACACTAAAAGGGGAAAAAGCAATAATGAAACCCGCATGGGCCCCGACGAGCGTGTTATTGGTACACACGTAATGTCTAGGGATGCTACATATGTCGACAAGTGAATTCAAGTTCGAACCCGATCCTTCTATACGGATCAATAGGAGTTGACAAGGTTCGAACCGTCAAATAAATATATGATTGTGGCAATCGATATATTTATTTTAATACATTCAGATTAGGCCTTCAAGGCCTATAATAATGAGAATTCACTGACAAAGGCACAAACCCTATGAAACTCGATCCTCCTGAGCTAATAAATATGAGTAGAAAGGGTTCAAACTTTCAGATAAATATACGGGCATGAATGTGATCAAAATATTTATTCTATATATTCATATCAGGTTTTCAAGGCCTTTAATAAAGAAAATTCACAAACAATGGCACAAAGCCTATTAAACCCGATCCCCTATTGGCGAGTTGATAGGGTCGACAAGGTTCTCTCAATTGAAAATGACCCCAAACATCTTGATGATGACGTCCGTGTTGAACGAAAATCTCAACTGGAGCGGTCCATTCTAAATACTTTAAATGTCTCCCAAATAATTATCAAAACTCCAAAGAAATTTCAAAATTCCAATTCCAAAATATTTAAAATTTGAAATCCAACCATCGAATGTGATCAGAATATTTATTATATATATTCATATCAGGTTTTCAATGCCTTTAATAAAGAAAATTCACAAACAATGGCACAAAGCCTATTAAACTCGATCCTCTATCGGCGAGTTGATAGGGTCGACAAGGTTCTCTCAATTGAAAATGACTCCAAACATCCTGATGATGACGTCCGTGTTGAACGAAAATCTCAACTGGAGCGGTCCATTCTAAATACTTTAAATGTCTCCCAAATAATTATCAAAACTCCAAAGAAATTTCAAAATTCCAATTCCAAAATATTTAAAATTTGAAATCCAACCATCAAATTCTTAAAGCAAAATCTATCCACCCTCCGCAAAAATTTGCCGAGGTGGACAAATTAAAATTTACTTCAGCTTACGTAGAGCTAATGCCTAGTCGAAAATATCTCTATGATCTATTCTCAAACAATCTCCTGTTAGTAAGAACGTGGTACGTGTCCTCTAATCAAGGGTTTTGTCACCAAATGGCACCACATGATAAATGGTTATGACCCGGGGCCCTCTGAACCGAGTTGTTTTGCCATCAAATAGCACCAAATCCTTGAGATATGAATCAATAGAATATGATCGATATGGCACAAAGCCCTCTGTTAGTTAAGGTAGATTTACATTCACCCGAAGTCTACAAGGTCCCCTTGGATGAAGCAACCTATGACTGCCAACAATGATCCTTCTGTCAGGTTGGGTCGACTATCTTCCCTGACTAAGTAGACTAAAGACCACGATGGCCCAGGACGACGGAACCATGAGATCTTGATCGGGTCTATCATCCATCCCCCCACCATCCACTTTAAATGTAAGATGGTGCAATTTTTATTTAAATATCAAATCTTCCAACCCAATTTCCAAACATCCAAACCTTTAAATTACCAAATCCAATCCTATGCTGCTATTATAGCCATATACCACATATCTCTACGTATTTGATTGACGACTAGCCTTAATCAAAAGTTCTCTCTTGTTATCGAGAGGGGTAATTAACTATAGGGGGTTGTGCCTATAGGAAACCAGAACTCAGATCATAAAGTCCTCACAAAATGAGGGTGAAATATCAGGGTAGTGTCTTATCTACAAACCCATCTGCCTTCCAAAATTTACCCCAGAACTTAGTTTGTTAAAACTTCCTCGCCAAAAGAAAAAGCACAACAGAGCGGGCAGAGGCTGGGGCCGAATTTTCGGAGCCCACAATTTACTCAGACGACAACCACGATTTTATTAGTAATTTTCATAAGCATTCATTAACACTAGATGCAAGAAACTAATATGGAGAAAACTACACATCAATATAGAAGTTTTCATATAATCCTATGGATCTATTTGGAGATCGAACCTTCTTGATGTTTTTCTTTTTCTGTTTGGCTACTAATTTCACCTTACTTTTTACTAAATTCTTTAATGAAAAGTTGCTTTTTATATCAGCTTTAAAAAAGATAATTTTTCTACTAAAAGTTTTATAATAACTTTTGCAAAAGGATGGAGCCATCCCAAATAGATCTAAGAGCTGTTGAAAGAGTGAAGGGAAAAATCCTTCTAGTAGTTAATGAAAGAGCTTTAGAAGTGAGATGAAGCTACCAAGCTAATATAAATAAGTAGTATACAAAAAAGTAATCATAATTGAGAAACAAACATCAGAGATAACGACTCCAATCCACGTTTAGTTTGCTTTGCTGACAAAGTTTGTCTTTTATTAACTGAGTCATAGACATTGTTTGATTAGGTCCTCTGAAACTGAAAACAATTTGAAATGGTATTTTAACTTTGGTGATTATTATTCATAGAAGGGTCAACAAAACAAATAAAAAGGCTTTTCATGAAAAACTTTTCTGATAGAACCAAAGTTATGAAAATCGGACCGGGCAACGAACAGGAAGAATGAGAGGTTCATGATTCGACCGTCGAACTAGAGTCGAACCGAATGATATAATAAATAATAATATAATTAAAAATTAATAAATTTTACATAATAATTATGTCAGTCAACCTTAAACCTCATAATTCTAAGAATTCAAACTTCGTAATTTTAGTAGATTATCTCTCAATACAATTAAATTGATAAATAGTTAAATTAAATTAAAACGATGAATATAATTATATACTATAATTAAATTATACGACATATAGTTTAAATATATTATGTTTATGAATATTTAATAATTTAATTATAATTTACTTTTACATTTAATTATAGTGATAATAAATAAGATTCTTATAATATATATTATAACAAATTAAAAATTTGAATATAACATATAAATTTATAATATTATATTTAGAAATGTGTAATAAGAATAATATTTAACTCTTTATATAGTGTAAAGTTTACTCTTTAATAAAAATACATATTTTATGAGATTACATCCATATATTTTGGTATAATAAATTTCAATATTTTATAAAAAAAATTAATAAAGTAAAATATATTATTTACACTTTATTTAACAAAAAAAATGTAAAACCAGCTGGTTCTTTCGAACCTTGAGCAGTTCACCGGTTGAACCGCTATTTTAGTTCGATTCAGGACAATTCTTTGTGAAACCGGTTTTGAAACTAGACTGGATCTGCCAACTGACCGGTTAACAATTGAATCGGTCGAACCGACTGGTCCATTCAGGTTTTTAAAACCTTGGATAGAAAATGAGACAGGCCAGCTTTATTTGAAATTGCTATTGATCATTATTTTTCACCACTTACATGAGATATTTAGGCTAGAAAATTATAAGAAAGCTCTCTCAAATGAAGCATTAGATGATCATGATAAATTTAAAAATTGATTTATAAATAAATATAAATATAAACAATTTATATTCTATTCATTTAAAAGAAAATTATATTTATTATCATTATTAATTGAAAATATCATAAAATACACACACAAAAAATTCCATCAATATCTCCCAATTAATGAACAGAAATATGTGCCCATCTCTGATTTCATAAGATCAGACATTGAAGATACAAAAATAAAGATGATATTCAACTAAAGTAAAGATCCAAACCCAACACTTCCACAAATTTATTAAATGATTATCACATTTAATGCAAATTCATATACATCATATATATAAAACTTTAATCCAAAACCACTTAATTGATAACCAAGACTTCGAACCGACAGATCAAGGAGAACTGCTTTGTTTCAGAAATCACACTTAAATTATTGACAAAAAGAAATTTTTTGCTCACTCAAGCAGCCCTGAAGAACCAAGTCTGTAAGGTTCGCTCTCCTGAGTCGACATACAAATATGCAAATGTGGATCCTATAACTTGAACTTCTAATTTGCTCTTCTTTGTGGAATTAATATCGAGTAAATAACGAAAGCCTTTCATTTTATGCCAACGTGTGGCATTTATCACCTCGATGAAAGAAATCGACCACCAAGATGAATTCCTTAAGTTTGCTTTATCTATTGCGAACATTCCGAGTTCTTGTATGTCTCTGTTGTTCTTAACATCCTTTATCACCTCCATATCCTCCCCATTTCCTGAAGGTGGCGCAGCTGTTGGTGGTGCCGTTGTAGGCTCCACCTGAGCAGTGGTGATGGAGATGAGGTAGAAGAGGGCAACCATAGAGAAAAGGAGGAGGATACTATGTGTGAACGCCATGGATTATCTCTCGCTTGCTTTCTACCTCTCTTATGCAAGTTATGCTTTTGATTGATTGTACGCAAAGGGGGGAGGAGGATACTTCATGATTTTATAGGAAGAAATACTTAAGGTTTCATAATTAATTAATATCATTAAAATATTGAACACTCTGAAACAGTAAAAGTTATTGCCAACCGTTTTGATCATTAATAATAAAAAATATGATTAAAATTATGTTTAATCACCTAAACATTAAACATACCCTTTAAATAATTACGCTTTAGCCCAAAGTTTATCTTCTGTTACATAATTCAGCGTTATATATTTATTTTTTTCAGTGGCATCTATATAATTTTTCTTTTGAAAGCTTCAAATATTTGTTTATGTCTATCATAAGGTTACCATATATAAAGCTAGCTAGCTTCAAATGAAAAGGTCAAAGTAGAGAGAGAGAGAGAGAGAGAGAGAGAGAGAAGGTCAAAGTAGAGAGAGAGAGAGAGAGAGAGAGAGAAAGAGAGAGAGAGAGAGATACTTCGTCAATCGTTTCTTGCATGACATTTAAAACGTTAAAAATATTGAAAATAACGCAAGTTAAAGAAGAAGAAGAAAAAAAAATTTAATGCTGTAAAGATAATACAGGTGGGGTACGTATATTGGTCTCTAAATAGTTTTAGTGAAGGAGTGATATCTACTTTGGCATGTAATCCAATGTATTGTTTCTACTAATTGATTTAAGTTTGTTTACATTGGTTTCTTCTACACTGCTTTAGTGCTTTGTTTATTAAATATTTGATTTTTAAATAAGAAATTTGATTTTATGTGCTTTTAGTATTCAAAATTAGAAAAATATACCCGTCATTTTATTTCTTGGAGAAATATTTGAGTTACAAGTAAAAATTAAAATAATCCAATGGAGTCTACAATCTCTTACCAGATACAAAATAACCAAAAGGATCTACATCAGAGTATGTATCAAGAAAGGTAGAAGGATGCGATGGAATCTTTAAGAAAATAAAAAGTAATAAAAACATATTTCTCAAAGAAATTATATGCATAAAATTGTAATTTTCAATCAAAGATAATGCATTATTACTCACTTGACGTATAACTTTTAGAAATCTCAAATATCTTATGGCTATATGGTATATTTCAAGTACCATAAAAAAGCACATTATTGTTAGTTTGACATAGACGTCGGGTGTCAATATTGATGATTTCAAGCTTCGACATTGTATTTGAATCTATTAGAATCATTCAAGATAATGAGACAGAAGTTGCATCTTTGAAAAATGTGACAAACATCAAATGGGAATCAATTGCCCGTTGGAAGCTAAGATAGAAATTTAAAAGCTTGAAGGATGTAGAAAACATTAACAAATCTTTGTTAATGAAAAAAAAGAATTATCTCTATCTCTATGTAAGTTAAATTATTCTATATATGATTTTGGTATAACATTTCTTATTTATACAACTCTTAAGCATATGTTCCTTCATATATTAATATAGGAGCTTATTAATTTTTATAATCAAATTATTAGAAGGAACGATAATTGATAAGCTCTCAATTTTCATGTAAGAGTAATCGAAGTTTCTAAGAACTTGCTCCTCATAGGAGATTAAGTTCATGATAAGTCCTTACGATGTACTTGAAATCATTGTATCTTATTAAAAATCAAATATATCTTTGTTAGATCTTTGATTTAGTGGAAAGTTAGTCCCTGGTTGGAAGATATTGATCTTAATCCCTTAATTAGTATAGAATTTAGCACGGATTACAAGCTTGTTGGCTCTTTTAATTATATTATATCCTTTATAGTTGGAAGATATTGATACCTTTTTAGGCTTTAACATTCTAAAATTTTTATATGAATACAAAACTTGCATCTTCTCATGCTTAAACATTCTAAGATTTCTAGATAATTAATTTAAAGATATATGTAATGTACGTTAGTGAATATTCTTTATAAGAATTAAGTTTCTGTACCTTCTAAGGTTTACATCTTACGTGATTTTTAAATATATGTAAATTTTGAAATTTATGCCAGGAGAGATTAAAAAAAAAAAATCTGTCTTCTAAGCTTGTGCCTTCGGAGAAATTAAGAAAAAAAAATACTCCTAAGGCTTATGCCTTATATAGTTTTTGGAAGGTATATATATATATATATATATATATGAAGAACCCACAAAAGGGACCTACGCATTAATATTAATAAAAAAGATGCAAGTCCTGAGGTTTTAAGGTAAGAACACATATCTTCTAAGAGTGTTAACTTCTATTTTATTTTAGAAAGAATATGTATCTTCTAAGAATTATGGATAAAAACTCTTTCTTATGAGGTTTTGTTTTTTAAGTTGAGATTCTATCAATTGTTCATTCTTTTGGAGTCTTTCTTGTGAGAACCATGTCACTAGTAGCTTTCATTGAGACTTTCTTATAGGCAAGCTTTTCAAAGGTTTGGAATGGTGATGTTGTCTTTCACTTACCCTCATCTAATCTTTTTAAATAAAATGACAATTTACAATATTATTTAAATGAAAACTTATTTGAGGATAATATATCTCTAATTATCACTAACAATGGACATTATATCCTTTTTCTTAAAAAAATCCAAATAAGATGCGAAGTAGTGACATGAAGAGTTCATTTTCTTTTGGTTGAACTAATTGCACTACAAAAAAATAGGGCTACCGCAGCACAAATTTTGACCTATACCAATGGTTATAACTGCTGCTTTTTTCTAAAACAGCTACAAGAACATTGTAATTGCAATGCATTGTAAGGACTTTCCACAGCCGTTTATGGACCAGTTGAGTAATTTTACCGAAATGCTAAATGTACCAGTGGTTATAACCGCTACAAACTTACAGAATTGCAGCGGTTATAACTGCTATAGATAAGAAAAAAAGTAGTGATTTATAAAATTGTGGCGGTTATAACCGCCACACTTCTCTCTATAAGAAAATGAATAAGCAATATTGCTAACCAAATTTCTTTCCATCATCATTTGTCAGATCTTTGTTTCTTTCATTATGTTAAATATCTATATTGGCATTGTTTGAGCAGAATGTATCCCTTAACAATCCTTCTATATCATTTGTTCTTAGTTGTTCGCTTTGAGTTTTCACTTCGTTAACATTACCAATACTACTAAATGTTTATGATTTTGTACCTTCAGCTACAAAAGCATGTTCTTCTCTATGTCGATTCCAAACAACATATCTAGGGAATAATTTTTTTGAGAGTAGATGCAACTTGACATCTTTTATATAATGAAAGTATACCTGTTAATGCATAATTTGCAAGGGCAAAGAATTTTTTGTGCTGAACTTTGACTTTGAGTTGCAAAGTCCAAAAAATTCTCAACGCCTTTAATATAATTACTACTCTATTTTGATTTTGCTATCCAACTCTTATCCATAAAAATTGAGAAAATAACTTCCAAATAGTTTCTGAGAAATATTACTCAATTAGCTCATCATCTTGTACATCAAAATAAAGAAATAAGTATGGATAATGAACAATGCGTTATGATCTATTCTTCATTCGTAACGAAGAAATATCACACAAGTGATCATTAGCATACTGTAGTCATGGTAGTACTCTAACTAGGTCGAAATGATTCACCTTCCTTACAGTTTGCATTCTAGCATGAAAACCTTCTATGCCATAACCATGACTCATATAATACAATTTTTATACAACAAGTCTCATTATACTAACTAATACTTGTAAAAATTATTTGATCTATGTCCTTAGATAATGTTTCCATTCAATGTTAATAAATAAGTCTTAGATAAATATTTAACTTAAAAAACTTCATCATTTTGTTAGCTTATACTAATTAGTTATATTTCAAACTATAAACTAAAAGGACTTTTTTAATTATGAAATAATTTTATATAATAGATTTCATGTACTATCTATATCCAACATATAAAATTTTTTCAATCTAAGTTCGAAAATAATTTTACCATTCAATTTAATAAATAAATGTTAGATAAAAATTTTACATTAAAGCCTTTACAACATAGTTAACATATAGATTCATCTATACTCAGTACTCACATTTTTTTTAACTTCACACATAATATTTACATTTATATGAATCATATAAATAACATCTAAGATGATGTGTGAAACACATAACAAATATAAACTTTTTCTACTAACCAAAAGTAGATGTAATATGTTTGCATGTCTTGATGATCTATGCATGTGAGGCATAGAACTAATGGAAGGAACAAATTCCTTTGATTCATCTCTTAGACCTTGATTAGCATTAAAGAGTAAACCTACCTTGACATGCAATTCATGCAATTTCAAGAAATAACTTCACCCATGAATCCTTAATGGTGCATGTCAAAGAGTTCTTAACCAAAACAAATTTGGGCTATGCAAGAATGCAAAACGCATTAGACTTTGTAAGGCCTACACATTCCTATCATAGTTTTTCCTACTTCAAATCATTTCCTTGATCATCATCATAAAAGGGCATGAGATTTCTTCAACCTAATGTGCAAGCATTTGAAAAAAAAAAAAAAACCTTAGGTTGGGAGACAAACCGATCGCTAGCAGGGAGATTCGGAGGAGCTGGACAAGAGCGGATGGCCGGACTTTGATCTTTGATGTTGATGACCGATTGAAATGAGATAGATCGAAAGAGAGCGGATGGAGGAGAAGGGGGCAGGTGCATGGAGGAGAAAGGGGCGGGCGCACATACGAGAAAAAGAAGAGGCAGGATCATGAGTCGCGGGAGTCCAATTGGTTAAGAAGTTAGGTTTCAGCAATAGCATCAGTTTAAACTGCCGCTTATTGCAGCTGTTAAAACTACTAGTGTTTTCAGCGATTAAAACCACTACTAATACCTAGTTTTGGCAGCAGTTTTCAAACCACCTATAATAAGTGCTACGAAAGACCATGTTTTTTAGTAGTTGGTAGAAGAAAACTAAATCTGGTTGTGCTGAAGGAGAACTTATATTATTATGATGAGGGGACATCATATAAGATGTATAAATTTTATCAACTCTATCATATTATTAATTTTTTGGTGGGAGAACTCCATAATGATGTGATGATACTCTTATTGTCCACCTCCTCTAAGAGTTAAGGGTTTTTAGTATGATGCTTCTCAATCAAATGATCCTCCAAAATTAGGCCAGAATGGCCTTCACTAATTAGAATATATTATTCTTAATTTAAATATTAGTTGTTAGTCATTAAAAAGACAATATAGAATATTATTAATATTTCTTTTAGATGATTCCAAATTTGTACAAGTTACAAAATTCACGATAGTAGAGACAAATAGTTTAATATCTTAACTTTATAAAAAAATTCAACATACACATAAATAAAAGATAATTACAAAATATACCCAAGCTTTTACATGAACAACATGAAAAGAAAAAAAAATCATGAAGCTTGGTCAAAATATAATGATTCTAATAGTCTAAGTATTAGTATTGGTTATAAATGATACCCTTCATTAAAATTAGGAGTTGATATCATCAGTAAACATGAACTTTGGAGGATGGATTCCATGGTTGAATTTGGAAGTGTCATGAAGGATGAGAGTTATTTTCATGAGATTATTTATGGTTTATCTAATTGTTTCCTTCCAATAAATGAGACTAGAGATTAGAGACCATGAAGTATAATATAAATGTTGGTGTTAATGTCATGAGAAAAAGTTTGTGTTGTCAACATATATGAAACAAATTAATGATGGCATGCGAAAAAATTGGCAGACAAAAGCGTTTGTGTCCATTGTGCGCATCAATCATATTGATGAAAGCGTATATCAACATTAGTAGTGATGTTGGTAGATGAAGTTGGCTGGAGATGATAGCCAAGTGATTTTGGTTTGGAGTTTAGAGTTAAATGATGATAGTTAATAAATCATAGTCGAGCAATGGTGGATGAATGCTAGTGGGTAAGAGATGTTGGATGAGAAATCTTAGTTGATTAGTGATTATTAAGATACCATAAGAAAGTGAATATAGTTAGGAGATGGTAGTTGGATGATGGTGGTCATTCAACTTTGATTAGGAAACCATAGTAATGTGTTAGCTTACAAGAAATTCTTGTCGGCACTATTTATTATCTCTAGATCTCCCTAACTCCAACTCTAGGTTTTATTTAAAAGTTTCCATTCATTGAAGAATGGGTATTTTTTTAAAATTTTAGAGTTGCATTTTGATGAACCTAGCCAAAATCCCAACATACTCAATTGGGTGACCCATGTTAATTCATTCAGTCATATATATTTCTTTTACCATTTAAGTAGCTTTATGATCTCATAATTGATGTAAAGTTGAATTCTTCTTATCAAACTGTTTATTTTGAATGTAAGCATGCAATAATTGAAGATCATTGTTGACCCTTACACATAAAACCATGCGAAAAGAGGCAAAAATGATGATTTAGGCAATGCGTGCATTAACGAAACACATCACTTAAGGGGTCAAATGACATCCAAATGCCAAACAAATGGTATCATTACGATCAGGACACTGAATTCTACTGGGTCAAGGCCCCTCGCAATTTAATTGGATGAGATGAATCAAAAGGGACGACCAACACCCGAAATTAAAGTGTGAGGCTGATCAAACGATGTCGGACGGACAACATCATTATTTCGGAATATTGCTGACATTTAAAGTATACATTTTATTTAATTAGTTTGGATCATCTGAGGTGATGGTGTGGATCTCTAGGCAATTCAAATATGATGTAAATGCACGCATTATGATGGAAATGAGGTATCAGTAATGCTCAAACAAAGTCTGATTGCAAAAAGGACTACACCGTTGCAACCGGGACATCGGCAATACCCTATATGCATTACCAATTTGTCTAATTTTGATATTCGATAAAATTGACATGCAAATTGGGGAAGTCGGCATGCAAATAAAGGAAGTGGCACTCTAATCTATGTGGTTTTGAACCAGTTAAAACACTCTATCCCTTTTAAATTAATGCCAAATGACTAAGCGGTAATATAGAAATTAATTTAAATAATTTAAGCCAAACTATTGAGACCAAATTGGGAAAACAAATCAAAGCCATTAAGTTCTCATTAATAACCTTACCTCATTTCTTGGAGCTCTCCCTGATTCCGTCAGTTAGCCCGTCGTTTCAAGGGTAGCTGGCCTCGTCTCGATTTTCTCTGATAAAACGAAATAAAACGAAGGAGTTTAGGGATTTTTTTCTCTCGCTCTCAAAAATTCACTGGTCGGGGCTTAAACTACGTCTTCAGGTTTCCAAAACTTCTCAGACCTCCCACTCCCCGAACCACTCGTCAATCTTCCCTCCCGTCGCTCCTATCTACTTACGCGAGACAATAAAAAAAAATCTCTGCTTTTGTTCTTGCACCTCCACTTTAATCCAACTCCACACTTCCAGATTTCTACAAACCACCTTCCCTCCTTCACGTTGAAGCCTCCCGAGCAGATCTCCTGCTCACGTGTAGACAGCCCCTTCTCCCTTCTTCATTCACCTAAGCCCGTCAAGGCCACTAGTCGTGTATACGCCTCTTCAAATTTTAGCCGAACACCAAGCTTCAGATCCGAGTCTTTCCTTCTCTCGATAGATCATTATAAGATGTCATTTATAGCTAAACTCTCATGTGAGCTCCAGCACAAGCCATACGTTTTTCTCATGCATTATTTTCCTTAAGCTTTTCCTTTATTATCTTTACTGTTTCTTTCACGTGAACCCTCTCCTTCATCGGAAACCTTACAAACCATGACCCGGTGGCTAACAATTTCTCTGTTTCCTTCGTCAACCCCTTGCCTAGAGTGCCCTTTTCTACTGCCGAACTGCACCTTGGAGTGCTAGACTGGAGCTGTTCGTTGGTGGGTTACTCGGTCGGACTAAGGCCGACTTTTCCTAAGCCTGCAGAATGCGATCAAGAAGGTTTGGAACTTGAAAGGTTTGGTTGATCTTCTCTCGCTTAATGATAGTTTTTTTTTGTTCAAATTTTCCTCACCCGATGAATTTGAGGAAGTTTGGACTGGCGGCCCGTGGTTCTTTTTTAGGAGGTCATTCATCCTCCAGAAATAGATGCCAAAATTTAAACCCAAAATAGATTAATGCAACTCTATTTCCATTTGGATTAAGATAGTAGATCTTACCTTAGCTGTGTGGAACCCTATGAGTATCTCAAAAATTGCCAGTTTTGTTGGACACCCTTTGGTGGTGGACGCTCTCACCGCGCGAAAAACCTGATTGATGTATGCTCGTGTGTGCGTTCTAGTCACAAATAATTCCTCTTTTCCTGATGAGATCCCTATTTCTATAGATGGGGAAGACATGGCTTTGCAAGTCATTTATGAGTAGAAACTGGTTCCTTGCACCGGTTGCGGTTCACTCGTTCATCCCTCGAACTTATGTCACAAGAAGCCACAGTCTATTCCTTCGACCAGACCTCAAAATAGGGGGAGGAGCTCCAGTCGCGCTCGGCCTCTACATCTTCCCCCAAAGGCTCCAGGTCCAGCTCTTTTACCCTCTTATGTTATCCTTGCTAATACCAGTACACCAGTTCCCGTTACAAATCACTCCTCTGAAAACCATCCCCCTCCAGATGCTGCCACTGCCCAACTTCCTGTTACCTCCACATCTCAAACCTTTGTTGACCTCATTTTTTTATGAGGTCATTAGTGACCCACCCATCCTTCAGATTAATCCTGACCCCAGATCAATTTAATCTCCAAATCAATCCAGACCCTAGAATCCACTCTAGACCCTATGATTTTTCCAAATCAACCTAAACTCTAGGATTCTCCTAGATCCAGACCTTAGAATCTATTCTAGGTCCTAGGATCCTTCTAGACTCCAGGTTCTAATTCAAATCTCAAGTTAATTCAAATATTCAAATCAAATCCAGACTTATAAACTTATCTAGATCTCAATATCAAGTTCAACCCAGATCCTACCTTTGATCTAGCCTGACCATATCCTATCACTTATGATCATCTAAATGATCATAAATGATATGGATAATTCAAATTCAATCATCCAAACTCAAAATCCAGATCAAATCCAAAATCCAGACTCAAATCCAAAGTCCAGAAGCCTTGTCCTAAAGGCCTTTTTCAGTGAATTTTCAAACACTTGGAACCCCAGCCTAATGACCTCTGATTCAGGGTTTGTCAGTTGTATAATGATGGGACATGTCTCTGGAGGCAACCCTCCAACTTTGAGCCCATTCTAACCCCAGAAACTTAATCAAAATCCAAAGGCTGCAAAACCTTCAAATATTTACAGCCCATGCCACCGGATTTGCCATTAAGAAGATTCTGACCTTAGAGCTTTCACCAAAGCCTCTAGTCACTTCTAGACCTTTAATCTTGATATGTTGAGCATTAAACTGTATTTTTCTGGACCAACTTTGACCCCCAGTTGACCAGGAGTCAAAATGACCAAAATACCCCTATGGGGTTCAAATAGGGATTTCAAACCAAATGAACTCTGAATTAAACGCAACCATCTCCAGCAAGTTTCAAATGTCATTTCAAACCTGTCGAACCCATCCCTAACCCCTGGGTCAACCTCGTTGACCAAGTCAACAGGTTTGACCCAAGAGGCCTTTTAAGGGTCCAAACAGCTGTTTTGACCCAAATGACCCATTTAAACCCTAAAACCACCTCTACCAGACTTTAAATATTGTATCAAACCTGCCCAGCCTAGACCCACACCTTGGGTCAACCTGGTTGACCCAGTCAACCTATTTTGACCAAATCAACCCTTAAGCCTTTCCACTTTGAATTAAATCCCAAATGCACCCAGGTCTTTGTCAAACCTTCTCCAGGCTTTTTAATTAATCCCCTAAATGACCTTAGCTGCCACCTCACCTTTTGTTGATCAGTTGACTGGTCAACATGGTCAACAAGCCTATATAAGAGGCTTAAATCCTCAAATGGGCTTGACCCAAGCTAGCCCATCCTATATTAAATAATTCCAACAATTCTAAAATACTTCTCACATGCCACCTCAGCACCCCTTGACCCATTGACTGGTCAAACAGTCAATGGGTGGTCAAATGAGCCTCTTAAAAGCCTTAATTAACCTCTTAAAATTAATTCTACCTAATCTAAATCCTTCCAACTGTTAATACCTCTTCTAGAACCTTCCTAGAACTCATCTTAGCCTTTGGATGGAGATCTAATGGCTCTTGATCAAGACATGTGTCCAAAGGGACAAAAAGGAGATTTAACACCTCATGCCACCTCTTGTCCTTTGATCCCTTGATCCCATCAACTCCACGGACACTTGGCAACCATCAAAGAGCTCATGCAGTCAATCCTAACCATCCAAATGCACTAAGATGGCTTGCATAGGGAAATATCTTGATGACATGCAAAAAGAGATCACCCTAGCTCTCTCACTCAATCCCTTTTGCTCCAGAGCCATTCCAGCCCCCAAAACCTTCAGAAAATATTCTTCAAGCATTTCCCTAGCCTTCCCAAGTCTTCCCCCACAAGATCTTGGCCTCCAAATCACTCATTGGTGAAGAGAGATAGTTTAGAGAGAGAATCAGGGAATATCAAAATAACTCCTGATCCAGCAAGATCCAGCTCTTAGAGTCTTCACCAAAGTTGAAGATGACATCTTCAGATTTCCAACAAGCCCAAGAAAACAAAAATACGATGGTTGGATTGTAAGTTATACATATTTGAAGTTTAATTTTCAAATTGAAACTGTAGAAAATCTAAAATACATGGAGCCTCCAAACTCTAGGCATTGTTAGATTATGTTTCCATCTAGCTACAGTTCAAATTTCATCTAATTTTGTTGAGTATTTTGAAAGTTATGGGCATTTGAATTTTTTTAGCTCTGGTTCAACCAGAGTCGTCCGATCGCGCCAGAAGGCACGATCGGACGGCCCAGAAGCGGCCACGTCGCCCTTCCCGAACGTGCCATCTCCCCTTGGATTCGAACCCGCGCCATTTCAAACCGCGGGTGATGACGTGGCGCAATCTAGGCCGTCTATCCCTCCCGCGGTCGATCGGACGGCTGATCTAGCCGTCCGACGTGGTTAAGTGGCGGGACCCGGCCCTGCCATGTGGCGCACTGCCACTGGAAGCCACCGATCCGGCGCCAATCATTGAAAATGGTCAAAAATAATTCAGAAAAATGCCCAGATTTTTCAAAATTCATAGAAAATCGAATCTTTCACCAAATTGAACGTTATTGGGCTCGTTGGAAAGGTACTTGAATGTAGTATTTACCAAAATTAAGTTGAGTTGGTTTCTGTATTGTGAGATATTTTTAGTTGTTGAAATTAAGTGTTTTACAAATTTCTCACAATCCAGTGATCAATTGAGGCCCAAACTTTGGTGAAAGATTATTGGGTATCTTAGACATGTTCACTGATTTTCTTAGGGTCAAATACCCAATGAATGTCTGTTATGTGAATTTTCAAGGTAAATGGTCCATTTTGGACTCTAAATTTGGAAAATTCATAACTCCTTAAATTATTAGTATTTGCTGTGACTTTTCTGTGGTGTGAATGTGTTTGCATAAGGGTTAGACACAGCAAATTTCAAGCCTATTTGAACATTAGAGAAACCTAGGGAAAATATTTAAGAAAATGTCTATTTAACTTAGAAAAATCATAGAAAATTATAAACACACCCAATATGGGTGAAACTTGAACATAGTAAACCTAGTGACATTTGACACCTTAGGTTCAAATATCATTCAATTTGGAGTTCATTAGGTCAGATAATTAGACAAGTCAAACTTAACCCTTTAATTGAGCTTTAAAATTTTCAGAATTTCCAATAAATCAAGTTTAAATCCAAAAAATACCAAAAACCCCTCAAACTGACCAGAATCATGTCCTTAATCAATGAAAATTAAAATCCCATCTATCAGACATCAAATAAATCTTAATTTAATTTGAATTGAAAACCAATGTTTAATTAAAATAAATAATTAATAATTATTAAAAATTCAAAAAAAAAAAAGCTCAAACACTTTATAATCTCTTCTTGGGTCATTCCTGACCTTTGGAGTTGATTTCAAGGAGTTTGGAATTCATTTGGAGCAAAATCAAGAAAACCCTTCTAATTAAACAATTAAATAAATTCCATAAATACATCAAACTTTGAAAAATCATAACTAACTCTAGAAAACTCCAAATTGACCAAACTCAATGGAATTCAACTCAAAATCAAGTCTAATATTTATTAAAAAATTCAAACTTCCAAAATCAGTTAAAGTCAAAAAGTCAACTTTTTGGTCAAACATAAGTCAAAAACTAGTTCAAATCTTCGAACCTTCATAACTAATTGTAGAAAAATCTGATTTCAACGTACTTACCTTCTAACGGATCGTATTAAGGTCTAGTATTTTAATAAAATACAAACCTTCCAGAATTTGAGCTTAATATAAAAGTCAATTTTTGACCCCTTGATTAAATGATTAGAATAATCCAGAAGATTCTCAAAACTCGAAAATCACTCTAAAACTCCAGAAATATTTATTCAACCTTAAAATTAGCAATCAACCAACAGTTAAAATCAATATTAAATCATTAATATTTGAACTCAAATTTAAATCTCTCCCTAAGCCTTTCAAACAACCAGAACTTCAAACAACTTTAACAATTTGCCCTCCTTAGGACATATCAAAACCACACGACCTATATCACACACTTTAGATGGTTTGATAGGACAACCAACTCTAGTTTTAGGATAGGCCGGTGTTTAATTTTATGTTGTGTGCCGGGTTTTTGAGCTTTCACTGCATGCTGGTTGTTAGCTTAGAATTGATTGAATGTCTGTTTATTTATTTACTGCACTCTATTGAGCATTTAAATTTCAAATATATCAACTGCTTGAGATTGAATATTAACTTCTTGAGATTGAATATTAACTGCTTGGGATTATTTATATAACTGCTGATTATTAGGATAACCCTGCAGGATCGAGTATAGATTTCTTTATTTTGATTAATGTAATTTTATATAATTTGAGTTGTATTTAAAGTGATTTGAGTTGGGATGTTTAGATCCAACTTGAATTCCAAAGAGGAGAAGACATCCCTAAAGGGGAGAGTTTTCGTCCATTTAGAAGATCAAGTTTGGATGCTCTTCAAATATCCAAAGAGGAAAGATAACTCCCCATTCAAGGGGGGGTTTCTTTTAATTTGGATATTCAGAATCGACGAATCAAGATGTTCGTGAGAAGACGAAGAAATGGACGACGAGAAGAATCCCAAATCTCAAAGTCACTTGAGTCCTAGGTTTAGAACCCGTGTTGTTGTCAGGGGCGCCCGGCCACTTTACTTTCAGCAATCCCTAGTTTGTAATAAGCAAGGCACTTGCCTATGGACTTTCAGTTTGAATATTAATTTAATTGATTTGATTAATGTTTGATGTTGATTGCGATATATGATTGCCTGCTTTTTGTAGTTTTTTGGCGATTCTTGCATGTTGATTTTGATTTAGCCTGGAATCTGATCGTAGGCTCTTAAGGACTCATTAAAACTTTTTCTACTTAAATCAAATTAAAATATTTAAGCTCATATAGAAACTCTAACGTTTTAGGAAGTAAGCCCGTGACCGCCGAGAGCTCTCATTTCATAACTTTCATTCAAATTCAAGCCTTTAATCGAGTCAATCAGCATGCATCGCATTAGCAACAAATTTAAAAAATCTCAAAAACTTTAATTGCATTATCTTAAGCATCAAACACCCAACATAAGTCTAAGGGGCCAATTAGGATCTACTATAGATGTCGGCCCCAACTTCTCAATCTTTTCTTAAATAACATCCCTACCACTTTTTCATATAAAACCAGATTCATTTATTTTAAATCGATTAGGTGGTTAGCTGGCTCCCCAATCCAGGCCGGGGTAAGTCCAGATCTGCACTGCATTAGCTAGGTTCGGGTCACTTTTTAGTACATAATTTAGACTTAGGTTCCGAGGCTGGCTCGGGCCATAAGACCTCAACCTCCGGGAATGGAATCCCAATTTTCTAATAAAATTGATCACTTAAACATTAAATCACTTTCAATCAAATTCAAGCCAAACACTTAGGATATGTTGGGGTGTTTCTGGAGTAATTCAGAATCTCAAAACACCTCCTATACTTCTCCCTTCGACTCCAGAAATAAATGTTCAAATTTGATCCAATCCCAATTGAAAATTTCAACCATTTTTCTCCTTTGATATTGATCTTTGAAAATCTAAATAAAATTTACACCGCTATTTTAATCGAGAGTTTTCATAGGAAATTTCGATTTCCTACGATGTAATTCACTACGAGGGCTTGCGCTCGTAGGAGATTTAAAAGCCCAGAATTGATTTTCAAAATTAATTTTTTAAAACCTTTAATTAATTCTCTTTGAGAAAAATAAATACAACGATCATTATCGTTATATCCAAATGATTGATAATAAGTGATATCCTCCTTCCTTGGAGAGATATATCATTCTATTATCCTGATTTTGATTATAAAATTAATGATCTTTTTATCCAAATTAGCGTAGTCAAATAATTGATTAAATTCCATTTCGATCCTCCGGAGTCAAATGTGATTCTCCCTTTGAGTTTGACTACAATAATCCGGATAAATTTGAGATTCTGAAATTTGAACCCATTAGAGAACGATATGATCGTCTTTCGAGGCGATATATTGTTCATAATGACGTGTTCAATTTTAAAATTCAAAATTAAAAATATTCCTAAAGAAAATTAATACATTTTCAAAACTATATATATAAATACATTTTTCAATCAAACAAAAATGGAGACTCCGCTGGGGAGTCTTCTCACTCTCCATCTTTAATAGCGGTATAAATTTTATTTCATCGGTAGTTTTGACTACCTTTCTCTCCGTTGGTTCCTCTCCCATTTCTTCCTTGGGTGAGTGTGGCCAACTCAATTAAGACATGTGAAACGAGAGGTGAGTGTAGGAAACCTCCCTTTAAGTCGTGCTTTTACATTTTGCCTCCAAGTTATTTGGTAGAGCGAAAGAGTCAAGCCGAATCATTTTGTATATATTACAAACTTGCGTGCGAGTAAATAACTAGCGTGCTAAATTTCACAGTTTACAGAAGACTCTTCAATTTCAAAATCATAAATTTTAATCCTTTAAGCAAAATTCAATCTCTTTCAAAACCTTTAAAATCAACTTTAATCGTCGTTGTGATGTGTCTTTTACAATAGTCTATTGTAGTTGAACACATGCAATTCAAACTCTTGATCAAATCTGGATTTTGATATTTCACTCTAAGCTAGTCAGTGCAGTGAAAGAGTCAAGTCTAGGCCTCCCGATTTCCCTAAATTTTTTTAACCATTTTGTTGAAAATAAAACTCAACATTGTGTGTTTCAATAAATATAGAAAAATCATTCAAACCAATTTCAACTGTCGTTATTATGTGTCTTCTATGACATTCTGTTGTAGTTGAACACATAAAATGCAATTCCAAATTTCTCTTGTCAAATTTAGGCTTTGACATTTTACCCCCAAACCCTTTGGTGGGGTGAAAGAGTCAGGCCTAATTTATTAGGATTCTCCTATAATTTTTTAAACCTCTACATTTGAGTGAAATTTAATGTCTTGAGTTTCAAAATTTAAAGGAGATCCATCCAAATACAACCTTAAGTTAAAATTCAAGTCAAACTTTGATTTCAAATAAAATTTCAACCTTAAGTTCAAAACTTGATTTCCACCTCAAACTTAAGTTCAATTTTGATTTCAAATGCGAGTCTAAACATTGACATTTTGCCCTATGTCAGTTGGTGTAGCGAAAGAGTCAAGTTCAACTCGTCAATTTTATGAACCACCGTGTTCAATATAAACTGAATATAATTGATTTATAAAATTTTGAATAAAATCAATCAAACTCGAAACTCAAATGTCATTTCAAAATCAAGACACTTTCTTAATTCCAGGAAATTGAACACTCAAATGGCTGGGAAACTCGTCTTCTCACTGAATAAAGATGTGCCTGTAGAAGAAATTCTCAATGGCAATTTAATTCAGTACGAGATGAAATTTCATAACCTTAAGATTTTAGTTAATGGAAAAAGAATCTTAGATCTGTCCGCTTGTACTCAAGAGAATTTCCCCTTAGTAGAAGTTACTTTAGGGTTAGGAGCTGACTCCCCCATCTCTAAGATGGAGGTCGTTGTTGCCCTTGTACCCACTATACTCTCTACTCAGGAGGATCAAAATCAGAAGTCAATAATGAAAAAAGAGCTACCATCTCAATCTGAGATTGGGTCAAATTCTAGCACTCCTTTCGTCGGCAAGAACCGGAAGAAGAACTACCTTCGAAGAGCCAGAAAGAGGAATCTTAAGGCTAGAAAGACCGCTGAATCGGAAGCCTTAGAGAGGACCAATTTCGAGGCCAATCGAGAACCCGTTGCTCCTTCTATGTACCCTCTCCTTGCACAAAGGAGGGAGGTTGTAGAGATGAGAGCGTGATCTTCAATACACCTACTTGACTACTACATAGAAAGACGGAAGCAAGAGAGAATTGAGCAATCACCAGCAATAGGCCATAGGCCCCCAATCGAGGGTTATGATCTGTCCACTCTACTAGAAGATGTTTGGGCTCGTTACTACACGTGTCCCACTACATTACTTATAGAGGAGGAGTAGAAATCACTCGGGGTGCCACTCTCTTAACTACTAGTCTAGTGGTAATTTGAGATGAGAAATAATCTAAGATTGTATCAGATAGTAATACCGTTGAAATCTAACTTTCAACAGGGTCCTATCGCGATAAATCTTTTGATTACAATAATATCGTGCTTTCTAGGGATGTTGCAGACCCTATAACAGTCTCTCCCTCCAAAGAGATTGTAGGAATTCAATTCCATGTTGATAAGGGTCTTGCCACCTAGACTTGCAACTTCTTAAGGAAAACTTACCAATTTCTCAAGTGTACTGGATCCAGATTTTTAAGATAATTGATTCTTCTTTTTAATGAAAATTGACCTTTACCTTAATCCTTAAGCAGGAGAGAGTTTTAGTTGACTCCATCAAATGTTTGAATGTCCCTCCCTCCTACTGCTCTCGTGGGTTTAATTAACTTTTGAATTAAGATCTATATCAAGCTTAAGTTGACATTAGAAATAAAATCTTATCAATCATCTAGCAATCTTCTATCTTAATAGGTGATTCTCGCATGTCTAAAATCTATTTAGTGATTTCAAAAGTCAAGTCGTTACTATTTTCAAAAGATTGGGCGTGCTTTGAGGATTATTCTTCCTTATATGAGAGGATAATTTTTCTTCTCTAATACTTGAGATATAATCCCAGCATTAAAAAGAGAACAATCGTTTCGAGATTTAAAAGAAAGTGGAGCCTCTTCTCAAAAATAATTGAACTCAAAAGATGAGCAAATGCTCCAAAAATCAAAAGATGCGCGAATGCGCCAAAAGTCAAGAAATGCATGAAGTGCACCAAACGTCAAAAGATATGCAAATTGGGTCACCAGAAAAAGAGAAGAAGAGTAAGATGGATTCCTTTCTTTAAATCCTTAGATCTCAAATTACCCGATCACCTTCAAGTACTTGACTTTGAAAATCCTGAATTCAGATTCTTCAACATGTATGAATTATCTATCAGATAGAAGAATATCATGCAAGAGAATTGAAAAGATCGAATTCCTCTCTTCAACTTAAACTCTTTGAAGTTGATTTTAATTCAAAAAGTATTTAAGGGAGACCCCAGTTTAGTTTCAACAAAACTTTGTCTGGGTCAACAAAACTGAAATTCTTTCAGATTAGTTGGAGTCGACTCTACTTCTCACTCTAATTGATAATTTTGATCCCACATGTCGTTCCGATAGGGTCCAAATGGTTAGAGGAAATTTCCAATAAAATGAACGAATCTTCTACTCCTGATAAGAATTCAAATCTTGTCTTTGAGAAATGTGTATGATTCCTTACATAGAGGCATCTCTTTCTTTAAGGCCTTTTCAAAAAAATTACGCTCTATACTGGGTCCAAGATCAGACTCACTAGAGGCGTATTTTATAATGCTAGGAATTGACGTTCAAAATCAAACCACGACTGAGTAGAGTGCCCGACTCCAATTTGAGGAGCTCGAGGCCTTGTAGAGTTTTTTCTTCAAGGCTCAATAAAACTTAGAATCGTACGAAATCTGACAAGTTGAAGCTCGTGATAAGCTAGAGCAACTTAGAACTTTCCAAGTAGGAGACATGGTCTAAGTTCTTTGGATGCATATCTTAGCCTACCGAAAGATCAGTGGAGGAGCTTGAACCAACTCAAGACTTTTCTCTTGTCGTAGAGATGATCTTTGAGAAAATTTCAATCATTAACTGATCAACCCTGAAGGATGCCACGCGATATTTTCAAACATCGGGGCGGCTCTTCAGGAAGTACCATGCCAGTTGAGTGTCAAACTTAAAATCAAGTTCAAAATCCTTTAAATTCATAATCAAATTTGAATTTCAAATTTCAAAAATCAAATCAAATCTACAAATTCAAAATCAAACTTTCAAAATCAAATCAAGTTTCAAATTCAAATTCATTAAATCAAATTTCAAATTTAAATATCCTTAAATTCAAAACCAAATCAATTCAAATTCAAAAGTCATTCAAATCTCAAATTCAAAAATTTCAAACCCGATCCTCTGTGTGAAGCAAGTTTCCTTCACATATGATCATTCCAGACTTGATCATCTATGTAGAGCAAATTTCCTCTACATATGATCATCCAGACCTGATCCTCTATATGGAGCAAGTTTCTTCCATATACGATCATTCCAGACTCGGTTCTCTGTGTATAGCAAGTTTCCTCTCCACAAGACCGTCCTTTAGTGGTGGAGTACGCCTTTTGTGGCACCATCCTAAATTTCAAATCTTGATCCGATCTTTTGTGGAAGCAATGCTTCCTTCCCACGAGATATTTCTAGTTTTCTTTTCCTTAAGGACAGATGCGAGTCATCGTGCTTTCTCTCCTTAGGATTAGATCCACTAGTTATGGAGCACGCCCTCTATGGAACCATCCTAGTTTTAAACTCCAGATCTGATCTTTTGTGGGAAGCAATGCTTCCTTCCCACAAGATCATCCATTTTTCTCTTCCTTAAGGACATATGTGAGTCATCGTGCTTTCTTTCCTTAGGATTAGATCCGCTAGTGGTGGAGCATTCCCTCTATGGAACCATCCTAGTTTCAAAATTCTAGACCTGATCCTCTATGTAGAGCAAGTTTCCTCTACACACGATCATCCAGATTCGATCCTCTATGTGAAACAAGTTTCCTTCACATACAATCATTCTTGATCTGATCTTTCGTGGGAAGCAATGCTTCCATTCCACAAGATCATCCAGTTTTCTCTTCCTTAAGGTTAGATGTGAGTCATCGTGCTTTCTCTCCTTAGGATTAGATTTCCTAGTGATGGATCACGCCCTTTGTGGCACCATCTTAGTTTTCAAAATCTAGATCTAATCTCCCATGGGAAGCAATGCTTCCTTCTCACAGAGTCCTCCAGCTTCCTTCTCCTTAGGGTTAGATATTCTCTTTCCCCTAGGATTAGACTCCATATTTTCAATTTCACTTTCAAATTCCAGAACTTAATCTTCTTCTCCTTAAGGTTGTGTTTCTTCCCTTCCTTAGGATTAGATCTACTAGTGGTTCAGTACGCCCCTCGTGGCAGTACCCTAGTATAAACTCAAATCCGATCATCTATAGTTAGGAACTCTTCCTGCCTATATGAGCACCTAGACTTCCTCTCCCTTTAGGGATAGAACTTTTTCTTCCCTTAGGATTCGACTCGCTAGTGGTAGTGTACGACCTCCGTGGCACTACCCTAGTATAAATTTAAACCTTGATTCCCTAGGGATATACCTTTTCCTTCCCTTAGGATCAAAATTCTAGACTCGACCTTTTTCGGTCAACGCCAATATGTGCACTAGAACTTCATTCTAGTACACATATTGGAGGTCCATTTGTTAACCTCATTTTTTTATGAGGTCATTAGTGACCCACCCATCCTTCAGATTAATCCTGACCCCAGATCAATTTAATCTCCAAATCAATCCAGACCCTAGAATCCACTCTAGACCCTAGGATTTTTCCAAATCAACCTAAACTCTAGGATTCTCCTAGATCCAGACCTTAGGATCTATTCTAGGTCCTAGGATCCTTCTAGACTCCAGGTTCTAATTCAAATCTCAAGTTAATTCATATATTAAAATCAAATCCAGACTTATAAACTTATATAGATATCAATATCAAGTTCAAACCCAAATCCTACCTTTGATCTAGCCTGACCATATCCTATCACTTATGAGCATCTAAATGATCATAAATGATATGGATAATTCAAATTCAATCATCCAAACTCAAAATCCAAATCAAATCCAAAATCCAGACTCAAATCCAAAGTCCAGAAGCCTTGTCCTAAAGGCCTTTTTTAGTGAATTTTCAAACACTTTGAACCCCAGCCTAATGACCTCTGATTCAGGGTCTGTCAGTTGTATAATGACGGGACATGTCTCTGGAGGCAACCCTTCAAATTTGAGCCCATTCTGAGGTCTCTAACCCCAAAAACTTAATCAAAATCCAAAGGCTGCAAAACCTTCAAATATTTACAGCCCATGCCACTGGATTTGCCATTAAGAAGATTCTGACCTTAGAGCTTTCACCAAAGCCTCTAGTCACTTCCAGACCTTTAATCTTGATATGTTGAGCATTAAACTGTATTTTTCTGGACCAACTTTGACCCCCAGTTGACCAGGAGTCAAAATGACCAAAATACCCCTATGTGGTTCAAATAGGGATTTCAAACCAAATGAAGTCTGAATTAAACGTAACCATCTCCAGCAAGTTTCAAATGTCATTTCAAACCTTTCGAACCCATCCCTAACCCCTGGGTCAACCTCGTTGACCAAGTCAACAGGTTTGACCCAAGAGGCCCTTTAAGGGTCCAAATAGGTGTTTTGACCCAAATGACCCATTTAAACCCTGGAACCACCTCTACCAGACTTTAAATATTGTATCAAACCTGCCCAGCCTAGACCCACACCTTAGGTCAACCTGGTTGACCCAGTCAACCTATTTTGACCAAATCAACCCTTAAGCCTTTCCACTTTGAATTAAATCCCAAATGCACCCAGGTCTTTGTCAAACCTTCTCCAGGCTTTTTAATTAATCCCCTAAATGACCTTGGCTGCCACCTCACCTTTTGTTGATCAATTGACTGGTCAACATGGTCAACAAGCCTATATAAGAGGCTTAAATCCTCAAATGGGCTTGACCCAAGCTAGCCCATCCTATATTAAATAATTCCAACAATTCCAAAATACTTCTCACATGCCACCTCAGCACCCCTTGACCCATTGACTGGTCAAACAGTCAATGGGTGGTCAAATGAGCCTCTTAAAAGCCTTAATTAACCTCTTAAAATTAATTCTACCTAATCTAAATCCTTCCAGCTGTTAATACCTCTTCTAGAAGCTTCCTAGAACTCATCTTAGCCTTTGGATGGAGATCTAATGGCTCTTGATCAAGCCATGTGTCCAAAGGGACAAAAAGGAGATTTAACACCTCATGCCACCTCTTGTCCTTTGATCCCTTGATCCCATCAACTCCATGGACACTTGGCAACCATCAAAGAGCTCATGCAGTCAATCCTAACCATCCAAATGCACTAAGATGGCTTGCATAGGGAAATATCTTGATGACATGCAAAAAGAGATCACCCTAGCTCTCTCACTCAATCCCTTTTGCTCCAGAGCCATTCCAGCCCCCAAAACCTTCAAAAAATATTCTCCAAGCATTTCCCTAGCCTTCCCAAGTCTTCCCCCACAAGATCTTGGCCTCCAAATCACTCATTGGTGAAGAGAGATAGTTTAGAGAGAGAATCAGGGAATTTCAGAATAACTCCCGATCCAGCAAGATCCAGCTCTTAGAGTCTTCACCAAAGTTGAAGAGGACATCTTCAGATTTCCAACAAGCCCAAGAACACAAAAATACGACGGTTGGATTGTAAGTTATACCCATTTGAAGTTTAAATTTGAAATTGAAACTGTAGAAACTCTAAAATGCATGGAGCTTCCAAACTCTAGGCATTGTTAGATTATATTTCCATCTAGCTACAGTTCAAATTTCATCCAATTTTGTTGAGTATTTTGAAAGTTATGGGCATTTGAATTTTTTTAGCTCTGGTTCAACCAGAGCCGTCCGATCGCGCTAGAAGTCACGATCGGACGGCCCAGAAGCGGCCACGTCGCCCTTTCCGAACGTGCCATCTCCCCTTAGATTCGAACCCGCGCCGTTTCAAACCACAGGTGATGACGTGGCACAATCTGGGCCGTCTATCCCTCCCGCGGTCGATCGGACGGCTGATCTAGCCGTCCGACGTGGTTAAGTGGTGGGACCCGCCCCTGCCACATGGCGCGCTGCCACTGGACGCCGCCGATCTGGTCAATTTGACCAAAAATGGTCAAAAATAATTCAGAAAAATGCTCAAATTTTTCAAAATTCATAGAAAATTGAATCTTTTACCAAATTGAACGTTCTTAGGCTAGTTGGAAAGGTAATTGAGTTTAGTATTTACCAAAATTAAAATCAAGTTGAGTTGGTTTCTGTATTGTGAGATACTTACAGTTGTTTAAATTAAGTGTTTTTCAAATTTCTCACAATCCAGTGATCAATTGAGGCCCAAACTTTGGTGAAAGATTATTGGGTATCTTAGGCATGTTCACTGATTTTCTTAGGGTCAAATACCCAATGAATGTCTGTTATGTGAATTTTCAAGGTAAAGGGTCCATTTTGGACTCTAAATTTGGAAAATTCATAACTCCTTAAATTATTAGTATTTTACTATGACTTTTCTGTGGTGTGAATGTGTTTGCATAAGGGTTAGACACACCAAATTTCAAGCCTATTTGAACATTAGAGAAACCTAGGGAAAATATTTAAGAAAATGTCTATTTAACTTAGAAAAATCATAGGAAACCATAAACATACTCAATATGGGTGAAACTTGAACATAGTAAACCTAGTGACATTTGACACCTTAGGTTCAAATATCATTCAATTTGGAGTTCATTAGATCAGATAATTAGACAAGTAAAACTTAACCCTTTAATTGAGCTTTAAAGTTTCAGAAAATCCAATAAATCAATTTTAAATCCAAAAAATACCAAAAACCCCTCAAACTGACCAGAATCATGTCCTTAATCAATGAAAATTAAAATCCCATCTATCAGACATCAAATAAATCTTAATTTAATTTGAATTGAAAACCAATGTTTAATTAAAATAAATAATTAATAATTATTAAAAATTCAAAAAAAAAGCCCAAACACTTTATAATCTCTTCTTGGGTCATTCCTGACCTTTGGAGTTGATTTCAAGGAGTTTGGAATTCATTTGGAACAAAATCAAGAAAACCCTTCTAATTAAACAATTAAATAAATTCCATAAATACATCAAACTTTGAAAAATCATAACTAACTCTAGAAAACTCCAAATTGACCAAACTCAATGGAATTCAACTCAAAATCAAGTCTAGTATTTATTAAAAAATTCAAACTTCCAAAATCAGTTAAAGTCAAAAAGTCAACTTTTTGGTCAAACATAAGTCAAAAACTAGTTCAAATCTTCGAACCTTCATAACTAATTGTAGAAAAATCCGATTTCAACGTACTTACCTTCTAACGGATCGTATTAAGGTCTAGTATTTTAATAAAATACAAACCTTCCAGAATTTGAGCTTAATATAAAAGTCAATTTTTGACCCCTTGATTAAATGATTAGAATAATCCAGAAGATTCCCAAAACTCAAAAATCACTCTAAAACTCCAGAAATGTTTATTCAACCTTAAAATTAGCAATCAACCAACAGTTAAAATCAATATTAAATCATTAATATTTGAACTCAAATTTAAATCTCTCCCTGAGCCTTTCAACCAACCAGAACTTCAAACAACTTTAACAATTTGCCCTCCTTAGGACATATCAAAACCACACGACCTATATCACACACTTTAGATGGTTTGATAGGACAACTAACTCTAGTTTTAGGATAGGCCGGTGTTTAATTTTATGTTGTGTGCCGGGTTTTTGAGCTTTCACTGCATGCTGGTTGTTAGCTTAGAATTGATTGAATGTCTGTTTATTTATTTACTGCACTCTATTGAGCATTTAAATTTCAAATATATCAACTGCTTGAGATTGAATATTAACTGCTTGGGATTATTTATATAACTGCTGATTATTAGGATAACCCTACAGGATCGAGTCTAGATTTTTTTATTTTGATTAATATAATTTGATATAATTTGAGTTGTATTTAAAGTGATTTGAGTTGGGATGTTTAGATCCAACTTGAATTCCAAAGAGGAGAAGACATCCCTAAAGGGGAGAGTTTTCGTCCATTTAGAAGATCAAGTTTGGATGCTCTTCAAATATCCAAAGAGGAAAGATAACTCCCCATTCAAGGGGGGGTTTCTTTTAATTTGGATATCCAGAATCGACGAATCAAGATGTTCGTGAGAAGAAGAAGAAATGGACGACGAGAAGAATCCCAAATCTCAAAGTCACTTGAGTCCTAGGTTTAGAACCTGGGTTGTTGTCAGGGGCGCCCGGCCACTTTACTTTCAGCAATCCCTAGTTTGTAATAAGCAAGGCACTTGCCTATGGACTTTCAGTTTGAATATTAATTTAATTGATTTGATTAATGTTTGATGTTGATTGCGATATATGATTGCCTGCTTTTTGTAGTTTTTTGGCGATTCTTGCATGTCGATTTTGATTTAGCCTGGAATCTGATCGTAGGCTCTTAAGGACTCATTAAAACTTTTTCTACTTAAATCAAATTAAAATATTTAAGCTCATATAGAAACTCTAACGTTTTAGAAAGTAAGCCCGGGACCGCCGAGAGCTCTCATTTCATAACTTTCATTCAAATTCAAGCCTTTAATCGAGTCAATCAGCATGCATCGCATTAGCAACAAATTTAAAAAATCTCAAAAACTTTAATTGCATTATCTTAAGCATCAAACACCCAATATAAGTCTAAGGGGCCAATTAGGATCTACTATAGATGTCGGCCCCAACTTCTCAATCTTTTCTTAAATAACATCCCTACCACTCTTTCATACAAGACCAGATTCATTTATTTTAAATCGATTAGGTGGTTAGCTGGCTCCCCAATCCAGGCCGGGGTAAGTCCAGATCTGCACTGCATTAGCTAGGTTCGGGTCACTTTTTAGTACCCAATTTAGACTTAGGTTCCGAGGCTGGCTCGGGCCATAAGACCTCAACCTCCGGGAATTGAATCCCAATTTTCTAATAAAATTGATCACTTAAACATTAAATCACTTTCAATCAAATTCAAGCCAAACACTTAGGATAGGTTGGGGTGTTTCTGAAGTAATTCAGAATCTCAAAATACCTCCTACACTTCTCCCTTCGACTCCGGAAATAAATGTTCAAATTTGATCCAATCCCAATTGAAAATTCCTACTATTTTTCTCTTTTGATATTGATCTTTGAAAATCTAAATAAAATTTACACCGCTATTTTAATCGAGAGTTTTCGTAGGAAATTTTGATTTCCTACGATGTAATTCACTACGAGGGCTTGCGCTCGTAGGAGATTTAGAAGCCCAGAATTGATTTTCAAAATTAATTTTTTAAAACCTTTAATTAATTCTCTTTGGGAAAAATAAATTTAGCGATCATTATCGTTATATCCAAATGATTGATAATAAGTGATATCCTCCTTCCTTGGAGAGATATATCATTCTATTATCCTGATTTTGATTATAAAATTAATGATCTTTTTATCCAAATTAGCGTAGTCAAATAATTGATTAAATTCCATTTCGATCTTCCGGAGTCAAATGTGATTCTCCCTTTGAGTTTAACTACGATAATCCGGATAAATTTGAGATTCTGAAATTTGAACCCATTAAAGAACGATATGATCGTCTTTTGAGGCGATATATTATTCATAATGACGTGTTCAATTTTAAAATTCAAAATTAAAAATATTCCCAAAGAAAATTAATACATTTTCAAAACTATATATATAAATATATTTTTCAATCAAACAACCTTATCGTTGAATATTCCTCAAATCATCCCTCCTCCTCAGAATCCTGTTTCTGATGACCATACGGAAGACCCCATTCCAAACTTAAACTCTCCCATAGATGAAGCTCTTTCTTCTGAGCAACCTACCACCACACAAGATGAAAACAGTCAATCCAATTCTCCTCATAGTGCCCTCATTTCTTCTTTTAAGCGCATTCGGCAAAAATCTATTATCTCGACCTCACCCAATAAATTCTCTATATTGCTGGCTGATGACCACTCAGAACAAATTTATGAGGCTGCGGCTCTTCCTCTAAGCACCAACTTGATAATATCCTAGACAAGGGGCAATCCCAAAAATCTCAACACGCTAAGTCCACTAGATCTAAAGGTGCTAAGAGTGCACAACCTCCTGCCAAATCTAAATGACCTTTCCATCTATTGGGTGCTGGAACATTCATGGTTTCAACAAACCAGAAAAGGTTCTAGCTGTTAAGAATTTAGTTGCCTGTCATCATCTCGACATGATTTGAATCCTTGAAGCTAAAATTTCTTCTTCTTCTATCATTGACCCTTGGTTTTCTAACGCTCATCAAATTTTCTCCTCCGAGCATAGCTGTAATAATTTCAACTTTTCCTCTTGTGGATGGATTTGGTTGAAATGGAACACCTCTTCCATCACCTTCAATCCTATTATCTCTACATCTCAATTCATCCACGACATTCTCCTTTATGGAGCCCTTCCCCCTATCATTATTACTGTGGTCTATGCGACAAACTCTCCTTCGGCAAGGTCTACTATGTGGCAAAAAATCTAGGAATTGGCTGAGGCTATCTCCTCCCCTTTGATCGTGATGGAAGATTTTAACTATTTTCAGTATCCTAGTGACAAGTGTAGGGGCATTATGACTCATTCTAGTAGGTTGGGGGAGTTTAACAATTGGGTTTTTAATACTGGCATTATGGACTTGAAATCTGTTGGCTTGAGATACACTTGGTTCAATGGTCAGGCAGATGACCCCATCCACATTAAACTTGATAGAATGCTTGTGAACCAACAGTGGCTTGAAAAGTATCCATCTTCTTATTATAAAGTGCTCCCTCCAATTTGCTCGGACCATTCTCCTTTACGGCTTTTTTCGGGTGGCAATGTTTGCAATGCTATCAGACTTCAATTTAAAAGCTATTGGATCAAGTTGGATGAGTTTTGGGATACTCTTATCTCTTCTTTTTCCACACATCATGATGGAAGCCACATTTCGAATCTCTATGCTAAGCTCAAAATCCTCAAGTTCCATCTTAAACTGAAAAATTGGAACAATGGTCACTTTATAAAGGCTAAAATGGCGGAACTTTGTCAGAAGCAAAAAATCTATTTGGAGCAACTACATGGTAATCCACTAGACCTCCAACTCAATGCTTACTTGAACGACATTAATGCCAATATTTTTCTATGCATGGGTCTTGGAGCTCTTGGATTATACAATGTGCTAAGGCTAAGTGGTTACGTAATTGAGAAGATGATTTGGGCTTCTCATATGCACGAATTAGAACTCGTGCCAACTCGTCTAAAATTAAAGAGATTGTTACGGAAGAGGGGCACTTCTCTTCCCCTAATGATATTGCTAAGGCCATTGTTGAGCATTTTAGGAAATTGTATAATCCCATGTTACATTCTGATAATTCTTAGATGGTTTTTCCAAAGGGGGACTCTATTCCCATTTAACTCATTGATCCCTTAATTGCTCCACACTACAGGAAAACCCCATATTACCGGCGGACGAAATACGTCGGAAAACATAGATATTCCGACGGAAATATACGTTTCCGGCGCACGTTGCGGCAGAAATCCATACGCCGGTTTCAGTCGCGTCAATAAATTATTTTCGGCGCCAATTTTGCGTTGGAAATTTCTCCGGCGCAGTTTCCGACGAACTACCGGCGAAAAAACAGATCGTTTTCAACGTTGAAAAACGACTTGAATCCGGCGCCATATCCGCCGGTAAGTAGCGTCGCATTATGCGCCGGCCATTACCGGCGGATAAGACGACGCAAAGTGTGCGTAGAAACCCCACAAACTTGTTTGCGACGCAAATTGTACGCCGGTACCTACCGGCGGACTGTGCGCCGGTACATGCGCCGGTAATTTCCGACAGAACAAAGACGACGGTACATATGATACGATTCGTTGTATCGTCTTTTCCGGCGAACTACCGGCGCAAAATCTGCCGGAAACCTGGAGCATTGACAAAAAAAAAATTCCTTCCCAACCAACAATCAAATTTCCACACCTGCAAACCTATACAAATATCAATTCTACAACATTTCAATTGTAACATTACAACATATCAATAATTTCACCACAGTTTCACAACAGTTTATAACATTAAAAGAAACAGTTCAGTACTAACAATCAACTAAAACATCACATTAAAAGAAATTGTGCAATAAAACATGTTCACAGAAATAAACAAATTCATATAAACTAAATTAAACTACTCTGACTCCGTGGACTCCTCCTCAGGTGGAGCTACATTTTTTCCACTCACATGCTCCCTCATCTTGCGCATTTCATCCAACAACTAATTGTGTTGCTGATCAGAATACTTATTTGAACCTGTGCTTGCAGCTGAGCTTGAACCTGTGCTTGCAGCTGAGCTTGCCAATCAGCTTGTGATTTCCTTACTTGTTCTAGCTCAGCTTGAAGGGCACTTATTTGTTGAGCTTGTAAGGACTCATGCGAACTGGATGCGAAGCTGGATGCAGTAGAGGATGTCATCCCCTCGTATGCCTGAGCTTGCGCACCTAAGCCATATACTCTACGATGCTGCATTCCTCCTACGGCCTACGACCAGATGCGATACTCAAAATACTCTACAGAGCCGCCTGAAGAGCCCTCACCTGATGCGGCATAAGTCTCTCAAAGCCGTGTATAATCCTCCTATGAAAGTATAATATAAATATATATAGTTAAAATAAAACTTAGAAAATATTAAACATATATAAAAATATACTTACATAGGCTTTTCTTGATCTCTCATCAATCCACTATTGATCCTCCTGTTGCTTATGAGTGCGACTATGCAATTCAACAGGAGTTGGTTCTCTACCAAGCATCGCTTTCTGTTTGAATTAAGAGAATTTTATTAATATAGATTAAACAACAATTTTAAAAAATATTTAAAATTCATTACCAAACGACGCATGTGCTCAGTATTTTGAACAGAGCCGCCTGTATGAAGTGAACTGTGGTGCCCCAGATATCAATAGTGAAAGGATTCGTCTGACATTCTGATCGAACTCCATTCCAGCTGCCTTGCTCGGACCTGAAAATTTTAACCACATATAATGAGCTTACAAAGCCCAGCAGGTCACCAAAGCCTACAAATGAAATCAAAGCACGGCGATGCTATCAATATGCAGGTCAATCAAATCAAGTCAATCAATGGTCAATGAGTCTATGCAATGCGGAAATTCATAGTCAATGAAATCAAGTCAGTACAGCGGAAATAAAAACAGTAGTCAATGCAGTACGGAAATCTTCTCAATCAATAGAGCACTTTCCAGTCAATTATATCTATCATCAAGAAAGTCCATCGAACAATCGAATCAACTATATAAATCAACCTAGCAATTGAAAACAAATCTATACAATGAAATCATCAGGTCAATTGAAATCAATACAATCAGCTCCAAAAAGAAATCTATTCTACGATAAATCAAATCCATACGGCAACAATCCATTCAATCAATCAATCAAAATCGGTTCGACGAATCAATGTATCAGTGTATCAATAACATGTCAGGATCTGTCGTATCAATAGTATCCATATGTCAATATCATATCCATATCAATGTCGATGTCGGTATCTATCAATCGGTACAATCTATATCAATATCAGTGTTAATATCTATGAATCAATACGCAGAATCCATACCAATATCGGTGCCGGTATCTATGAATCAATATAATCCATATCCATAATTCATAATCCATAGTCAATAGTCCATAATCCATAAATCAAGTCGATAAAATCAATCGGAAAAGCAATACGATAAATCAATTGTAGTGAGTCAATACAATGCAAAATCAATAGTATCAATGATCAATCAATAAAATTAATAAATCCGTTCAATAAGAAATCAATTCAATAAATCCATCAATATCAATAAATCAATCGGAAATCAATAAATCGATGCATATCAGGAAATCCATACGATGCAATATCGTATACATGTAATTCCATATAATGGTCTTACTCGACAAGCACAAACACTAGCTATGATCAATAGTGCTGTTGTAGAATCTATATTGCTGTTGTAGAATCCATATTGCTGTTGTAGATATCCGCACGTTGGTTTCAATCAAGAAGAGTCGTCACTCTTTTGCCCGTCGGCCGCCCGTCGGCATATAAAACTCCTTATGACTCCCATCAATAGTGCTGTTGTAGAAATCCATGATCGATATTTAAAGGAAAGCCCGTCGGACCACCATCCTGTACAGGTCTATCTATCTCCAACCAACGTTCAACCAGGTTCCCACTTGTCTTTTAGTAACAATCAATCAATGCAATAATCGATGCAATAAGCAATATTAAAGAAATCTAGAGCAATCATATCAATAGTCATACACATATCAATTCAATCTATCAATTTCGGGAAAATCAGAAATCGTACGAAAATCGGGCAGAGTAACGGCAGTCTGTCAAATTTACACAAAAATCCTGCAAAAAGGCATAAATTCCAAATTTCTCCAAATTACAGTAGAATATCCACGACATCAATACAAGACTATTATTCTATAGAATCCAAATCAAATCAAGTCCTGACATTTTTTTATTCAATTAAAATCGCGTAGAATCAATTCTGACCGGTAAAATCGTCGCAGAAAATACTCAAATCGTGTACAATAGTCATATCTATAACATACTAAAAGTTTTGCGGTGAAAGTTGTGTCAATACTAGATCAGGTCCATAATTCGACTACGAAAACACAAAACAGATCACAACACGATCAAAACTCAATATCTCTGAAAACAGAAATAGGATTCGGAGTCCTTACCACGAGATCTACACTTTCTCCAACAGCAGCGTCGGACGAAAAGCACTCTGCGGCCTCCAAAATCCAGCTTTTCCTCTTTTCCTTTCTCTTTCTCTCTCCTCAAAATATCTGTTTTTTTATAAAAATAATTTTCTCTCTCCTCAAAACGAGCTGATTTTCTTATATTATTAGGCTGATCGACCCGGCCGATCGCCAAATCGTCCCGGGACGATCAGACCAAAATGGATCGTCCTGGATGGTTCGCAGAACTAGTTTCAGGACGATATTTTGAACAGTACAGATCGTCCTGGACAATCTCAATATCGTCCCGGACGATCTTGGGAGGAAAATCCAAGTCAGAGAGGAACAGTAAGGGAACGAGGTCTCACATGAACTTCCCAACCGACCAACATCAGAAGCTATGTTCTGTCGATTCTGACCCCTCTTCCTATTGTACTCTTCGCTGCCCCAAGCTGCATTTAACTCAGCCCATATTACCTCTCCAATCCACAGTTGTCGCTTCCCAGACTTTCTAATATCAGTGAACATGTCGCGCATCCGAGTAGACCCACGCTTCTCAAAAATCTTTCTAATCCTGTCATTGTGTTGGGGCAGCCAACAAAACTCTTTCTGCAATCAAATACATATGATATATAATATATAAGATTATTAGCTTAAGTAAGAAAGAATAAATCATTTAACATAAATTTTAAAACTCAAAAATACCTCAAACTCTCTGAACCACATCTCACGGACTTCTTTCTGGACTTTCTTCCAAGAAACATAAGGAGCGTCAAACCTGCTCCGTATGATGTCCCGTATTTTATGTGTCGGTTATTTTGATGGGTAGAACCTACAAAAATAAAGTTATATAAAACAAATATAAAATATAAAATAAAAATATTTGTTAGTTTAAAAAAATAAAAGAGAATGTACGTACGTGTCACCCTCAGGTGCTATCAACATTCTACCATCTGTATCCTACTCTACTGCAGCTGTTGTCGAAGGCCCCGCTGCTGTCGAAGGTCCCGCTGCTGTCGAAGGTCCAGCTGCTGTCGAAGGTCCAGCTGTTGTCGAAGGTCCAGCTGCTGTCGAAGGACCAGCTGTAGCGGGCTGATGGGGTGGTGGGGGATAGTATGGTGGAGCATATGGTGGAAATAGATAAGTAGGATGGGCACCAGCATACGGTGGGGGTGTGTAGTATGGGTAGAAAGGAGTACTTTGCCCAGGATCTAGTAAAGGAAATCGGGGGTCTGGTGAGTAAAAATGTGGGCTACCGCTTCCAAGAGTGGGTAAAGGCTATGTAGTAGGAAGAGGCTGTGTAGCAGGCTGAGGCTGTGTAGCAGGCTGAGGCTGTGTAGCAGGCTAAGGCTCTGTAGCAGGCTGAGCCGAGGTGGTCCCCTCAGTACGTACTGGCCTAGGTGGTCCAGCTGTAGTGATCTTCTTAGTGCGCCTGTTAAAAATATTTTTTATGTATGTCAAACCAAGTTTGGACACTAACTTCTTTGTCCGATATAGATCTGTAGGAATTAAATTATCTGTCGGATTGGTTTCCTTAAGCAGCCCAATGAATTGATTAAAACATTCACGAGCAACGTTATATTCAGCCTTGATGCTTAACATCTTCACAGCAACAGATAATTCTGAGTGAGTCGTGCACCCTTTCCAGATTGGTTGCTGGGCAGCATGTAATAAATAATAAAAGTTTTGTGCCTCCGTATTCGGTAACTCTTCTGTATTTTGTTCAGTTTGAATTCCAGTTGCATCATGAACTAATTCCTCAAGATTTGGACGGATGTTTTCAGCCTCAGCAACATTACTACTTGTAGAAGGACTGCATTGATAATCAAATTTTGGCTCATACTCACCATGAGAAGTCCAATACCAATACCGTGGCATGAATCCTCTGCGATACAGATCAACAGTTACATCATCTGGTTCTAGGTGCACTAGATTTTTATGTTTAGAACATGGACATCAAAACTTTCCTTCTGATATAAAGCTGTGCAGCTGTTTCGCTTGCTGAATGAAAAAGTTCACCCCATTGATGAATTCATCTGTTAATGTCTTCCAACCTTGAGATAATCGGTTATACATCCAACTTCTTTGATTTCTAATATCCATAACCTATATATAAGAGTAAAAAATTAATGAATTTATATATATATATCTAATTAGTAGATCCAAGATATTTAAAATGTGTTACACTTATTAATGAATTGATCGCTCAAATTCACAATCCCCTCACTAGGTCTACTAACCACTAAAGCAAAAAGATATGGAGTAATGTTGATCTCCATAATTCAACTTTACCTTCAACTCCCTCTCTAGTCCTATCAACAAGAACAATATCATAAAAAAAAAACATGCACCAAGGTATATCCTCTAGCAAATATCTAGTGCTAACAACCATGACTAAAGCATAAAAAATAGACTAATGTTGATCTCCATAATCCAAGTTTACCTTCAACTCCCTCTCTAGTCTTATCAACAAGAACAACATCATCAACAAAAAGCAGGCACCAAGGTACATCCTCTAGCAAATGTCTAGTGCTAATAACCATGACTAAAGCAAAAAGATATGGACTAATGTTGATTTCCATAATCAAAGTTTACCTTCAAATCCCTCTCTAGTCTTATCAACAAGAACAATATCATCAACAAAAAGCATGCACCAAGGTACATCCTCTAGCAAATCTCTAGTGCTAACAACCATGACTTAAGCAAAAAGATACGGACTAATGTTGATTTCCATAATCAAAGTTTACCTTCAAATCCCTCTCTAGTCTTATCAACAAGAATAATATCATCAACAAAAAGCACACTATAGGAAAAACGTCGAAATCCGACGGTTTTTTCCGGCGGTTACTCTATATTAACCGGCGGTTTTTTCCTTACCAGCGGCTTGACGGCGGTTTTTTGACCGCCGAAAAAAATCGCGTAGGATACTTTCACCGGCGGTTTTTTATTGCGGCGGTTTGCCGACGGCTTTGACCGCCGGTTACAGGTGGATTTTGAACCGGCGGTCTTCCGGCTGTTAGACCGCCGGTTATTTGACCGACGGCTTACCAGCGGTAAATATACCGACGGTTTGCCGGTGGTTTAGTTGGCGTCGTTTGTTTTTGAAACCGCCGGAGGGTGCCGGTAGACCGATGGTCTTTTATCGACGAACGTCGGCGGTTCAACCCGTCGGTACAACCGACAATATAAACTGCCGGTGAACCGCCGGTGACCATCGGTAACCGGCGGTTTAATGCCTTTACCGGCGGCTGATTATTGGCCGTCAGGTACCGTAGTTTTCGGCGGCCAAACCGCCGGTTAGCCGCCGGAATTCTGTAGCACCTGCAAAAAAAATTGACAACATCCCCTCTATTTGAGGGAGGTTCACCCTAAAATCTAAACCTGCAAAAAGAGCAATATATGTTGGGCAACACGCCGCTATATTCATCACAATCATATGTTGGGCAACACGTCACTATATTCATCACAACCATAAATTATAAATACAATCACAAGCTCATCATAACATTACAATCATAATTCACAATTAAGTTCATGATAATGTTACAATCACAAGTTCTGAAGTTCACAAGTTCTAATTAATACAATCATCAAACATAAAAATATCTAATCCTCATCTGTATCCTCACTGTCTGTAGATGGCTGCTCCTGTTGGTCATTCTTCCTCTGTTTTTCAGCTCTGTTGGATTGCAACTCTGCTTGCATTTCATTCTGAACCTTTCTCATTTCTTCAATCTCTCTAGATTGAACCATTTTCATCTCTTCAATCTCTCTAGTAAGCGCTGCAACCCTCTCGCTTACAGATTCTTCAGCTCCACTTGGATCATGAAATGCAGAGGTGTATGAACTGCCCTCAAAAGCAAAAGCCTGTGAACCCATGCCATATACCCTCCCCCTCTGTCTTCCACCAACAACTTCTGACCATGTCTGATACTCAGAAATGTGGGCCGATCCAGAAGATGATCCCTCGCCAGTGGACTGCCGACTTTCTTTAGCTCGTACGAAATCATCCTGCGAGTTACAATTAGTTTTATTAAAATAAACTGGAATATGACACATCTTTCTTTGGACGACGTTGTTTTCCTGAGTTTTGTTTAAACCGAGGAGCATTGCAGGTGCGACAACTTCTGCTGCATCATCCTTATAGTATAACATACATCCATTGATACAACAATCAATCTTTGTAGCAGTGAGACCCAGCTTGGATACTAATTTCTTTGTTCGGTACAAGTCTGAGGGAATTAAATTGCTAGCTGGATTAGTTTCCTTCATAAGACCAATAACGTCATTAAAACACTCACGGGGAATATTATACTCAATTTTAATACTTAGCATCCTCACTGCAATGGATAATTCCGAATGTGTACTGCAACCTTCCCAAATTGGCTTTTGAGCTGAATGTAATAACATTATCTCCTTAAATATAAAGATGAAGACTTAGTTAAATATTAACATGCCTTTGGAAGGTTTTAATTTTAACATCCATTTAGCAATTGCCATATTACGACTTCCATGCTAGCTGCCTCTCAATGATAGCAATCCATATAGTTGAGTTGTTTTTGAATGAATCGACCATGATAGTCATATCTAATTAGCCTATTAATTACTTCTTTGATCTACTTGCATGCTTCAATGGTGTTTTGGTGTTATGGTCAAAGTGAAATCATTGCTCTTGATTACTTGAGTGTAGCTTTAATATATTTATAAGATGTGTTGGATTTTTTGTACTCCTTTTCATGTTGAAGCTCACATTATTAGTGTGGTGATCATGGGGGAGGTCATGATTCCTTTATTTCTCTTATTTTTTCATTGATATAACTACTTAGTACCTTTAGGTATATTTTATGTTTTCTTGTTAGTTGCATAAATTATTTTTGATGGGTATTAATATCCTTATCATCTAAAATTTGTGTTTCTATATGATGGATTATGTCAAGATAAAAATAAAATATATCTCTCATCTCTTATGAATATAAAATAATAGGATGGAGGCATCCTAAGAAATCCCATCTTAACTACTTAGTATCTACTCCTAGGAATTGGCAAGCTTCAAAAGAGAACATCTATAAGTACTTCTTGATTGACTTTCCCTCATTAAAACAAATTCTTAATATGTGAGAAGAGTTATAGAAAATTAATTTATTTCCTACAAATTATTTGATAAAGAGTTTGTCAAGCTAGGTGAAAGGGGGATGATCCCTCATGGAAATAAGAACAAATAATCAAAGAATAGAAATCGGACGGTTTGGGGTTGGACGAGCGGAGGCGATTCGGATTGGGGGCGGCGGTCAGATTTGGGGCGGACAAACTTCGTCGGCGGCGGTCGGATTGGGGGCAGCGGTCGGAGGAGATTCGTCGGCGGCGGTCGGACGAGCAGAGGCGAGCCTAGGAAAGAGCGAGCGATGGGAGAGCGAGCGACCGAGAGAGAGAAGGAAAGAGTTAAAATGAAATGTCAGGCGCGGGGCTGGTTGTATTAGGGCTTCTACTGGCGGTTTTCCGGCGGTTAGGACCGCCGGTAAAAAGTCACTTATCAACGGCGGTCCCAACCGCCGGTAAACCGCCGGTTCTTGTTGATATCCGGCTGTTTGCCGTCGGTTTAGGGACCGCCGCTATTACCGGCGGCTTAACGTAGCAAAATCACCGGTGAGGCCGTCGTTAAAAGCCGACGGCCAGACCGCCGGCTATGCCGCCGGTAAAATCGACGGTCCATAAACCGCCGGTTAGAACCGCCGGTATTGGGCATTTTTCCTGTAGTGGCATGCACCAAACTACATCCTCTAGCAAATGTCTAGTGATAACAACCATGACTATAGCAAAAAGATATGGACTTAAGGCTAATCCTATATGTAATCCAACCGAAATAGCAAAAAAAAAAATAGAAAACAAAAACCTTCGGTTATCTCCTCGGCGGCGCGCGACTAGGAAGGAGGCTCAGCGAAGTCCAGTGACCGTCGACGGCGAAGTCCGGTGACCGTCGGCGACGTCTAACCACGACGAGCGACAAACGGCGATGGAGGGCGACGGGCGAAGCAGTCGAAGTGAGAGAATGGAAGGAAACGAATGACGGCCAGAGGGGTTCGGGTACGCGAAATAGGGCTTTTACCGGCGGACGTTCCGCCAGTAATAACACTAGTGACGTCAGTATAATTTTCGACGTCTAATCCGTCGGATATATTTCGTTGAGTTTAAATACGCCGGCGCCATGTCCGCAGGTAACATACGCCGGAATGGTTCCGTCGTAACGTGCGACGGAAATTGTTCAGGCATCCCTATACCGTCGGATTTGCCGGCGAAACTTGCGTCGGTGAATTTACGGTGTATTTTACGCCAGAAAGGTTGACGCAAACTTTACGTTGAGTAAATTCGTAGGTACCTGCGCCGTTTATTACCGTCCAGAATTTTTCGCCGGAAAATCCGACGGTATTCGCGTGTTTTCCCGTAGTGCCAGTTTCATATTGGAAATAAAAAATGTTGTTTTTGCTAGGCCCTCCTCTTGCTCTCCCGGTCCAGATGGTTACACTTTTGAATTTTTCAAAGCGGCTTGGGAGGTCATTGGGTTACATGTGATCAATGCAGTTAAAAATTTCTTTTCGACTGGTCATCTCCCTAGGTGTGCTAAGGAATCTGACATAACCCTTACACCTAAAAACCAACATGCTACTCATATTTCTGATTATCGTCCAATCTCTCTCTGTGATGTCTTTTATAAAATTATTGCGAAGATCCTTGCAAATAGGCTTAAATGTGTCATGCCTCACATTATTCATCAAATCCAAGCTGGGTTTATTGCTAAGCGTATTTCCATGGATAATATTATTTTGGCTAATGAAGTGTTGAGTGGTTTTAATAGATCCTCCTCCAAGAAGTTTTTCTGTGCTAAGCTGGATATTCGGAAAGCTTTTGACTCGGTTTCCTTGGATTTCATTATTTCTAGAATGAGGGATAAAGGCTTCCCGAAAAAATTCATCTCCTAGATTAAATGCTGTATTTATGAGGTCCCTTTTTCTATTTGCATCAACGGGAAACTCCATGTTTTTTTTACCTCTGTCGCCGGTTTAAGACAAGGGTGCCCTCTATCGCCTTTGCTTTTTGCGATTGCTATGGATGATTTTTCTTGTTCTTGGGATGAAAGGCCTTTTATTGGTATCACTTATGGCATACCTTCTCTTAAGCATCTTTTATACGCGGATGAAGTCCTTGTCTTTGGGGCTGCCACTATTTCTAATGTTTGGGTTTTGACTAAGTTTCTTAAGGATTTTAGCACAGCTTCAAGTCTTCATGTCAATAATGCCAAATGCTTTTTATTATTCTCCAATAATACCCCTTTGGCTAGCGGTATCTCTAATATTCTGGGTTTCACTCCTACTGAATACCACTTCAAATATTTGGGTATTTCCATCTCCTCCAAAAAGCTTAAAACTACTCACTTCCAACCACTACTGAGTAGAATTTCTACTCTACTTGATGGTTGGAAAGTCAAATTTCTTTCTTTTGCATGTCGTATCCAATATTTAAGATTTACTATTGCTAATACACTGGCCTACTGGATTAGAGGAGCTATCATACCTAAAGCCTGCATTAAATATATATTATAGACTTTGCTCTAGATTTCTCTACCATGGATCTACTCAGGGTAAGAAGTTACATCTTGTTGCTTGGCGTGACACCTGATTTCCTACCAATCTTAGGGGTCTCGGGATTTCGATATTCAATCGTTATATCATGGTTTTGGCTGCTCCTTCTTTTGGAGGATGTATAATACTAAGTCTTTGGTGTTTGATTGGTTTAAACATAAAAATACTTCCCCTTGGAAGAATCTTCCTCCCATTAGCTCTAAATTCTGGAAGTTCATTCATGGCATTGTTGGAAAAATAAAAAATGATATAAAGCTTATGGTTTCTCCTGATAACTGCTTTATCTCTTTTTTCTTGGATCCCTGGGTTAACGGGAACAGGTTGGATGATTTTCATCATCCTTTACCTGGGTTTCCTGATAACATTAGGTCTTACACTAATGGATATGAGTGGTGCATACCGAGCAGCTTTCCTCACTGGATGAAATAATTGATCCATGCAATACCACTTCAGGAGCCCTCCACTGCCCTTTTAACCTGGAGGAACTTTGAAAATCCCTCTTTCAAAACTTTTAGATTGCATTATGTTGATAATGTGCCTGTTACGGTGTGGGCTAAATTTATTTGGCATAAAAGGGTGGCTCTTAGATTCTCATCTTATGTTTAGCTTTTGTTAAAAAATGGATTAAAAATGACGGATGCTTTATCCAAGAGGAACATTATTATTAATTCGTCATGCCCACTTTGCCTACGGGAAACTGAAAGCTCTTCTCACTTATTCTTCTCTTGCGATTTCTCTTTTGGTATTCTTTCCTGCCTACTTCCGATCTTAAAAGGCTTCCTCTTTATACCATCTCTTCTGTAGCTCTTTGAATTTCTGGATGAAATTTGCACTTTTAATGCTGTTGAGAAAATTTTTTGTTATCTTGTTATTTGCTGCGTTATATATTACTTATGGAGAGAAAGAAATGAACGTAGATTCTCTAGCTCTCATAAGTCACACTTTGAAGTGGGTAAGCAGATTGTTCTGGCCATTAATCATAAAGTCTCCAATTGGAAATCTCATGATGAATTACTATTTCATTCCCGAATTGTTTTGCTGGATTATGAGGAATGGGGCATACCAGCTGTTCTCTGGTCGGCCAATTTTTTCTACTCCAGGCGTGTTGCATTTTTGCCTGGCTCATTTTATCTGCTTTATAACGTCATGATCTGGCTGTGGCATTTTGGCTACTGGGTTTCTTCTTACCCTTGGGACGTTGACTTCCTTCCTCTGATTTAAGAAATGTTGAATTTTGGTGGCCTTCCACCTTTTCCTGTCTTTCGATTATTTTTGAGATGGGTCAGGCCCTCTTTAGCCGGATGATGATGTGCGGAACTAACATTGCGGGGATTCCTCGGTTTATCTCTTCCTTTAGACGGCTAGATTTGATCTCTTATCCTCATGGTTGCAATATGATGGTGTTTTATCAAGGTTTATTGGTGGCAACCAGCAGGGATCTAATCCCTCTCGTGGATGGCTTGGTTCCTAAGCTTATTCTGTTTTGCCTTCAGTCCTAGGTTCTATGATTCCTCCGATCTATCTGGCAACCAAGGAAGAGTGGAATTTTAGCTGAACTGTTTGATGATGGTTTGCTTCTCTTGTTAGCTCCATTTTCTTGAGTCTGTGCTTTTTTTGGCCACTATTAGCTGAGTTGTTTTTGCTCCCTTGTGAGTTTTCTTGTTTTGCTTTGATGTTGCTTTTATTTCCGTCCAGTTTTTGTTTGGGTAGGAATCCTTTTGTAACATTTTGATTTCAATATACGGGCTATGCCCCAAAATTTCCTTAAAAAAAAAAAACCCTCTCCTTCAATATTTTAAAGTTGGTGCTTTTATATTTCTATTTTGTGAATTCATGTGCATACTCCAAGGGAAGAGGACAAAGCCATCATGAGATTCCCTTATTTTTATTAAGTTTTATTGAATTGTTAGCATATATATTGTTGGTAGAATTTTGAAAGCTGGTTTTGAAAAGCTTGATTTTCTTTAGGAATTTTGAAATAAAAGTTAAATTATAATTTTAAAATCGATTTGTCCAATTAGAAAAAGTATATCACCTCGAAAGGTGAAAATATAATTTCAGAATGGGATTCATATTTAGAATTATGAATCTTATCTTGAATATTATGGCCAAATGTTAAAGAGAACTTCGTATGGCCCCGAAGGGGCAAGATGAGGTTCAACTAACTATCTGACTACGATAATCAAGGAGGGTGATCATTAAATTCATATCCAAGTCTTCATCAGCGAAAGATATATCTTCCCAAAGGGAGAAATAACATCTGATGATAATTCTTTGAATATGATGATGATGATCATTATTATTTTAATTTTCCCAAAGAAATCAATTTAAATTTTGAAAAGATCAATTTTGAAAATCAGGTGTTTGTGGTTCTAAATCTCCTACGAGTGCAAGCCCTCGTAGTTAATTACATCGTAGGGAGACAGAGTCCCCTACAAAAACTCTTGATTAAAATAGTGACGAAATTTTATTTTAATGATTTTCTATGGGTGATATCAAAGATGTGAATTTGGAATCTCAATCGGAATTGGATCGAATTTTGAACACTTATTTTCGGAGTCAACGGATGAGTTAAAAGTGACAAAAAAATCACCTAGAAAGGGCTTTAGGACCTAAGTCTTTAGCCTAAGAGTTATGGATTTGAATTGAATTAAGATCTGGATTGTACCTGAGGGCTAGGAACTAGGAAGATCTAGCTCAGGGAGGAGTTAAAAGTGATCTCATACAAAAATGAGGTCAACATATATATATATATATATATATAAAGGGAAAAAGGTTATAGAAAAGTTCCTACTTTTTTTTTGTCATAATTAATATGAGCTTATATTATTAGTTATATATCTTGGTATGATATTATAATTACTTTAGCTCATCTTATCAATTCTTTTTATTAATATTTTTGGCTGATGTTATTAATAAGTTATATTAACATATAATATAGTTAACGGAACTTATGCTATTAGTTGTTTATGCTAACATTTTGAGATGATGTCATTAGCCGTGTATATTGATGTCATTATGTAATTAAATTTTCTATATTGATGTTGTTGCCATGTACATATATATATATATATATGTGTGTGTGTGTGTGTGTGTGTGTGTGTGTGGAAGGCAAAAAAAAAAAAAAGATGCAAAGAAAAAAAAAACAAAAAAAGAAAAGAAAGAAAAAAAAAGAGAGAAAAAAAAAGAAAAAGCTAGAAAGAGCATGTTTTCATTTTGTACGTTCATGCTCATCGTCGTCGCCTTTACGCGTAAGTATAATATTCTAAACTTAAGATAACCTGTTCTGACACTTGCAACGCGGCGAACAACCACCTATGCACGCTTTTTCTCTAGTGTGGTAGGAGAGAATTCGTTGCGATGCTTGCGACGGGGCGGGTAATCTCCTAAAACTCCATTTTTGGAATTAGTGTCGGACCGGAAAACCAACCCATGCACGCTTTTCTCTAGCATGGTGTGAAGGGAACCTGGTGTGACACCTACGACGAGGTGGGGACAAATATAAATTGTGCTTTTTAACTGGTGTCCGAAGACCCATGCACGCCTTTCTCTATCGTGATGGGGGACAAAAACTACGGCCGTGGTGTCCAACGACACTAACCATGCACGTTTTTCTATAGCATGGTGGGAGCCCCAGACTCCTAAAATTTCCCCTAAATGGGGGAGATGCTTGGAGGCTGCCGAAATTTTGTCTGAAATAGACAAAGACTTGGACAATTTTTGGACTTGAATTTGAACTAAAACTTGGACTCTAATAAAAGGACTTTAATTCAAATTGAATATTAGTCAAACTTAAAAAAACAGTGAATCCAAACTGGAAAAACTACTTACAGGGGACTTGAATTTGCCTGATTTGAACATCGAATGAAAGGAGCAAGGACTTGAACATTTGGACTCAAGACAAAACTTGAATTTGAACATAAAGACTTCAAATAAGACTTGGACTAAAAGAAACTGAACCTCTAATTGATATGCAATCAAAGAAAAAGTGTTAAAACCAAATGATTAATCAAACACATATCATTAAACATATATTGGATTCTTGTTGAATAAAACTTCAATAACATATACTCTAATGGCAAGTTAAAGCAAGCAAACACTGCAAACCACATAAAGATTAGGGTGATTAATTGCAAATAAATACCAACCATGCAAGCAAGTGCACAAGGATTTGTGATAGAAGCAAAATCATGCATACAAATTGTTTACAAAACAATGATGCAAATCCTTCAAGTGAATTTCAACAATCAAATGAAAGAACTTATGGTGAACGAACCCTCAGTGCACACAAAAACAACCAACATGCATAAGGAGATGAGTAATGAATGTTATGGTGTCCTCGCAATCAATGACAATTAAGTGTTAAGCAAATACATCAAATACTTTCAAGTGACAATAGTGGATGTAATCAGGCATAGACTATAGGGAACTCATAAAAATTCATCCAACTCAAATGCATACATTCTCTTTGGTGGAAATTAGTCTCTCAAGATGTTTTGTCATCATCCAAGCCATCATACTACCATTAATAACTCTCTATCTAGCTATAAGAAGTGTGCATCTAAGGGATCAACACTGCAACCTTCTAGACTTAATTGATCCTCAACTCACAATCATTGTCACCCAAAGAGACTATCCCTTTGTGACTGCAGTGTTTGCTTGGAAAGTGTGCAAATCAATTACAATTATATTTTTGTACAAAATTGGATATAGATTTTTTTAGTTTTGAAGTCGAATACGTTATTATGAATGATATAACACCTCGAAAGGGGAAAATATCATTCTCTAATAGGCTTAGATTATAAAATGTATATTTTATCCTAACTATTGTAGTCAAATTTAAGAAGAAACTAGGTAGACCCCAAAGGGTCAAAATATTATTCAATTAAATATTTAGCTTGGATAATCTGGATGTGTTATCATTTGTTTTATTGTCAAAGTTATAATAATAAATGATGTATTTTTCCAAGAAAAGAAAGCATCATTACTATTAACTATTTGAGTATGATTATAATGATTGTCTTTTAACTTTAATTTTCCCAAAATAATAACTTTTCCCCATCTTATTTAGGAGCTAAGTAGGAGGTGGTTGTATTTATCTAGGGTCTTAAATCTTCCACGAAGGCAAGCCTTTGTAGTTAATTACATTATATGAATTTTTAGGCCTCTTATGAATACTCTGAATTAAAATAATGATAGAAATTTTATTTTGGATTTACTAAGACTAATATGAAAGGAGTAAGGTTGGAATTTTCAATTGGGACTAGATTAATTTTGAACACTTATTTTGGAGTCCACATGTTGTAAAGTAGGGAAAGCTTTGGGATTACGAAAATAATTTAGAAGGACCAAGGCCTATCCTAAGTTGGGGTCTAAATTTTGGAGAGAAAATTTTAATTTGAGTTAATATTTTATTAGAAATTTGGATTAAATTTTTTATGTTATCCTAAATCTAAGTTGGGCACTTTATGACAGTGACCTGAACCTAAATAATGAAATACAAATCTGGCCTTACTCAGTCTGAATTGGAGAGCCAGCTGAACCACTTAGGTGCTTTAAAACTATGTAACCTATAATTATGAAAGATGCATAAGGTTTGTTGTCTAAGTTTTAGAAAATTTAGGCCCGACATCTAGAGAAGGTCCTAATTAAACCTTTTACTTATGTTGGGTAATTATGCTCGATGTAAATAAATTTTATTAATTTTTAATTAATTCTTAATGCAATGCATGATAATTGATCTTCTATAGAAAAATTATATGATGTAATTTAAAAATTAGGCTTAAAAAATATATTTTTTCCACCAATATCTCATAGACAGTGCTATAATATAATAGGTCAAGTGGTCTGCCAAAACCTATAGGTGGGGTGGTGCCTAGGAAGCAAAGAAGATCAATATGAATACATTGAAAGCACACAAAATGACCGGACTTACTTGTTAGAAGGGCTTATATTTCAATGTGAGCCTGATATTTTTTATTTTATTAAAAGTAGAAGACATTTGTTTCATTGTTCTTAAGAGCCTAATTGCATTCCAAACCAAAAAAAAATTGGCATACAAGAAATAAACCTAGAAAATCAGGTAATTTCTAAGGCATAAAAAATTTGAACAAACATCACCATATAATATCAAATTTGTATAAAAGAGGCCATAAGGCAAATGCCATTTAATTATAACCCAGGATTTGTATAAATTAAAATTAAGTGGCCAGACACCACTTGCAACATTTAGGATTCTAATCCTACAAAAACATGCAAGTGTTAAAATGGGAAATTTTTGTCTTCATTCTTTCAGCTTATTCCTTCAGGCTCCTTGGATCTGATGGATCTGAATATCCAAATCGAAATAACTCCTCCCCAAAGGGTTGTTTCTTTTCTCTTTGGATTTTGAAGTCATCCTAATTTAAATCTCGAAATGGAAGAAACACCACCCTGAAAGGAGTGCTTCCTTCCTCTTTAGATTCGAAATTGGATACTAAAATATCTCATTTTAAGGCTTTCATAACTAATTTTGAATATATATATATATATATATATATATATATATATATATATATATATATATATATATATATATATATATAAGTCAACATGCATGTTATTCGAAGCAGTTCATATATAGAATCATCCAAATCATAAGTATTTATAAAAAATTTACTACTCGTATATGAGCCAGCATAATCACTTGACCACACTTTTAATGCTAATGGGGCTTACCAATTTTAACATCTATAGAAAGTTTTGTTAATCACTTGTTTTTTATTTTCCCCCTTCATATAACTATACTTAAGTTTGGCCACCTACAAAAAAATTCCATAGCATCCACATTATTCCTAACATAGGAGAAATTTAATGCCCATTATATGTCACATCACATATAGTATGGTAGTAAAAAAAAACGTCACATCATATGCAACACAAACCACATCAAACCATAGCAACCGACATGTAAGGAAAATCACATAAAATCCACGTCACACAAAAAGTAAGTATAAATGAATAATTGTCTTGCTTAAAACTAGAGTTGGTTATCTTAATAAGCCATCTATGATGTGTGCATCAGGATGTGTGGTTTTAATGTATCCTAATTGGGTTGTTGTTTAGGGTTTTCAAATATTTTCCATTATTTGTTGTGGGTTGAAGGGATATTTAATTCGAGTTTAAGTTTGATGTTTTAGTGTTCATTTTAGGATGAGTTTTAAATATTAAATTTGATTAATTATTAGTTTTATAAAGTCCTAAAGTTTAATTAGGTTTTTTAGTCCTTAAACCTCAAAATTTAATACACTTATGCTCTCCATAATGGAATCAATATAAGGCATGGAGGCTTCCATTAGTTAGTGATTTATGGTTGATTATTTAGGTTTAATAATAATTACACAAAGGCTGTGGGTTTTATTTCATCCTCCTTAGGGTTAACTTAATAGTCACATAGGTCGGGTTATCCAAAAATTATCTTTGGGTTTAGGTACAACTTAGTTCATTAATTAGTTATATAAAATTGTGATTATGTTGTTAAAGATTTATTACACTTATGATATATGGCATATATTTCATCAAATTCATTTGTGGCATTGTCATAATGGGTACGAGGACCCAAGCCCTCCTTAGGACACGTAACATTGTAGCTTGAGGTAGTTCATCCTGGAAACTTCATTGGCAGAATATTGGTTATTTATTTTAATGTTATAATTTTATTTAATCAATTAGATTGCTGATTTACTAAAAAATTGTTTATTTATTCATTTATTTTTGTATTTAATTGAATATTTTAATACATTAAATAAACGGTCCATTTTTAAAACTTTTAATTTAAATTTAGTTATAGAGTTTTTTTTTTAATTTTTAATTAATTTTAGACCCTATTATGAGTAAAGTGCTACTGAGTTTGCTAGATTTGGAATTTACTATAATTAGTTATGAATTTTAAATGTTTGGGTGTGTTTTTTAACTAAGGTTGACTAAAGTGTTGACATTTTAACTTTTAACAAATTCTTGTGATTTAATATTTTTCATGAATATTAGACCCAATGGTGAGTATAATGCCTTCAAGTTTAATCAATTTTGATTTTCTTAAAATTAGTTATGAATTTTCAAAATGTGATCATTTAAATGAATTATTTAATTGCTTTATTAGAGGGTTTTTTCTTATTTTGCACCAAACATATTTCAAATCACTTGAAATATTTCCCAAATGTCAAGAATTACTTATGGGGATGACTACGAGTGTTTAATATTTATATGTTATTATTTTAATTATTTATTTTAATCAATTATTAAATTTCCCGATTTATTAATTTTTTATTGATTATGAAAGTTGGTGATGGGGATTTAAATTATCCTAGATAGGTTGTTCCATTATAAGCATTTTAATTATTATTTTTATTTCTAGATTTAATTTAGATTAATTATATTTTTTTATGTTTGAGGCCCACAAAGAGGCTAAATTTTATTTTGCTTAATTTTCTAACCAAATAAAGTCAAAATTGAATGAAATTAGAACCTATAGTTTATACTGTTGCTAAGTTCACTTGTCTTGATTTTAACCCCTACTGGGTACGTGTTGAAGTTTCTACGATTACTCTAAATTTTCTTGATAAATTCTTAATTATTTTTCCTATGTGTCACTAGTATTCTAATGGATTCGAATCTTTTTCTGTCTAACCCTTAGACATACACAAGCATACCATAGAAAAATGATAGAGAAACCTAACCTCTTTGGATAATTACAATTTTTCAACATTATAAGTCTAAAATAAACGCATTACTTTGGAAATTCCATTCACAACAAACCTATGCATACCTAGACCTATAAAAATTATTGGGAGTTACAAACACACTTAAAAACTTTCTACCAAAATTTTAGTCTTGTTTGACCACTAGGTATTGAGAAAATTAAAAAAAAGTGGATTTTAAACAAGTGCAAAATTTCTAACAATACAGTGCTCAAACTAACATGAAAACATATTTAGAAAATAGTAGGTCTTAAGACCTTTCTAACGAGCCTAAGATCACTTAATTTGATTGAGATTTTTTATTTATGGGAAAATTTGAAGTTTTGGGCATTAAAAGTAAATTTTAATTCATTTTTTTATTAAATTTGGTGGTGGTGGCTCAGGGTGAGACATGTGGCATGTGTGGTGACTTGGAGGCATGCATGAGACATCTGGCACCACTATAGGAAAATTGTCTATTACTGACGGATTTTCGGCATACTATTTTAATTTATTGTGAATTTTCAATGTATTTTGTTGAAATACTTTTGACTGGTTTTTAGGTAGATTTTTCGTCGGATTTTTGAAGTATTTTTGCGTGGATTTTCTTACGGAGGATTTTCCAGTGATTTTTCAGGTGAATTTTAAACATTTCTAAAAAAATCATAAAGAATTTTATAGTTTATTTTAATTAATTATTAATTTTATAATTTAATTATTTAATTATTAATTTAATAATTTTTTAATTATTTATTAATTTAATAACTTAGTTTAATTGATTTTAATTTAATAACTTATTTTAATTTATTTTAATTTTAATTTTCATATTATTATATTTAAGTATAAAAGAGTAAATGTTTTTATCATATTTCCTATACAACGCATTAGTTAACTATTTGAATTAATAATAAATTTTGAGTTCGAATTGTGCGGTAGGGGTGTCAATTTCGGATCACGGGTCGGGTTCGGGTCGAACCCGAAACTGACTCGACACTGTTCGGGTCAACCCGAACCCGACCCGTTTTTACAAACAGGTCGGTTTTCAGGACCCGAACCCGACCCGCTTCGGGTTCGGGTCAACCCGACACGACCCGAAATCGGGTGCCGGACATGGGCGCGGGTGCAGACCTAAATGGTTGGAGCGGGCCGACGCGAGCCGATGAGGGGACGAGGTGACGCGAACCTTGATGGCTGCCTGGCTGGACGCGGCAAGCTGGGCTAGCCTGCACGCATCGGGACGCAGCGCCACACGACACACGCGGTGCGGACGGCGGACCTCGGGACACAGCGTGACAGTGCCACACGACTCACGCGTCTCACGCGGAAAGCGGTCCTCGGGACACAACGCGGCAACGCGTGAACGCCGGTCACGCGGGGCGGCGGGGGTCAGCTGGTCAGGGCAGTCGGTCAGCTGGTCACGCTGGGCAGCGGTCACGCGGTATTCGGTCAGCGGTCAGGGCAGCGGGGCAGCCGAATAACCGATCAAGCTGTATTCGGGCAGGGGGCGGGATTTGAAAATTTTTAAATTAAACGGGTTAGCGGGTTGACCCGGCAACCCGTCGGGTCAACCCGAACCTGACCCATTTTTCAAACGGGTCAATTTCTGGAACTCAAACCCGACCCGTTTTGAAATCGGGTCGGGTCCAACCCGGAATTTCCGGGTCGGGTCCGGGTCGGGTTTTCGTGTCGTGTCAAATATTGACACCTCTATTGTGCGGGCGTCACGATGTTGGCAGTGGGCAGTGGTGTGGGCAGCTCAGGTGTGAGGGAAGCCGTGGGGCTCAAAACAATTATTACATCCTCCGACCGGATGCAGAGGAACATCTGGTTGTAAGCAAAATCCCGCCTATACCGAGGTGTACCGAGTTTTTCCAAAAAACTCGGTACACCTCGGTATAGGCGGGATTTTGCCTACAACCAGATGTTCCTCTGCATCCTTACACCGGACCAAATAAAAGTTCGTGGGCAGGAGGTTAGGCGTGCGGGCTGCTTGGGAAGGCGGGTTGATGCTGCGTGTGCGGACAGCTTGGGCGAGAAGGAAGGTGTGCTGGCTACTTCGGTAAGCAGGTAGATGTTGCGGGCAGCAGTGGGCGGGTAGGTGTATGTGCTATTGTTGTTGGTTTTTTTTTTTTTTTTTTTTTTTAATTCTAGTAGTTTTTTTCACCATATTTCCTCTAAATTCTGCATGAAAATTTTTTCAACACTTTTTTTTGGCTAAACAATTTTCCTTCACAAGTTTTTCATTTGAAAAGATTTACATTTCCACCAGAAACTTTTAAAATTCTCCAAAATAACCAATTTTTGCTAGAAAATTTGTCGGTAATATATGATTTTCTTTTAGTGCGCACTACGGCTCATCCACTTGCCATATTAGCGACCCGATCTAGCAGCTGGATTAATGACGAGTGATGTAGGCCGTGAAGATTAAGCCACATCGCCCGCAAACTAGATTTCACATGGATCGTTTGGTCGTGCATGTATTATTAGGACCAGAAATTTTTTATCTAACCAAATTTTGTAGTTAAAAAATGGATTGTAACTTTAAATGCCCATAACTTTCAATCCAACTGTTCAAATTTGATAAAATTTGAAATGTAGGATCTACATAACCAGGTCTTTTAATGTATGAAGTTTTGAAGCTCCATGCATTGAGATCATTGAGTATTTTTAATTTAATAATAAAATTTCAAATGGATACAAATTACTAACCAATAGGTGGATTTGCACATTCTTGGACTTACTTTGCTCCTAGAGAGATCTTCTTAAGCTTTTTAGAAGTCCCCAAGAGATAGTTCTTTCTGAATTTAAAGATAGATTCAAATATCCTTTTTCTTCTCTCTACTTCTCTCTTTATCTTCTTCAATATGGGCTTTTCGAGTTATTGGATAATGGGGGGAAGCTTGGAGAAGATGGAGAAAGCTCCAGGGAGGCTGAAGGAGAGAACTAGGGGGATTGGAGGAAGCCTAGAGATAATGATTTTTTGTTAAGATGGTTTGAGGAACTTTTAGAGCATTTGAACCCCTATTGTTTAGGTGGATAGTTAGGATTGATTAGACATCTTACTTGGATGATTTCCCTCCTAGGTGGTTTGGAACTGAGGAGAAGGCTGCAATCTTGAGTGTGACTTGGTTGGGCTCATATGAGTGGAGGGGACCACATCTTCCTAGCCTCGATCTTTTGGCTAATCCAAGGCTTAGGCTTTGTTTAGGTGCAACATTAGAGTTTCTTTAGGTCTGATTTAGGTGGCTTATGGAGGGAAATTCTTGAGGGAAATTGAATGGTTAATGGGGTTTAATGATTTTGATGATAGTTTGGTTTTGTTAACTTATTGACCAATCAACCAGTTAAAAATTATTGGGATGGGTCTTAGGAAGGTCTTTCATGCTATATAGGAAGAGACTCCAAGGGGTTTGAGCCATATTGCTGGAAGTTTAAATGAAAATTTGACTATACACATGGATTTGACCCTTAATGTTAAATTGACCAACTCAAACCAATGATGACTTGACCCATAAGGATGTTGGACATGCTTAGAATATCCAATGAAATGATTTTGAATGTTCAAGTTGGTTTGATGATGCTTGGAACATTGAAATTAAATTTGGTTAGGTGTATGGTTGATTTTGGTCAACAATTTCAAATCATGGGTTGGGGTTAGATCCAACAACTTCAAAATAATATTTTGGACCCAATGGAGGTAGTCCCATGCAATAGTGAGTTTACTTGCATGAAATGCATGTTTGGGTCCTTAAGGGGTATTTTAATCAACCATGATTGACTAGGTAAACAATTTCAAACAAAACTTGGGTTTTAGTTCAATATACTCTAAATGATATTTAGAATGCATTGAAAGAGGTTTCAAAAGCTGGTTTGAATGAGCCATGTTCAGGTTTAAGGGAAAGATTAGTTTTCCAATAAGGATTTTAGGATTTAGTGGGGCCATATTCAGCCATGGTCATCCAAGGTCCACCAAAAGTTCAATTTTGTATTTAACACGTAATAAAAATTGTGATGGACAAGTTCAAGGGTTTCAGGGAGGTTCCTAAAGTCAAATTTCACAAGGTGCATGGTTTAGTGGCATGAGCTTTAAATATTTGAAGGTTTTGCAACTTTTGAAAATTAATTCAGTTTTGGGGATTAAAGGGCTCAAATTGGCTTCAAATTTGGAGGGTTGACCCTAAAAATATGCCTAATCAATATGCATCTGATGGATCATAAATGAGGCCAACATTTGAGGCGAATAAAAATTCACTCAAAAAGGGTTTTGGGACATTGCATTTTGGGCTTGATTTTCGGCTTGAGATTTTGATTTGATCCTGGTTTAAAGTTTGATTTTGATTGATTATCCTCGTGCAAGAATGAGGTCAACAATTTCATTTCAAGAACTTACTGCCGCATCTAACTAGATGACTCGCCCACAAAGATTTATCCCATATGTCATATCCCAAGGACTCATATAGATCACTTACTCTTAAGGAATTAGTTAGGGGATAAAATTGGAAAAAAAGGCCTTCTTAGAAATTGATAGCCATATGGAACCCTATTGGTGAAGCCACATGTCTTATATAGACTATAATGAGTCATATTAAGTATTATAGTCTTTTAAATTCAGGGGTGTAGGCTTCTTTATAGCATGCAAACTTTATAAATAAATGGTAAGAGGAATATTTTATATCTTTTGAATATTATATATATTTTTGGCATATTTTATACATACTTAACCTCCTATCTCTTTCTCTCACTCCCTATTTTCACTCAAAGCTCTCTCATTTCTATAGTTCTTCCTTGAAAAATTGCATACAATTAGAGTCAATAACTATATAAGGACAAATCTTGATCCAACTTCCTAAAAAGTATGGTTAACATAGATTGATGCTAGTGAGAAGAAGATAGACACATATTGTGTCATGCCACAATATCTAATTTGAAAGAATTTAATATTTTATCTTTTATTATACAACAACCAAAGCTATCTAATATCATCTATCATTAATAAAAAGTGGAAACAAATTCTATTAATCAAAACATCAACATATATATAACTATATTATTACTCCAAAAATCATATATAATACTCATGAATCAGACATTTATATCATATCTATCTAAATCCTAAGTATAAAAGAAGAATTAAAACAAAAAAAAAAATGAACTTGAGCTATCCTACTTAATCTTACTCTCATGCTTCCTTGCCGTGATTCGAAATCATTTAAATCATAGATAATGAGTTAAACAGTTCAGTATATCACACAAAAATCCTATAATTAAATTCAAAGCAGATAAAGAAGAAATATACATGACATCAATCAATTTATAATAGTAACAATCATATGATCAAGAATTAGTACAAAAAAATTATAAAACTCACATGTAGTAATAAATAGAATATATAAATATATAGTAAAAATCTTACGGAACGAAAGCCAGCAAATCGATATATATTAGAGGAATGAGTAAACTAGTATGAGTTTTAAATTAATAAAGTAGTCATCATATGATTAGTATCAATTAGTAAAGCAGTCATATAAAGTGATAAAACTAAAGCATTGGTAAATAACTATCGAATTCAGATCATTGTAATAAAATCTTATAACTTTGTACACATACTATCAAGTGAGTCTATATTATAGTTTTATCAATATCTTAATCATATGCTCAATATATCACGTGCTTAGTGTCAGTAATCAATACAATACAGTGTATTAATATAAGTAGCAGTAAAAGTGAATCAGTAGTAGTAGTAGTAGTAAAAATCAGTAATAGTATCGGTGTCAGTGAATCCAAGGCCATAGCAGTAAAATAATGCAAAAATAGTAAATTCCTATAGTTACAATAAATAAAAAATTATATCAATAAAGCCATATAGTAATAATAAATCTATAACATGTATTTTAGTACTCATACAAAACAGTAAGAAGTCCTAACTATCATGATAATTTTTAATATCATATCAATATAAGAAAACTATATATCAGTAAATAGAGTTGTCATTCTTTGCTCTTAGGCATAATAATAATTCCTTATAACTCCCAATCATTTCTCTAAAATCTTTAAATTATAATATCAGATAACATTAAATCATAGTATTTAAAGGAAAGCACGTCGGTCAACTATCCTGTACTGGTCAATCAATCTTCAACTAATAAGAAAATCAGTCTTTACTTATCTTTCACACACTTCTAATAAAAGTAATAGATATTAGGTATTACTCAATCATAATTCATTTTCATTCTCAAAGCTTGTATAGTAATTTGCTTAAATATAATACATACTGAGTAAAAATGCATAGTTTTAAAACATAAATAAATTATCAAGGAGTGTGTAAAACATCATTTCAAGACTTTAAGTATATTAAACACTATTTCTTAGAGTCATTATTTTCTATTCAATGAAATGTGTGTGAAATGATGTTTTAGTATGATTAGTTTATGTGGATATCTATGAGTATGCATAAACCAACTTGGATTTTAGGTTCATTAATACTATAAAAATAAATGATTAAAATTGTTGTATTTAAAAGTTTTCTCCTTTGTCATAAATCATATTAATAATTTTCTGTATAATAAAAAATAGAGCTAATTCATATGATAAGATATACTATGAAACATTTCATTGTTAAATTCTCTTTTATTGTGCTGTAAGTATTTAGAATCCAAAATATACTCAAAATGCAGTATAAAATAACTTAATTCTTTTGGTGCTTGCTTATATAATTACTCCTTATGCGGTTTTACGGCGGTTCCGGCCGCCGGAAAAAATTCACTTAACACCGGTGGTCGTGGCCGCCGGTAAAGGCGCTGGTATTAAATTAAACCGGCGTCATAGCCCGCGGTTATTAAACCACCATTAATTCCAGCGGTGGTTTATGAAAAATTGCCGGTTAAGACCGGCGGTCAAATCGCCAGATAAACCGCCGGTATTAATACCGGCAGGTATAGGATTGCCGGTAATAGCCGCCAATAATACCTGAATTTTTTGTAGTAGAAATTGTTCTTGGTGCTTGATATTAACCTTTTTGTCATTTTGTATGATGAAAAGAAATACATATATATTTCTTTCTATTCTTCACTTTTAATTAATAACCTTGTGGAAAATGATTTCTTTCTCCATGGCCAGCAAGCCAACAATTGTCACCTTCTCCTTGGCTGCAAGCCAACTGTGCCAACAACGTCCCTATTTTCTTTTTGTCATTATTAACTTCAGCGATCATATTTTCTTTTTGAATAATCAATTCAATCGGTCCCCAGTTTCTGATTAAGATATGGCAAAATCTTTATTACATTTATAGATAAAAAACACATTTTGTCAACACAAACAAATGGAAAGCAAGAACTGAAACAACAGATCCAGAAAGAAAACTTTCTCTCTTCTTCTCAGGCATGGTTAGGCATGAAGATCCCAGCATCTACGGTTTCAACATTACCATATGAGGAGGTGTAAACGTAAACATTCAAACTCCCTTTAATTTTCTCCACCACCTTCTCAGACTTAATAAGGAAGTAGTAATCCCAGCCGTCCAACCCATGCCACCGCTTTGCCTTCGCCACCCCACAGAAAGCTAACGGTTCAGAGTACGAAACCTTTTTATTTATTTGTTCAAGAGCAAACCTACCGAGGTTTTGTACATTTTTGTTCTTCTTAACATTCTTTATCACCTCAATGCCGTCGACGTTTTCAGAAGCCGACCGAGCCACTGCCTGTGGCCGAGCGGCGGATATGGCGGAGAGGAAGAGGAAGAGTAAGAGGGCTGCGAAGAGAAAGAGGATGTTGATCCTCAATGCCATGGCTTTTATATATTTTTCTTTCTGAAATAAAATGATTCTTTGTATGGTTTACGGAAGAAGTGGTGGGGATATGAAGAGAGAGCTTTACTCAAGGTTTTATAGGGGAAAAGATGAGTTATGACCATTATTAATAGTGGAAGACACCTAATTAAATTAAAATAATTGCAGATAAATATTAAAATTTTGCATAGCATAAAGTAATATTTGAAATTATGTCGTTTGGTCGAATAAATTTTTTATAATTAATGTCTTAACTCTCTGAAATTCATTAATTTGCATCATTCACTGTTGACAATTTTATTTTCATTTTGTTTTGCAATTATTAAGTTGAATTGAAATGTTAAAATGGCTTCTACTTTAGGAGTGTATTCATCAAGGTATTAGGTTTTATTCTTTTTTTTTTTTTTTGTTAAAACCTACTAACGAGTTTATACGTTATAATGAAAGGAAAAGTACAACTCCTAAAAAGAAATCATTAGCTCGCTAATGTTCAGAAGAGCTACATCAAAAGAGAGAAAAAAAACCTAGAGATGAAGATTCCATCTAATTACAAGAACAATAAAAGAAAAATCAAATAAAAAATATGGGACAACTAGGTGCTAGCACCCAAAAAAGGTGATCAATAAAGGGCTAACATATCACCTACCTACAAAACAAATGAATTGCCAAAAGCAAAAGAGGACCGTATCAACATCAAAAGATACATGCAAAAGAACATCAGTTGTTGTAAAAGCAACATGAGTGGAGAAGCAATAGAGGACCACCCAAGACAATCAGCAAAAACAACAATAATTCAAACCAACAAACAAAAATCAAGAGAAAAATCACTAGCTGAACTTGCAGGAAAAGAAAGACTTTAAAAAAAATCAAACTAGGAATAAGAACAAAAAAATCACCGGAGAGAATAACAAAAGCAGAGAGGCACCCAACCCACCTAGCAACCCCATATAACAGGTGTGAGCAGCTGTTATTATTTAGCTTATACTACACCAGCATTTATTTACTCTTGTATCTCTCTTGGTCTATATATACACTCTGTAACAGTTCATTGGGATGAATAAGATAGAATTGCCTTTCCTCTTTATTCCTCTGTTTTGGCTCGCTTCTTTCCTCTCAAACTCTCACATGATATCAAAGCTGGAAATGGGAGATCAAGAATCTGCTTCCTCCATCCCTCCCGCTTCAACCAAACCCAATCAGCCACTACCAGCAAAAAAACAGCCCAACTAACAAAAGTCACATGAACAACCAACACACAATGGCCAAACTAACCAAACTAAAACAATTAAGTGAACACCAATACTAAACCACAGCAAGTGCAGCTCGACCACACACCCAAGAAGCCAACAATGGAGCAAAACACTCTAAAAGGAAAGAAAAAAGTTTTTGAAAGGCTAAATAAGGGGAGTAGCTCTAGAGAAGCATTAGCTCTTGTAACCCTAGCAACAATATGATTAATCTGCAGTTTTTTCTTCCTCTTATATTTTTTAGGCTTAGAAAAACCCAATATTGAATCATCTTTAAAACTTTAATAATATTGAGTTCATCCAGATCATGAGAATCAACTTTATCAGGGATATATAATTATTATAAATTTTTTTGAAAATAAGTTTTGTTTAATTAATAAAATTTTATGTTAATTGTTGCGTGTCAGAAAATACGCGGCGGTAGAGTTTGTAAATTCGCGTCTGAGCGTTGTACGTAAGTTTAACACACAAACAGGAAAAAGGAATGAACACCAAGAGTTTTTACGTGGAAAACCCAAAAATGGGAAAAACCACGGGGCCTCGCCCAGTTGCAAATTTCTACTAGTGTTTTCGTAGATTACAAATGGCGGATTTCTTCCCACAAGTCGGGATAATCCAGATACAACTTGTCTTTTCCACGAAATTCACAAAATCCTGCGAATTCCCTGAGTTTCCTGAAAATCCGGCAGAGTTCCGGCGTCTTCAAGCGGCAGGAAAAACTCCGGCGGCGGTGGTCGAGGAGGTGAGGAATCTCCTATTCCCCTTTCTCCTTCTCCTTCTCTTCTTCCTCTCTCTCTTCACTTGAGCCCCCTTGGTGTAGAATGAGGGCTCTATTTATAGTTTTTCTGGAGTGGCACAGCCCGTAAATAGGCGTGAGATCAAGGGCGAATTGGGAGTGTTTTGAATGGACGGCAGATATTGAATCCTTTGATCATGCACCGTTCGTTGGACATTTGATGGCCTTAATGATGTCGGAATTTGATGATCTTGGGCTCGTTGGATTCGTCTCGTCGAGCCCTTCGATTCGAGTATAAGCTCGTCAAAATCAGAGACCGTTTGGTAACTCAAATTTCTGTTTGAACCTTCCAATGGTGCTTTGAACCCTTGATTCGGACTCATTTGGGCTCGGATTGGGTTGATCTTGGTGTCGTTGGGTTCGTATTTCCGAGACGCTCAATTTGACTATAAGATCGCTGAAATCGGAGTTCATATGCTCCCGAAATTAATTTTTGAAGTTTCCAACTAAGTTTTGCCTCGAGATTCGTGCCCAATCAAGACTATTTTGTGATAACGTATCAGTTGCCCCCCTATTTTCGGATATCGAAGCTCCAGGAGTCCGAAAATACTTGTTCCGATTTTTACATTGGCCGAATTGCAAAAAAATAGCGTTCCAAAAGTTGAACATTTGCTCAAACTTGATTGTAGAGGCCCCGCTGAGTTCCGAAAGCGTCGAAATCGACTCCGGAACGTCGTCGAAAAACGTGTCCGGGGACCGAAAAAATGTCCAAATTGGGCCGTCCGGGCCAAAAAATCGGGCCCGGACACGTGTAAGCGGCTGAACCGGCCGGCTGGCCGGCCGGCCGCCGCCTGCCGCCGCTCGCCGGCGGCGGCTCCCGCGGAACCGCGCGGGAGGATGCGCGCGGGGCGCGGCTTGACCGCGCGAAGGACCGCGCGTCTGGACCGGTCCGCGGTCCGCCTGGACCGGCGCCTTGCCTGGGCCGCGCGGGGAGGAGTTGCTGCGGCTGCTGCCGGCGGCCAGCCTTTGGCTGGCCGTGATCCGCGTGAAAAATCACGCGGATCAGTGCGCTGTCCGCGCGATTTTGAGGAAAAAGATGTGTCGGTTCGGTTCGGCCCACCGACCTTGTGGGCCCCACATGCACGAAAATAGATATTTTTTGCTATTTTTGGGTCCAAAAAATTCCGAAAAAATCCCAAAAAATTGCAAAAAATTGTTAAAAAATTTCCAAAAAAGGATAGTTACGAAAATTTGCAGTAACTTCTCCTTTTTTTTTCTCCAAAACCTATAAATAGGCCTCCTAGGCCCTTAGGAAACTTGCAATTCCTCCTTTCTCCCTCCGGTTCTCTGGCGATAGAAACCTACGGGATTTCATCTTCTCTCTCCGGTTTTCTGGCGATAGAAACCAACGGGATTTCTTCCTCCCCCTCCGGTTTTCTGGCGATAGAAACCAACGGGATTTCATCTTCTCCCTCCGGTTTACTGGCGATAGAAACCAACGGGATTTCATCTTCTCCCTCCGGTTTACTGGCGATAGAAAACCTACGGGATTTCTTCCTCCCCCTCCGGTTTTCTGGCGATAGAAAACCTACGGGATTTCATCTTCTCCCTCCGGTTTACTGGCGATAGAAACCTACGGGATTTCTTCCTCCCCCTCCGGTTTTTTCTGGCGATAGAAAACCTACGAGATTTCTTCCTCTCCCTCCGGTTTACTGGCGATAGAAACCTACGGGATTTCTTCCTCTCCCTCCGGTTTACTGGCGATATAAACCTACGGGATCTCTTTTCCATCTGAGCGGAGGTTTGTTGGCGATGGACGATCGAGTTGAAGCCCGTTAGTAGTCAACGATCGAGTGTGGAGTCAAAGGGGAGAGTTTGAGAAAGCGTTGCGAGAAGCCGATGACGCGTAGTAGTCGAGCAGAAGTCCGACAACAGAAAGAAGTCTGACTTCGGGTGGAAGACCGACGAAAAATTCGTCGACGAGCAGAAGTCCGACGTCGGGTAGAAGTCCGCTGACGAGCAGAAGTCCGACGTCGGGTAGAAGTCTGCTGACGAGCAGAAGTCCGACGTCGGGTAGGAGTCCGCTGACGAGCAGAAGTCCGACGACGAGTAGGAGTCCGCTGACGAGCAGAAGTCCGACGACGAGTAGGAGTCCGCTGACGAGCAGAAGTCTGACGACGAGTAGGAGTCCGCTGACGAGCAGAAGTCCGACGACGAGTAGGAGTCCGCTGACGAGCAGAAATCCGACGACAGGGAGAAGTACGACGTCGGGTAGGAGTCCGCTAACAAGCAGAAGTCCGACGACGGGGAGAAGTACGACGTCGGGTAGGAGTCTGCTAACGAGCAGAAGTCCGACGTCGAGTAGGAGTCCGCTGACGAGCAGAAGTCCGACGACGAGTAGGAGTACGCTGACGAGCAGAAGTCCGACGACGAGTAGGAGTCCGCTGACGAGCAGAAATCCGACGACAGGGAGAAGTACGACGTCGGGTAGGAGTCCGCTAACGAGCAGAAGTCCGACGATGCGTAGGAGTCTTCCTACGAGCAGGAGTCTGATGACAGGGAGAAGTCCGTCGTCGGGTAGAAGTCTGCTAACGAGCAGAAATCTGACGACAGGGAGAAGTACGACGTCGGGTAGGAGTCTGCTAACGAGCAGAAGTTCGACGACTGGGAGAAGTACGACGTCAGGTAGGAGTCTGCTAACGAGCAGAAGTCCGACGATGCGTAGGAGTCTTCCTACGAGCAGGAGTCTGATGACAGGGAGAAGTCCGTCGTCGGGTAGGAGTCTGCTAACGAGCAGAAGTCCGACGATGCGTAGGAGTCTTCCTACGAGCAGGAGTCTGATGACAGGGAGAAGTCCGTCGTCGGGTAGAAGTTCAATGTTGCATATAAGACCGACGAAGATTCGTCGATGAGCGGAAGTCCGACGACGAGTAGAAGTCCGCTGACGAGCAGAAATCTGACGACAGGGAGAAGTACGACGTCGGGTAGGAGTCCGCTAACGAGCAGAAGTCCGACGACGAGTAGGAGTACGCTGACGAGCAGAAGTCCGACGACGAGTAGGAGTCCGCTGACGAGGAGAAATCCGACGACAGGGAGAAGTACGACGTCGGGTAGGAGTCAGCTAACGAGCAGAAGTCCGACGACGGGGAGAAGTACGACGTCGGGTAGGAGTCTGCTAACGAGCAGAAGTCCGACGATGCGTAGGAGTCTTCCTACGAGCAGGAGTCTGATGACAGGGAGAAGTCCGTCGTCGGGTAGGAGTCCGCTAACGAGCAGAAGTCCGACGACGGGGAGAAGTACGACGTCGGGTAGGAGTCTGCTAACGAGCAGAAGTCCGACGACGAGTAGGAGTGCGGCCTTGGGTAGAAGACCGACGAAAGTTCGTCGACGAGTAGAAGTCCGACGACGAGTAGGAGTCTGCTGACGAGCAGAAGTCCGACGACGAGTAGGAGTCCGCTGACGAGCAGAAATCTGACGACAGGGAGAAGTACGATGTCGGGTAGAAGTATTGTCGGGTAGAAGACCGACGAAAGTTCGTCGACGAGCAGAAGTCCGACGACGGGTATTAGTCCGATGAAAGGAAGAATTTCGACGTCGTGTAATAGTTCGTCGAAAGTCCTGCAAGGCAAAAGTTTAGCGCAGGAGGAAATTCAAAATCGGGAAGAATTTTAACATTATGGAGAAGTCAGATAGAAGTCTATTGACGACATTCTAGCGACGATAACCAAGGACGTGAGACTTTTCCGATGTTGTAAGTCGGAGCCCTGCTCGACGACGTTAACCTGTGTGGAAGAGGTCGGGAGAATCCACTAAGGATGTGAGACCTTTCCGAGGTTGTATGCCGGTGTCCTGCTCGACGACGTTAACCTGTGTGGAAGAGGTCGGGAGAATCCACTAAGGATGTGAGACCTTTCAGAGGTTGTATGCCGGTGCCCTGCTCGACGACGTTAACCTGTGTGGAAGAGGCCGGGAGAATCCACTAAGGATGTGAGACCTTTCCGAGATTGTATGCCGGAGCCCTGCTCGACGACGTTAACCTGTGTGGAAGAGGCCGGGAGAATCCACCAAGGATGTAAGACCTTTCCGAGGTTGTATGTCGGATTCATTGCTCGACGACGTTAACCTGTGTGGAAGAGGTCGGGAGAATCCACCAAGGATGTAGGACCTTTCCAAGGTTGTATGTCGGAGCCCTGCTCGACGACGTTAACCTGTGTGGAAGAGGCTGTGAGAATCCACCAAGGATGTAGGACCTTTCCGAGGTTGTATGTCGGAGCCTTTGCTCGACGACGTTAACCTGTGTGGAAGAGGTCGGGGGAGAATCCACCAAGGATGTAGGACCTTTCCGAGGTTGTATGTCGGAGGCTTTGCTCGACGACGTTAACCTGTGTGGAAGAGGCCGGGAGAATCCACTAAGGATATGAAACCTTTCCGAGGTTGTATGTCGGAGCCTTTGCTCGACGACGTTAACCTGTGTGGAAGAGGCCGGGAGAATCCACCAAGGATGTAGGACCTTTCCGAGGATGTATGTCGGAGCCTTTGCTCGACGACGTTAACCTGTGTGGAAGAGGTCGGGAGAATCCACTAAGGATGTGAGACCTTTCCGAGGTTGTATGCCGGAGCCCTGCTCGACGACGTTAACCTGTGTGGAAGAAGTCGGGAGAATCCACCAAGGATGTAGGACCTTTCCGAGGTTGTATGTCGGAGCCTTTGCTTGACGACGTTAACCTGTGTGGAAGAGGTCGGGAGAATCCACCAAGGATGTAGGACCTTTCCAAGGTTGTATGTCGGAGCCTTTACTCGACGACGTTAACCTGTGTGGAAGAGGCCGGGAGAATCCACCAAGGATGTAGGACCTTTCCGAGGTTGTATGTCGGAGCCTTTGCTCGACGACGTTAACCTGTGTGGAAGAGGCCGGGAGAATCCACCAAGGATGTAGGACCTATCCGAGGTTGTATGTCGGAGCCTTTGCTCGACGACGTTAACCTGTGTGGAAGAGGCCGGGAGAATCCACCAAGGATGTGAGACCTTTCTGAGGTTGTATGTCGGAGCCTTTGCTCGACGACGTTAACCTGTGTAGAAGAGGTCGAATCGAATCCCCCTGGGATCGATTTTACCTTGATTGGGAGGGGGCGAATGCCGCGTGTATCCCGAATCAAAGGTAAAGAATGGTCTATTTTTAGACCGTTACTGTCTTTTTGAGGTCGAGGTTAAGACCTTGCCCAAGGAGTAGAAGCCCAACATGGGACTGTTTAAAGCTTGCAATTGATTTGAAGTATCATCGCATTTGCTCAAATATTCCTGAAATATCATCCTGATATATAAAGCATTAGAGGATCTTTTTAACCAGAATTGTGGTCAAAGTTGCCCCCCCAGTCCGCATTTGATGCAACAATGACTGATGTCAGAAAGTTGATAAGAACGATCTTTTGAGATTTGGAGCAAAAGTTGCCCCCCAGTCGGGAAGCACGTTCCCACAGACGGCGCCAAACTGTTGCGTGTCAGAAAATACGCGGCGGTAGAGTTTGTAAATTCGCGTCTGAGCGTTGTACGTAAGTTTAACACACAAACAGGAAAAAGGAATGAACACCAAGAGTTTTTACGTGGAAAACCCAAAAATGGGAAAAACCACGGGGCCTCGCCCAGTTGCAAATTTCTACTAGTGTTTTCGTAGATTACAAATGGCGGATTTCTTCCCACAAGTCGGGATAATCCAGATACAACTTGTCTTTTCCACGAAATTCACAAAATCCTGCGAATTCCCTGAGTTTCCTGAAAAATCCGGCAGAGTTCCGGCGTCTTCAAGCGGCAGGAAAAACTCCGGCGGCGGTGGTCGAGGAGGTGAGGAATCTCCTATTCCCCCTTTCTCCTTCTCCTTCTCTTCTTCCTCTCTCTCTTCACTTGAGCCCCCTTGGTGTAGAATGAGGGCTCTATTTATAGTTTTTTCTGGAGTGGCACAGCCCGTAAATAGGCGTGAGATCAAGGGCGAATTGGGAGTGTTTTGAATGGACGGCAGATATTGAATCCTTTGATCATGCACCGTTCGTTGGACATTTGATGGCCTTAATGATGTCGGAATTTGATGATCTTGGGCTCGTTGGATTCGTCTCGTCGAGCCCTTCGATTCGAGTATAAGCTCGTCAAAATCAGAGACCGTTTGGTAACTCAAATTTCTGTTTGAACCTTCCAATGGTGCTTTGAACCCTTGATTCGGACTCATTTGGGCTCGGATTGGGTTGATCTTGGTGTCGTTGGGTTCGTATTTCCGAGACGCTCAATTTGACTATAAGATCGCTGAAATCGGAGTTCATATGCTCCCGAAATTAATTTTTGAAGTTTCCAACTAAGTTTTGCCTCGAGATTCGTGCCCAATCAAGACTATTTTGTGATAACGTATCATTAATCAACTTTGATATTTTTGTCAACTTCATATAAGCATCGAGTTATCCATGACAATATAATGATACTTATATATATATAATCTAAATTTTCGGAAAAATATTTAATATACCTTAAAACAAAAATAAAAATATATAAATTATTATTTCTATAAAAGTTATTGTATAATTACAAAATTTAAGTTTGATGTTCATTCTATTGAAATTTGATGGGTTATACGACCAATATTTGATTAAAGTAGAATTTATTATCATTGTAAATATTATCTAATTTTATAATTCAACCTGGATGTCAGTTGTCATATATAGTTGGAGCTATCTGAAGACCTTTTTTAATATGGATCTAATATTTATTCAATCTTAACATAATATTAAAATACTATTTTTTTTAAAAGTGAGCTTAAATTATATCTTGCTTATAAACAGCCCTTTTTCTATTCATATAACGGTTGCTTTAAACTTACAAAACTCTGGCGCAGTTTTCTTCTTCTTCCTTCTTTTCAAGCCAAAATTTTAGAAGGAGAATTCTAGATTTCCATTAGAGTACTTTAAGGCTTCGTTTGCGATGGCTTTCTTATTGCTTCTTTTAGCAGCTTTTTAGGACAATAAATTTAATTTTTGTACTAAAAAATTATTTTAAGAATCAATAAGAAAGTCGAACCAAACGAAGCCTAAATCATTGCTAGATCAACTCCTTAGTTTAAAACTTCGACACATTCACTTGAGCAACTTCTTTTGAAGTTATTAAGTTCTTTTCATTTCTCTAAATCTTTCTTTGTTGTTCGTTATTTTCACAATATAGTTTTCATAAAAATTCTTATTTTTGGATCAAATTTTATCTAAGCATCATAGATTAAGCCTTTGTTTGTGACAACTTTCTTACTATTTTTAAAAATAATTTTTTAGTACAATTTTTTTTAGGTATAAATTTTTAACACTGCCATTGCCAGGTCCCAAGTCCTAGATGAGAAAAGTGGAGGGTTGCGTTAGGTAGTCGACAGCCAGCGTAAAACTTGTCGAACAATAATGACATGAATCCTTTAAGAAATTGTGTTAATGCTAGGGCGTCCCCTGGAAGCGACGCGCTGTATGGCCTGAATACAGTGACAAGTGTGCAAGGGCCGCTGCACCGGCGCCCGGGTGCAGTGTTAAATAGGCAAGGGTTCCCACATCAAGGACGGATGTGGGCAAAGAAGCTAGTCCATGAAACTAAAATTAGGATAGGAACTTGAAATATAGGTTCCCTTACAAGAAAATTAATAGAATTAATAGATATTATGATTCATAGGAAGTTAAATATTTTATGCATTCAGGAAACTAAATGGGTTGGTGAGAAGGCTAAGGAAATTGATAGTTTATGATTTAAATTTTGGGTGGGTAGGAGTCGTACTAGAAATGGTGTAAGTGATATTATTATAGATAGAGTTTTTAAAGGATAATGTTATAAAAATTAATAGGATTGGAGATAGAATTATAGCTTTAAAGATTGTTGTTGATGATAAGATTGTTAATATTATAAGTGCTTATGCTCCTCAAGTAGGTTTGGATATGAGTTCTAAATTAAATTTTTGGAATGACTTAAAAGAATTAATACAAAAGATACCTCTTGAAGAAAGAGTTTTTATTGGAGGAGATTTAAATGGACATGTTGGTAGAGAGGTAGATGATTTTAAAAGCATTCATGGTGGTCATGGATTTGGATCGACGAATGAAGGTGGCAAGACCATATTAGATTTTTGTTTAGCTTATGATTTTTTTAATTGCTAATACCTTATTTAAGAAAAGAAATGAGCATCTCATCACTTATAAAAATGGATATAGTACAACACAGATTGACTATTTTCTTATTAGAAAACTAAATCGTTTAGATTGCAAAGATTGTAAAGTTATTCCGAGTGAAAATTTATGTTCCCAACATTGATTATTAGTTTTGAACTTTAAGATAAAGGGGCATAAAATAAAAAATAAAGTAAAACAATTTTATAGGATTAGATGGGGGCATTTAAAGAATATTAATAAAAATATTTTTGGAAATAAAATCTTAGATCTTAAGATTTTGTCTGTGCATGAGGATGCTAATATTATGTGGGAAAAAGTGGCTAGTGATATTAAGAAAATTGTAAAAGATATCTTTGGAGTATCAAAGGGAAAAACTCCTAATAGTAAAAGTAGTTGGTGGTGGAATCCAAATGTGCAAGAAAAGATTAAAAATAAGAAGCTTTGTTATAAAAATTGGTTTAATTTTAAAAATTATGATAATCGGAAAATATATAAAGTGGCTCGTAAGGATGCTAAGAAAGCAATATGAAATGCAAAGATATTAGCTTTTAGTGATTTATATAATAGATTAGATACTAAAGAAGGAGAAAGATATATGTATAAGTTAGCCAAACAAAGAGATATGAGTAGTAAGGATTTAGTTCAAGTGAAGTGTATTAAAGATGAAGATCAAAAAATACTTTTCTTAGAAGATGATATTCAACAAAGATGGATGAGATATTTTGCTAAACTTTTTAATGAAGATTATGAATATAAGATTGACTATAATGACCTCAGTACCCTAAATGAAAATAAAGATTTATGTTTTTATCGACGTATTAGTAAAACTGAAGTTAGAGAGGCTTTAAAAAAAATGAAGGGTGGAAAAGCTGTTGAACCTGATGATATTCTAATAGAGGCGTGAAAATGCTTAGGAGATGAAGGAATTTCATGGCTTACTAAACTTTTAAAACTATTTTGAAGACTAAAAAGATGTCAGATGAGTGGAGAATGATCGTGTTAATTCCTATTTTTAAGAATAAAGGTGATGCACAAGATTGTGCGAATTATAGAGGTATTAAGTTAATGTGTCATACTTTAAAACTTTGGGAGCGAGTTATGGAGCATAGGTTGCAGCGTGATACTAATGTTTCTCATAATCAATTTGGATTCATGACGGGTAGGTCGACTATGGAAGCCATACATTTATTAAGAGGTTTGATGGAGAAATATAGAGAAAATAAGGAGGATCTACATATGATATTTATTGTTTTAGAAAAAGCATATGATAAAGTTCCAAGAGAAGTAATATGGAGAGTTCTTGAAAAGAAAGGAGTCAATAATGCTTATATTCAAATCATTAAAGATATGTATGCAGGAGCTATTACTTGTGTTCAAACACAAGGTGGATTGACCAAGTATTTCCCTATTTCGGTTGGGTTACATCAAGGATCAGCCTTAAGCCCATATCTTTTTGCTTTAGTCATGGATGTTCTCACTAGATATTTGCAAGAGGATGTACCTTGGTGTATGCTTTTTGCTGATGATATTCTTCTTGTTGATAAGACTACAGAGGGAGTTGAAGGTAAACTTGAATTATGGAGGTCAACCTTAGAGTCTAAAGGTTTTCTCTTGAGTAGATCTAAAACAGAATATATGGAGTGTAATTTTAGTAGTAATAGACCTAGTGAGGGGATTGTGACTTTGGGTGATCAAGTCATTAATAAGAGTACATGTTTTAGATGTCTTGTATCTATTGTTCAAAGTGATGGTGAAATAGATGGGGATATTATCAGCAGAATTCAAGTTGGATGGTTGAAGTGGAGGAATGCATCGGGCTTGTTATGTGATAGAAATGTACCCCTCAAACTTAAGGGAAAATTCTATAAGATGATAGTGAGGCCTGCAATGCTTTATGGTGCCGAATGTTGGCCATTAAAAGAGAAGTATAATACTAAGTTAAGTGTGGCAGAGATGAGGATGCTCAGGTGGATGAGTGGCTTTACCCTTAGAGATAGGATACGAAATGAGCATATACGTGAAAAGGTTGGAGTAGCTCCAGTAGAAGATAATATCAGAGAGAGTCGCCTTAGATGGTTTGGTCACATAAAACGGCGGCCTTCTGATGACCCGGTTAGAAGAGTAGAGTTATTAGATTTGACTTATGTTAAGAAAGGTAGGGGTATACCTAAAAAGACTTGGTTAGAAAATATTAGGAATGACCTTTCTTTATTAGATTTAAACGAGAATTTGACTTTTAATAGGACACAATGGAGAAAAAGGATTCATGTAGCCGACCCCACGTAGTGGGATAAAGGCTTGATGTTATTGTTGTTATTGTTGTAATATTTTTTAAAAAGCAAAAAGGAAGCTTACCAAATGAAGCCTATGATTTCGTTTAGAAATGACTTTCTTAATGTTTTCAAAAGAAATTCTCTAATAAAAAAAATCTTAGTTGAAGTAAATTTTGTACGTACTAGAAAGCTACTTATAAAAATAGTAAAAAATCATCCCAAAAGAAGCCTAATTTTTTTTTGTTTAAAACTCCAACTTCTATAAAATTTGTAAGAAAATTTATTTATTTTAGCATTAATTTATTTGTGAAATAAAATATTTCTTTCAAAGTATTATATATAGATGCTTTAATTTAACATATTCATTTTACATTATTTAAATAATTTCATTTTAAATCAATATGTAGAAAATTATTAAGTAAATTATTATTCATATAAATCAAGATATAAACATATTTTATAGTGAGTAAATTTTGCATTACTTTTGTAAGGGGTGAAGAATTTAACAACAATATAAAATTATCTCATTATATTATTCACATTATTACAATATAATTTGACCTTGTCTTGTCTGCAATAAGTTTAATCTTGGGGAAAATTATTTATTGCCCTGTCCATGGCCAGCGGACCAACATTTGTTACCTTCTCCTTTGCTGCAAGCCAGCTATCCCAACAACATCCCTATTTTCTCTTTGTTGTTATTAACTTTAAAGATAATATTTTTATTTTCAATATTCAATTGGACAAATTGGACAAATTTTTAAAATAAATTCGTTTAAAACTTTTTTAGTGGAAAACAAATTAGAAAAATAAAAAATTAAAAACAATGCAAGTCGTTTGTATATGCAACGACTGGCCTTTTGACGTGGCGAGCACATACGACATGGAAGGCGAGCGATGACGTGGTTGGTGGCGGGGCCAGCAATGATATGGTCATGTTGGAAAATTTCTATATGTTGGTTATATACATATAAATAAAGTATTATATACTATTAACTATCTAAAAATAAGCCAATTAAAATTCGTGATCTATTTAAAAATTAAATTATTATTTGGCATGTATGGCATCTAAATTAAATTTATATTGAATTAAAAGATGTGTAGAGGTCAATTAGTATTTATTTAATTTTAATGATGGGTTGAAATAAAAAAAAGACATTTTATATTATAAAAAGATCACAATCTTTAGTTTAAGCGGTTAAATTCTCATTTATCTCATGTCCTATTTTGTGTAAATTGAAGTGGTCTCTCGCTCTCTTAGAGAACGCCACTTCAAATATGGAAAATCGAAAATCTTAATTATGCATTTGATCAATGAATTCAGTTATATTTCCAATAAACTATTTCGATGATTTTACATGTAATTCAGAGTCGATAAATTTATTTTGTTGACTCCATTGAATCCTAAAAGTTGTATCAGAGCCTAGTTTTTATGTTGAATCAAAAAGAAATGATTTTCTCTAATTGTGTTCTTGATTAATTGAGTTTTCCACTCAAATAAAATCTTTATTGACATATATAAATTGATCTATATCTTGAAAATACATTTGCTTAAATCCTTCCAGATAGGATGTGAATTTTGTTTTAAGTTTTTAAGTAGTTTATGTGAAATTCAAAATTTTGAATATGAATTTCAAAACTTTTAATATGAATTGTAATTTAGTCGTTCTCTTATTTCATCATCATGATGCAAAGTTTTTCCCGGATCAAAGAAATTTATTTATAATTGCGGATTGAATTGACTATTTTGATCAAAAGATTTTGTGTTCAAAAGATTTTGTGTGTTTCAAAGCAGGATTCAAAAAGAAAACTAAGATACCCATGGGTACAAATGTTAAATATCAAAAATCATGTTTAAAAACAGGATGTCCAGCCATGGTTAAATTTTTCGTGAGTCAAGATGGGATTTGGTCGGTGAATAAAGCTATAAAGGATCACAATCACGAACTGGCTAGGCCAGATGATCAACATTTACTCAGGTCATCTAGGAGCATTAGTGATAAGAATGCAACTATAAGAAGGGATAAGAACTGTTGATGCATTTACATACCTATCTGATGAAATGAGAGGTGTTGGTAACCTGGAGTTCACCAAACAGGATGCATACAACTACATCTAAAAAGAAAGAAGAGTCAAGATTGAGAATTGAGACACTAATTCACTAATAAAGTTGTTTAAGGAAAGGACAATTGATGATAACATGTTTGTCTGGGATGTGCAAACTGATGAAGACGATTGTGTGTTGAATTTCTTCTAGGTTGATGGTCTTGATAGAATTGATTATGACTGTTTTGATGACGTGATTATTTTTTATATAAGTTATCGTTTAAATAAATATAACTTAGCATGTGCCCCTATTGTCGGAGTGAAAAATCACAGGCAAAATATTCTATTAGAAGTGACATTTTTATCTGAGGAGACAAAAGTCTTTTACCTGGCTATTTAGATCATTTTTAAGAATTATGGATAACAAACATCTCATTACTATTTTTATTGATCAAGACCAAGCCATGGCTAGGGCAATAGAGATTGCATTGCCTAATGCACGGCATCGATTGTGCCAATGACATCTGTACAAGAAGGCTCCTTCCTAAGTATGATGCTTTAACATTAACAATAGAGTAAAATTCTTATTTTATTATTGTTTCAGGCAGTGTGATTATGTGAAGGAATTTGAGAGAAAATGGACTGAAATGATCTCAAAAGGAAACCTCCAGAGCCATCAATGTTTGAATGATCTCTACAAAATTAAGGAGAAGTGGTCAATTACATTCAATAAAAATTATTTTAACCTTGGCATTTTATCAACCCAACGTAGTGAGCTCATCAATCATGTATGTCATGATTATTCCAAGGTAACAAGTACTATCACTGAGTGTTTCCTAGGTTTAAAAAAGGGGATGAGGACTTGGCATCAGAATGAATAAGATGAAGAATTCAGATGTAGTCAAACAGATATAGAACCTTATATGAAAAGTAACTCAATATTAAAGCAAGATGCCAAATTTTATTCAAGAAAGTTGTATTCATTTTTTGAAGAGGAGTTCTTACATGGACTTGGTGGACTATGCATTAAAAAATTCTCGTCAAATTTATCAAAGTTTTTCGTCAAGAACATAGACAATAAAACTAAGTCACATAATTGGATTGTCACTTTTAATTCGTTAGAAGGTACCATTCAATGTAGTTGTGTAAAGTTTTAAATGATGGGTATATTATGTTCTCATTGCATGAGAGTTATGAGACAGTTAGATATTGTTAATATTTCCATTAAATATTTACTCCCAAGATGGTCAGTCAGTGCTCGAAAAGATTTATATTCTGGAGGAAAGATCCCATGTATCGGTATCAATGTGCGCCAACCTATTGAGGGGTCCAGCAACTTGATGTTCAGAAATTATATTTGCCGATTTGCATAGAAAATTAGCACAGAAGCATAAGGTAATGAGGAGATTGAAATGTGTGTGATAGATGCAATGAGTACATTGACTGCAAAAGTGCATTTCATCAAGATTGGTAGAAAAATAAAACAATTTTTAGGGCCGGTCATGAAACTATTAAAGTTCCTAAGAAGTGCCAGCCAAATGGCATATCAAATGCAAGATTGAAGGATCACTGGGAGAAAAGGAAGTGCAAAAAAGTTAAACCCACAGAGAGGAATCCCCTACAAGCATAAACTTTACAACTAAAGATTCAGGCAGTCAATCGTTTTTCATATAATTTGTGAATGGTGCGGGGAAAAGAATTTTTACAAATTGTTAGACATTTCTATTATGAATTTGAAATCCTGATGGTATATGCCAATTTGAAAATTTTGAGATCTTTGTTGTACTGGTATAAATTTGTATTGCTCGGTATTAGTCATTTTATTACTCGGTGCATATCCACATAAGTCGGTAATACTCGGTATTAGGTGTGTACTGAACTGCATTGATATAGTACCGAGCATATTTCATCTAATACCGAACATTACCGATCTGTTTTTATATTGCTCGATATTAGTCTATGATTAGTCGGTATTGCTCGGTTTTAGTCTTTTTTAGTACTCGGTACTCATCCACAGAAGTCAGTATTACTCGGTATTAGTCATTTTAGTACTCGGTACTCATTAATGATAAGACAATATTGCTCGGTATTAGTCTTTTTTGGTACTTGATACTCGTCCATAGAAGTCGGTATTGCTCGGTATTAGTCATTTTTCGTCATGAGTTTTTGTCCACATTAAAAACACAAGAAACATACAAAAGAATTTCACCATTTAATCCATAATCTATTAAATTTTAGTACATAAAAGGGCATCTGCTAATTCAGCCCTGAATAATGGCATACTAGATTATAAGTTTTTATAAAGATATCATTGAATAGGTTCTTATTGTATCACAACTTTCATATATTTACAAACAAAAATGTCGCAATCAACGTTGTTATATTGTGTTGGCACATTTTTAAATGCCTTGATATGTCATTTCATTATATTTTCGTTAAAAGCGTTCTTTATATCCTCGTACAAATGAGATATCTGAAAAATTAAAATGAAATTAACATATAATAATGTTACTCCTAAAATAAAAGTTAAATATTAATATTACTTATAACTTCTGGCAGTATGACTTTGTGTGTCTTTTTCGGTAATGAAACATAAAACTCCCATCATTTCTTTCTCATATTGCATACTAGAAGTGTCCAATATTTTTGGTTTATTATAGGAACAAGAATCAAATTCACATTCATAATATCTGTTCTGCTTATATGAGAGACGAAGCCAGATGTTTTCGTCTCTTTTGATACCACGTAGTAACCCTGGATAAGATGAAATATTAATGGTGATTAGTTCCAATATGTTTAAAACTAATAAATACAATTAAGAAATACGAGGATTAAATAATATTTACTAACCCAATGAAAACTTGAAAAAAAAAAAAAAATGTTGATTAAGCCCAGGGCAAAGGTCATTCTTCTAGGTTAATAAATGAGCAAACACATCCACGTGATTATTATCAAGTCATCTAACAGTAATAACTCATCAAAGTGGCTTCTATAAATAGTTATATTCTTAAACTCGAAAATAGTATAGCCCTTGGACAATTCAATAAACATTTATTTAAAAAAGAATAATAAAAAACAAAAACATAATCCTCGCTAAAGCTCGGTATTACTCGGTACTACTACTCGGTATAATGCATAAAAAAAATACCGAGTAGTATCGATCAGTCATCATAGTACCAAGTATATTTTACTTAATATCGGTATTGCCTGATATTGATTGGTTTTGCTCGGTACTGTTTGCTATAAGACATACAATTAGTAATAAACCTAATATAGCGACAATTACCTAGTAGTTTTAATATTGTACCGAGAACATTTGTCGGTATAAACAAGATTATTATTCAGTATAAGTACTTGACTCACTTATCCTTAAAATGTTTCAGGCAATTATCGATGAATATCTGTTTATCTTCACTTATTAATGATCGCCAGGATAATCTAATGCTTGAGGTGCATGACACAATTCTATTTTTTTTAATCATCAACCTCATAAATGATCATAGAAATATCATGACCTGCGGTTGATTCAGCCATAGAAGCATGAGCAGGTTCAGGTGCAAGAGTAAGTCCAGGTGCAGGTGCAGGAGCAGGTGCAGGAGCAAGAGTAAGTTCAGGTACAGGTGCATATGCAGAAGCAGGTGCAGGTGCATATGCAAGAGCAGGTGCAAGAGCAGGTCCGGGAGCATGACTTGGAATTGACTCACTCATCTTCTCTTTGGATGCCATTTTTAATTTATCTTTTTCTTCCTCTCTCCGATTGTAAAAGGTGTAGATACAAATTTCCTCTTTCTATCATTTCTCTGTCGAACTCTTGTTGCAATGCCGGTTTGTAAGGATGGATCAAACTCCTCATCCTCACTCAGCCTGGCATCCTTATACACTATTTTCTCTTCTACTTTTTCTGACAAATCCTGCCTTTCCTTATACACTATTTTTTCAGATTCAGTTGTAGATGAAGTAGATTTAGCAGACATTTTATTCATGTAAGTTTTAAAAGAAGGGAACTAATCTTGTAAGAACTTCTCTATAAAACTGTATTTAATTTTATTTTTCTCTTTCAAATAAAAAATAACTTGTTCTAAGACCCCTACACGCCTTTCAAGTAAACTATTTGTTGCTTCTACCGATGTTAACTTCTTCTTTATTAAATTGTTTTTGCTAAAAAGCTTGTATATCGCTTGATTTAAAATCTTCAAGTTTGTTTTTCTGTTGTTAGACTTGATTCAGGCAAACTACAAGTTGAATCAGGAGTTGTGGTTGATGGTATTTCATGGATGCTTGGAATCCTCATTGGACTAACCAGAGTAGGTACAGATGAATCAGGTTTTGTTAGGCTTGCCACCCCTATTGGACTAGCTGGAGCAGGTGGAGATGAATCATGTTTAGGTGGGCTTGCCACCCGTATTGGATTTGGCACCCTTATTAGACTAGCTAAAGTCGGTGGAGATGAATCAGGTCCAGTTGGGCTTGGCACCCTAATTAGACTTGACACCCTGATTGGACTGGCTGAAGTGGGTGGAGATAGAGTGAGCGACTTAGATGAAATCTTTGAAGGACTGTGAAATAAAATCTTCTCATCATCTATTATTCCTTGGAAATGACTAAGAATTTGTATAAAATATAATATTTCATCTAATTTAAATATTTAAAAATATAATTTAATCAGACATTTAAATGAAAACATATAGTGATGCTACCTCATGATCCTCAAGGTCTGCAAATATACCATTCATGTCTTTCTCACTGTACATAAAATTAGCATCACACCGAGTAAAACGTGGGCGAGATAGCTCATCCTCTACAGCGTGAATGGTTGTATGTTCAAGAAACCAAATCTGCAAAGAATTAGTCAATTTAAATTTCTATTAGAATTTCAAAATTAACATTTAACATTAATTATATTACTCTGGTTAAACAAAAAACTAAATGTCTATACTCATAATTACAATCATGACAAAACCATTGACATAGCTCAGTGCGTAGCCTTTTGATTGTTTTCTTGCAACTGTATTGAATTCATTAACAAGGAAACCCCTGATGGATTCTGGCCAGTTGTATATATTGAATCTATCAACATTTTTGGCAACTTCAAAAATAGATATTGGAATACGAAAGTTCGCCATTTGATAAAAAGGTTGGATAATAAGCAAAGAACAAATTCTTTCAGTAGATCATCCATTGGAGTAGACTTATCCATCTTCTCAATGTCATGCCGAATGTCATTAGATGTTTTGCCACTGGATCTAGCATTGACAATGTCAAATGTAATACCTCTATTCGGCATGCCTATGATTAAAGTAACTTCATTAGCTGTGAAATCTAGTCTATGTCTATTAACAATAAAATTCTCAGTCTTTAAATCCCACTTCGATAATAGCATATATATATAAGTGAAACATTCTGAGGGATCGGAGGAACATTTAGGAACTGGTAAATTTGCAGCTGCCGCGGTCTTTCAACAAATAGATCTCCAAATATATGAACAAGTTGATTACAAACTTCTCTAAAAGTCAAAGTTCGGCATCTGAAATGAATCTTTGGAGTATATCCCTGCAAATCAACTAATTAAAAAACAAATTCCAAATTGGTACCGAGTATATAACAAGAATTGGACGATTAAAGTAAGCTTATACCGAGTTATTGATCTTAATACCGAGCAGTCCTGAGCAGTACCGAGCAATACCGTACAAGACTGAGCTGTACCGATCAACATACCTAAGCTTATACGGACTAATGGTTATGAATACCGAGTAGTTCCGAGCAATATAACATAGCTTATACTGATTCATATCAAACATTTTGAAATGATTTCACTCGGTACTTAATCAATAATATATTTTATAACCAACAAAAATATTTTTATGTTTTTATCTAAGCTTATACTGACTATTAACCAACAATACCGAGCAGTACCGAGTGTTTTTAACTGCCAAAATTGCTCGAAATTGAACAGTACCGAGCAATACTAATTTGTATCAAGTAATACCGACTTGTATCGACCTCGAATCTAAGATTGTTTTTTTCACCAAAGATTAAAATTTCAGCAGCTAAGCATTTTCTCCGTAAACCCTAACCTTAAACATTTAAAAAGATAAAATTTAATTGTTTTAGAAAAAAACTGAACTCACCTGAGGCATTGTTTCTCTAAAGTTAATCAAACCCAAATGCTTAGAACTTAGAACTTGGAAGAAGATGAACTGCTTGGAACTTGGAAGAAGATGAACAGTTGCCGGAAACAAAGCTTCCTCTACACAAATGATGACTGAAGTGAAAGGAAAGTCGCTGCTCTTTACTTGAAAAATATACATAATTTTTGGGTCCGCCGGAATTTTTTCGGGTCCGTTGGTCGGCCGCAAAATTCAAAAATCGCACGTGCCATAAACCTAATAGTCGTCGGGCCGGACCGCGGAAATGAGGAAGCTACGTGGCACCTGATTAAGCCATACCAAATGTAGAGCTACATCAGGTAACCTGACCCAATACAAATTCCTTACAACTCCTACACATTAATATATTTAGTTACAAAAGTGGTTTCCCATCATAACAATTTTTTAATAAAAGTAATAAAATGCAATAGCCTAACACTACTATGGTCGTGGTATAGAAGCAAAGCAGTCATAATGTTACTCCAAATTATGTCAAAAAAAAATTGTTATCTATATCTGTTTGATATTAATCTTTTTGACATTTTGTATGATGAAAGAAAATACATATATATATCTCTTACTATTCTTTTTTTTTTTAAGTAACTTTTTATTATATTAACTAATAAAAGGGTTACAACAGCAAGCGGAAAGAAACAAAATTACATAAAGGAACACAACTAAGACAAACAACCTCAGAAAAAGAAAGCGAACATCCAACCGAGGGCTCAGAATAAAGCCGAGACTACCAGCATCCTCGAGACCGCTCAAGGACCATCCAGTAGGGAGCATAAACGGTTGCCACAAGAAAGTCGACGAGGGTGCGAGCCCCAGCCATATCATAGCCCCGCAACCTTAAACTGAACGATGAGTAAACCGATCAAACCGCCAAAAACAAGCAATGTGAAAACGAATTATCTTCTTCTACCACCTCGATTCCAAAATTTCCCACGAGAGGAAACCCTAAGAGGCTTAACAGGAACCATTTTAAACTCAAAATTAGGATCTGAAAAAGAGTCAGAATCAGATCCATCTTCAGACGAATTGTTCAACCAATCACCATGGGACCTAACATCCATTCCGGGATTAATACCCAACATAGTTTGGGATGCCATTAAATTTACGGGAACATTAATCAACCTGCTTTGCGCGTCCGAATTAACCACCTGGCCCCCCACTTTAGAGTTAACCTCCCTAACATTAATCTGAATTCGATCAGAAACTTCCTCATCACCCAGAACAGACGAATCTCCATGGAGCAACCCACCACCCTTGGCAGCTAAAGTTGTAGCAATAACATAAATAGAAACCAACCTCTCACTAACATCTGGCACCGGTACAACATTCGGACTACACTCCATCTCAGTCGTATGCCCAATATCAGCACACGAAGGAAAAAAAGGCATCGCATTTGGAGACAATAAATTATCAACCACATCCGTAGCATCTGCATCAATCAAAACATTGTCTTCCCTAATGATATCCAAATTCACGTCAACAGGGGGATTTAAAACTAGCTCCCCACAAGGGGGACCTACAGGCTCATCCGATCTTAACACATTCGACTATAGCACAACATTGACATCTGATACACCTGCAACAACAGGCACAGTCGACACGGGCACCCCGTATTGGTCAATCACAGGTTTAGAAGTTTTAAGATTGGGATGTAAAATAGGGCAGGACTCCTTAGAATGACCTAAGGAATTACAGTGCATACATAAGCTAGGAATATCATCAAAATTAACAGTCTACACATACCCCGATTCCACGGAGCCAACCCAAACCTTATCAGCATGTTTCTTGGTAACATCCATCTCAACCAGTATGCGAGCCATGCACGGACGAGAACCAGACGCCGTAGCCAAATCCGATTTGAGCGGCCGGCCAAAGAGAGAACCTAATCCGAAAAGAATCCTAGGTGAAAATAAATGAGGCCTAAGAAGGGGGGAAGACACCCAAATAGGCACAATTGGGGAATCCACCTCAACATCCAAATGGGGAGACCATTTCACCACTTTCATATAGCAATTTTGGACAAAATAAGATCGGTGGGAAAAAATACGGCAATAATCAAAATCATTCACCAGTTTAATCAAAATATTCCGGTGATTGAGAACAGTGACCGAAAAATACCCAATCAGCTTTAACTTAAAACAAAAATTTCGAATTGCATCGACAGACGGCCTCTGCCCCGGAAAGCGACCAACCAGCGAGAACTCAAAGGGCTTAGCAAGCGCCCGAACCTCATCTTTAGAAATTAACAAAGCCGGTAATCCACGATGAGAAGAAAAGCATAGTTCAGGGAAATCAGAAGAAAAAATACCAGAAACAGCATCTTTAAACGAAAGAGGAGCCGCAGCCCCACCCAAAAAGCCGGAATCCCACAACCGGGAAGACGCCATACACAATCACAAGGAAAAACCTGAAGATTAGAGGAGAAGGAAGCTCTCACAAGCAAAGGAGCGGAAGAGGCGGCGTAATCGTGCCCTAGCAGAGCAGGCGACATCTTTCTCTTAATCTCTTACTATTCTTCTCCTTTAATTAATAATCTTGTGGAAAATGATTTGTTTCCATTTCCATAGCCGGCAGGCCAACATTTGTTACCTTCTCCTTGGCTGAAAGCCAACTGTGCCAACAAAGTCCCTATTTTCATTTTAACATTATTGACTTTTGTTATCATATTTTTATCTTCAATAATCAATTCAATTGGTCTCCAGTTTCTAATAACGATATGGCAAATTCTTTATTAGATCAATAGATAGAAAAACACCTTTAGTCAACACAAACAAATGGAAAGCAAGATTAAAAAAGCACAGCTTGAACGCACATACACAAAGTATAGAAAGAAAGAACTGAAACAACATAACGAGAAAGGAAACGCAGCAATGCAATAACGCGCATTACAAACGAAAGAGAGACAGAAAGAACTTTCTTCTTTTCAAGCAAGATTAGGCTCAAAGATCCAAGCCTTTACGGTTTTACCATTACCATATGAGGAGGTGTAAACATAAACGTGCAAAATCCCTTCAACTTTCTCCTCCACCTTCTCAGACCTAATAACGAAGAAGTAATCCCAGCCATACAACCCATGCCACCGCTTTGCCTTCGTCACCCCACAAAAAAGCTAATAATTCTGAGTACGAAACCTTTTTGTTTATCTGTTCGACAGCGAACCTACCGAGGTCTTGCACCTCTTTGTTCTTCTCAACATTCGTTATCACCTCAATGTCGTCGACATCTTCAGAAGGCGACGGAGCCATTGCCTGTGGCCGAGCGGCAGATTTGGCGGAGAGTAAGAGGAGGAAGACGAGGGCAGCGAAGAGGAAGAGGCTGTTGATCCTCAAAGCCATGGCTTTTATCTATCTTTCTTTCTGAAATTAAATGATTCTTCGTATCGGTTGCCGAAGAAGCGGTGGGGAGATGAAGAGAGAGCTTTACTCATGGTTTTATTGGGGAAAAGATGAGTTTGTGCCCATTATTAATAATGGAAGACACCTAATATAAATAAAATAATTGTTATGAAATGTTAAAATTTTGTATGGCATAAAATAATATTTGAAATTATGTCGTTATATACAATAATTTAATTATTATTAATTGTCTTAACCTTTGAAATTCATTAATTTACATCATTCACTTGCTGAACTTTATTTTTTTTATATTTTTCTTAAGATGAATTGAAATGTTAAAATGGCTTCTACTTTAAGAGCATAGTCATCAAGGTATTTATTATTCAAATTGACTTTACCTCAAATCAATAATTTAAATTTTATTTGAGATAGTTTTTTCGCTACATTCTAAAAGAGCTTTGTAATATAAATTAAACAAAGCCATAGCTATTTTCTATATACTCAACACATCACAAATTTGTGGCATTTTAAGCTTGGACGTTTTAGATCCCCCATTATCTCGATTATTTCTAGAAGTAATTCAAATATATATATATATATATATATATATATATATATATATATATATATATATATATATATATATATATATATATATATATATATTACATCGATCCCTTCTCTCTCCTTTTCCCTTGCGTCGTCTGGGCGATTTTAGGGTTTCTCTTGCTTCCGGCTTTTTTCTGGTGCTGCCGAGAGGTTCTGTGAGTGTGATCTCGTGAGTTTCGTGCGGCTGGTTCCTACGGGGGTTTGTGGCTCTTCGGGCCTTCAGCTATGGCTGGTTCGTCCTCTATATCTCCTTGGGGGAACATCTCTTCTAAAGCTCAAGATGCTAAGAAAGGTTTTTTTAACCCTGACTCGGAGTCTTCTTCTCCAACAAAATCTCGGTCTTTTAAGGATGTGTTAGCGGGATCGTCAGGTGATACCTTACCTTCTCTGACTCAATCTACTTTTAATGGTGTGCCGGCAGTGATGATTTCCGACGATGATGTATTTAAACTTGCTTCTCCGTTTCTTTTTACTTTAGTTGGCAAGTTTGGTTTACGTAGACCGAATCTCGACGTGATTCGATCATTTTTTGGTAATCTTAAACTCTCTGGTTTCTATTCTGTGGGGCTTTTAGACTCTAAACATGTTGCGATTCAGCTTTCTAATGACTTAGATTATAGCCGTACATTTTCTCGAAAATCCTATTTTATTTTTAACTGTCAGATGAGGATCCTTAAATGGACTCCTTTTTTCGATGTTAAAGAAGAATCTCCGATTGTGCCTATCTGGATTTCGTTTTCGAACTTACGCCTTCATTTTTTCAATTCGAAAGTTTTGCATGCGTTGGGAGCGATTTTTGGGCGTCCTTTACAAACCCATCAAGCTACTGCGTCTAGAACTCGTCCCTCTGTTGCTAGGGTGTTAGTTGAAGTTGATATTACTGTTAAGCATGCTAAGGAAGTTTGGGTTGGGTCTAAATCTTTTGGATATCTTCAAAAAGTGGAATTTGAAAAAGTTCTTGATTTTTGTAGACATTGCAAAGCGCATGGTCACGCGATCTCTGATTGCTTTAAACTCCACCCTGAACTTAAAAAGGTTTCCAACAACTCCACTGGGAAGGTTATTCCATAGGCTGTGACTAGCGCTGAAAAGGATTTAACGGGAAACTCACACGTTATGATTCACGATTTAGAACCTTCCAATGTTGAGATGGTTGGTAACCAGGTCGATGATTCTCCTGTTAAGGATAATTTAAAGATGGACTCTAGGCAGGTGGAACACGAGAATGAAATAAATACGGAGAACAATTCTATCGATGCTAAAAAATTACCTGATATATTTATTTCTATTGACTCTATGCTTAATAACGAAGAAAATCCTAATTCTGTGCATGCATAATCTGATGGGGGAGGAGAAGGAATCTGAAACAGGGGATGAAAGTGAAGAAGGAGAAATTTTTGAGGGAAATAAGGTAATCACTTCATCTGATAAAGATAAGGGGGAATTACAAAACAACGAGGAAATAATTAATGCTCATCTTACGTCTACTAAACGGTTTGAGGAGGAAGGCTCTCCTAAGACTAATAAGAAAAAGAAGAAAAATAGTAAGGCTCCTATTTCGGAGCCGCCTCGATCCAACAGAGCTCAAGCTAATTCTAAATGTACTAATGATTAAAACACTTATTTTGAATGTGAGAGGGATTGGTGATCTCGACTCCAAAAATCGTGTTAGAAATTTAAGACGTATTCACAATATTCAGTTGTTGGTACTTCTTGAACCCTTTATCCTGTTGACAAATTGGTTACTACTTCTTCTAATTTGGGCTTTAATAATAGTTTTGCTAATTGCTCTAGCAAAATTTGGATTATGTGGAACAACCATCTCAATGTTAATGTTATTTCTGATTTTCAGCAAGTTATTCATGTTCATATAACCTTTGATAGTTTTAAATGTCATGCATCTTTTGTTTATGCTGCCTCTACTAGATTGGGGAGAATTCCCCTATGGGAATGCCTTGCGGGTTTTGCTCAAAACATCATGGGGCCGTGGTGTGTTGGTGGGGATTTTAACATTATTTCTCATGCTGATGAAAGAAGAGGGGGTAACCCTCCCAATGTCAATGCAATGAATGATTTTAATGATATGATTACTAACTGTAATTTATCTGATATTGGCTTCTCTGGTTGTAGCTTTACGTGGAGCCGGTCTAGAATTTGGCAAAGGTTGGATAGACTTTTGTTCAATAATGATTGGATTAGCTGTTTTCAATTAACTCAGGTTCAGCATCTGAGTAGAACGTTATCTGATCATGCTCCTCTTCTGTTAACTATTTTCGGTAACAAAATTAAACCTTCTATTTCTTTTAGATTTCAGAATATGTGGCTTACTCATCCTGATTTTAGGGTTGCTATTTCTGATAATTGGCATGCTGATGTTTTTCCTAACAATGGTGTGGGTGGTATGGCTAGACTTTGGGCTAAATTGAAGCAGACTGAAACAATTACTTAGGTGGTGGAATAAACATGTTTTTAAAAATGTTTTTGATAATATTAAAGTTGCGGAAGAGAAAGTTGTGGAACTTGAATCTTTATATCAGGATTTTCCCTCTGATTCTAATCTTAGGAATCTTGACACAGCTAAGCTGTCTCTTTTTAAATTGCAAGAACAATAATAAACTTTTTGGAAACAAAAGGTTTCTTCCTCTTTTTTGTTGGAGGGGGATAGAAATACGACTTTTTTTCATGCTTTAGTTAACACTAATAGAATCAAAAGCCATACACTACAGGAAAAATCGCAATTTCCGGCGTCCATTTTTCGTCGGAAAATGACTAAAATCCGCCGGAAATTAGGATTTCCGGCGGATTTCCGACGAAAATATTTACGCCGGTTCAACGCGCGTCAAAAAAGTGCTATCGGCGTAAAACTTTCCGCCGAAAATTTTTCCGGCGAAAATTCCGGCGAAAAATGCGCCGGAAATATTTCCGGCGGATATAAAATACGCCGGAATTTAAAAAATTAAAAAAAAAATTCTAATTCCCGTGAAGCCCATTCTAATTCCCGTGAAGCCCCCTCCCACCCCCCTCCCGGGTCCAGCCCGCCTGACCTGCGCCATGCGGGATTCGAACCCTCGCCGTTCAGTTGAATGGCTGCCGCCAAACCACTAGGCCAGCCTTCAAAATATAGAAATAACCGATTTATTATTTATTTATATTAGTACGTACTGAAAGTATTATTTAAAATAGTTAATATATTAAAAAATTAAAATAATTAATATATTTAATATAATTTATTTAAAATATTTATAATGTGAGTTTATATTTTGATTTAAAATATAAACTTAATAAAATTCATAATAATTAAATTAATTTATAATGGTTTACTTTAAATTATATTTAAAATAATTAATTTAGTATAATTTAGAATAATTACATTATTTAAAAACTAAGTTTTTTTAAGATCAAAATAATAATTATATTTAATTTAACACTAAATTATTAAACTTTTTAATTTATTTTATTTTAGCAATATTTTATTTAACAAAATAAATAATTTTAAATATTACGAATTATCATTTTACAGAAAATTTTTAATTTCGTCGGAAATCCGCCGGAAAGTCCGTCGGAAAAGCTAACAAAAAATGCGTCGGAAATAACTTCAAAAATTCCGTCGGAAATACGCCGGAAATTCCGTCGGAAATAGTCCGTCGGAAATGCGTCGGAAAATCCGTCGGAATTTCTGACGAATTTATTTCCGCCGGAAATTCCGTCGGAAATAAGCTGTTTTCCTGTAGTGATATTAATAGGTTAATGGATAACAATGGCATTGTTTATGACACGGATGACTCCATTGCTACTTCTGGTGTTAATTTCTTTATTAAGAATTTTAATAGGAACAATCCTTCAAATGAGCATCATGTTTCTAATTTGATTCCATGCATTGTTAATGATACTGATAATATTTTGCTTACTTGCCTTCCTTTAGAGGAAGAAATTTGGAATACTATCAATAATATGAATGGGGAGTCTGTTGCTGGTCCTGACGGTTTTACTACTAAATTTTTTTCATCAATATGTGGGATATTATTAAAAAGGATGTGATTGATGCTGTTCAGGATTTCTTTAGGGGAAATCCTTACCCTAAATACTTTAAGGCTACTAATATTGTTCTTATTCCTAAAAAAGATAACCCGTCTTTCTGGAATGACTTTAGACCTATTAGCCTTTGCACCTTTTTTAATAAACTTGTTGCTAAAGTTATTACGTCGAGATTAGCTTTAATTTTGCCTAAAATTATTTCGCCCAATCAAACTGGTTTTGTTAAAGGTAGAAGTATTTTTGATAATATTTTACTTACGCAAGAGATGGTTCATGACATAAATGCTAAAATACCTGGTGGAAATATTATTTTTAAACTGGATATCACCAAGGCTTATGACAGCTTAAATTGGGTTTTTCTTTACAATGTCCTGTCTAAGTTTGGTTTTAATCAAAAGTTTTTGCGGCTTATCAATAATAGTATTCAAAATTGTTATTTTTCTCTTATCATTAATGGTTCTAATCATGGTTTTTTTAGCTCTTCTCAACGTCTTAGACAAGGGGACCCCCTTTCTCCCTCTCTTTTTATCATTGCTATGGAATATCTTTTTAGAGGTATTGAGAATTTATTCAGGTTAAATCCTAAACTTATTTTCAGAACTCTTGGTGGCTTTCCTATTACTCATCTTACTTTTGCTGATGATTTTATCATTTTCTCGAATGCTTCTATTAGAAGTATTAAAGTGTTAAATCTCTTTTTAAATTATTTTCAAAGGATTAGTGGGTTATACATCAATAGAAACAAGAGTAATTTTATTACTAGCAATTCTGTGAATATTAACAGGCAGGCTAGAATTAAAAGAGTGTGTGGTTTTTGCCCGTCTTCCTTTCTTATTAAATATCTTGGAACTCCTCTTTACAAAGGCAGGAAAAGAATATCTCCTTTTGAAACTATTTTCTCTAATTTTCAAAAAAAAATTCTTAATTGGTCTTCTAAGTTTCTATCTTTTGGTGGTAGATTGACTTCAATTAAAAGTGTCCTCAATTTGATTCCTATATTTCATTTTCATACTTTACAACCTCCTGTTACGGTTTGTAAGAGAATGGAGAATATGATTAATAAATTTTTTTGGGGTGCCACGGATACTAAATCTTGCATTAAGTGGACTTCTTGGAAAAAAAATGTGTGGTGTTTTTAATGAAGGGTCCATTGGATGTAAGTCTGTGTCTGATACTGCTAAAGTGTTTTCTCATAAGCTTTGGTTTGGTTTTAGAGCTAACAATAGTTTATGGGCCAATTTTTTGAAGGTTAAGTATTTTAAGGATCTTCAACCCCTTGTTTGCCATTATAAAATTACTGATTCACCGGTGTGGAAAAGACTCTGTAAAATCAAGTGGGAAGCGGAGAATTTTATTCAATGGGGTCTTGGGAAGGGTGAAGTGTCCTTTTGGCAAGATAACAGGATGGGTTGTGCTTCGATTGATTATCTTCTTAATACTCACACCAAAGCTAATATCAAAGTTAGTGATTTCCTTATTAATGGTGAGTGGAATTATGTTAAACTTTGTAGTGTGGTTCCTGATTTCATTGCTGTAAAAATAGTTAGTATTCCTATGAATCTTAATATTGTTGATAATATCATGTTCAATTTATCTGCTTATGGTAATTTCTACACTAAGAATGTTTGGGATAATATTAGGATTAAAGGTGATGTGTCTAACATTTATGGTTTTCTTTGGCATAAGATGATCCCCTTATCCTATACTTTGCTGACTTGGAGATGCCTTAAAGAGTTCTTACCCGTGGATACCAATTTATTTAAGAAAGGTTTTCAGTTTGCTTCCAAATGTCAATGCTGTTTTTAATATTGAAAGTTCTCAACATGTGTTTGTTAATAGTAGTATTGCCCGGATGGTTTGGTGCCATTTTTCTAATCTTGCTGATATGGATAATTTCAATAATCATCAGTGTTTGCCTGATATTTTGAAGAGATGGTTTGCTAAAGGTAAAAACCATATTAATTGCTTAATTCCTATTTTGATTATTTGGTATATTTGGAAAGCTAGGAATGATTCTAAGCATAATAACATTAAAATGTGGGCTAGTCAGATTATTAATAATGTTAGGACTAAAGTGTTAAGGCTTATTGCTGTTAATCTTATTTCTCATAAAAATTTCAAGAACAGCAATCGCATGGCCACTTATTTTGGGATTGATCTATATGGGATTAATATTATTAAGGTCGATCAGATTGTGAATTCGCTCAAACTGGACCCTCCTTATGTTAAGTTGAATATGGATGGGTCCTTTGGGAAGGAAGCTGCGGGATTTGGAGGTGTTATTCGGAACGTGCATGGTAATCCTATTGGTATTTTTGCTGGTCCTGTTGCTACTTCTTCTGCTTTTAATGCTGAGTTAATGGGGATTTTTCATGGCTTGAACATCTGTATGAGAATGGGTTTCCAGCATGTTTTAATTGAAGTGGACTCTAAACTTGCTATTCATGCCATATCTTCTATCAATGCGGTTTTTCCTAAGGATTTTTACATTATTAGAAAAATTAAAATGTTGCTGACTAAGTTTAATTTTATTTTATCCCATATCTATCAGGAACACAATATTTGTGCGGACTGGATGGCTAAATATGGTTTTGTTTTGGTTTCTTATCAAGAGCTGCCTACTACTAATCTGCCTTCCCCTCTTAAAGGCATGATTTCTTTGGATAAAATTGGTCTCCCTTATATCAGGCATGGGTGAGATTTTTTGTTTTATCCTGGGGTCTTTTTGTGGCTTCTGTAGTTTTGGGTTGTTCTGTGGTTTTCTGCTGATGTCTGATTATCCTGTTTTTGTGTTTCGGCATTTGGTTTTGCTGGTCTGGTGGGTGCTCTTCTTTCTGGGTCTTCAGTGGCTGGATGAATTTATGTGGTTGAATTTAGAGGCTTTGTTATTTGACAGGTTTTCTCCTGGTTTAGGCTGGGATAGTTTCTGGACTATCCAGGTTTGTTTTCGCTTGTCTTTTGGGTTAGGTTGGATTTTCTGGGTTAATTTTGGTATGCATTGGGGTTTTCTGGGTTGGCCTTTTGATCGCCTTTTGGTTTGGGCTTGGCAAGGGAAGTGTTGTATTGTTTTGGTATATTTAGCTATGTTGGTTATTATCTGGTTAGTTCTGTTTATTGCATTTGGGAACTTATGGACCAGGCGGAAGTTCTTATCTTTATTCATGTGTTTTGCTGACTTTATTCTCCCTTCTATAGCTAATTGGCTCTTTTCTTCTACTGTAGTCCCTTGTGTTCTTACTATTTTTGGGAGTCTATCTTGCAGACATCAATATTTTCTGAGAACTATGAGCTCCAATGACAGCAAGGTAATCTCTATTTCATTTTCTTTGTTAGTATCATATGAGTTTTTTGCTTTTTGCAGGAAGAATGAGCTAAAAGGGATCTATCTGCTCTTCCTTTTTTGGGCGTTGTTTCTTCACAGCCCAGCTTGTTAATTTGTTCTTTTTTGTAATCGTAGAAAAAGGACCTACCGTCTCTTAGGTTTTGTTTTTCCTTTTTAATTGTAGCTCTTTCGAGCGTTAGTGAGATGGTGGGACCTTTTAAGGACTCTGTAATCCTTTTTTGATATTAACGCGTAGGCCCCATATGTGGGTTTTAACCATATATATATATATATATATATATATATATATATATATATATATATATATATATATATATATATATATATATATATATATATATATATATATATATATATATATATATATATATGCTTCTCTCTAGTTTTGCAACTCTTATAAAATGGCTAAGAGTCACAAAACTTTCATTTACTATATCTCAATCAAATAATTACAAGCTTTTTTAACTAATACATTCTAGAATATATGATCCTTCCTTTATCATTTTTTATGAACTCAACTGTTGGGTTGTTGGTTTGTTGGGTTGTTGGGTTTTTTGTTTTTTGTTCTTCTTTGCTACTAATTTCTTGCCTGTGTCACATTCTTGATGGGTTTCCTAACTCTTGTTTTGGTGTTATGGAGTTAGTTGAGTTCTTTTGGCTGAATCTTGGTGTTAATCGCTTCTACTGTGTAAGTATATCTGGATTTTTACTTGGTTATCCATCATTTTATGTTTCTTTAGTAAGGTGATTACTAAGGAGATCTATTACTTGGCTTTGTTGGATATCCGTGAGGCCATCAAGTTTCTTTCTGTTACTGATTATGTTAGAATTAAGATCCATTCTCCTATATTTCATCTTAATTATTACTTATCTAATACCCATTTTTGGAGAGTTTTTTGCAGGATTATTTGGATGTCTGAGTTTTGGAGCCTCAAAGTATGCAAACTTCTCTCTACTAGTTATTTCCTTTGCATTTTCTTTTGTGCCTTCTGTTTTTGCAGGAAGTTTATGCTGAATGAGTTAATCCCTCACTTCCGATTTTTGGGTACTATTGCTCTGCAAATCAGTTTTAATTATATGCTTTATTGTATTATTAGAAAAAGGATCCACGGGCTAGTAGGCTTTATTTTTCTTTTTGATTGTAGCTCTTCTGAGCGTAGTCAGCTGGAGGGTCCTTCTAAGAACCTTGTAATCGATTTTTGATATTAACGCGTAGGCCCATAAGTGGGTTTTAACAAATAATAATAATGGATACAAATATTATGTTTTATTTATTGATCATTACTCGTATTACTGCTAGTACTATTGAAACGTGCTTTCAAAGCCCTTTTTTATCCTATAACACCTATTAAAATACCTACAATCTTTGTAGCAGCAGTTCTTAAACCGCTACACATCCACCGTATTCGTTATTGCTACAAACAGCCATTTCAGGAAATTCAGGTATTACGGGTGCCCATTACCGGTTAGACCGACAGTCTTAAATAGCTGTTTTGAATAAACCGCCACTAGAATTAGCGGTTGTATAGAAACCGATGGCTAGGGCGCCAATTTTATTTTATACCGGCACATTTATCGGTGACCAAATATGCCGGTTTTAATTAAATGTTTTTCGGCGATATAAATCTCTAAAAAGCTGCCGAGAATTGCCCTAAATTTAGCCATCCCGAGCCTTCCTCTTCACTTGTTTGCATTTTTATAATTACAAATGCTCGCCTCCACTCTCCTTCAGCCTCTCATGATCATGCATCTGAGAGCTGGAATCTTGTCGCTGACAACCTCTTTCCAGCCAACAATCTCGTGGCCGTTATGGCAGCCAAGCAAGCTCTCAATCTACCCGCTCTAGGAACCCAAGCCGAACCCCTCTCTTTTCCTGTCTCCTTGAGTCACACGCCCTAGAAGAGTCCGAACATCTTCTCCAGCTGTCAGACTCGTCCACCTCCTCTACCCTAGTCGCGGTCTCTCCTCTTTGCTGTTGGTAACTTCCCTAAAAGTAGTGATGGCCAATGGTAGAAAGAATGATTTCATGAGATGTCGATGGAGTTGCTTTTTGTTGGCTCATATTGGTTAAGAAATGAATGGTTGGTATGTGAGTCTTTCTCTTGATTTATGTTGCATAACTTCAAGATTTTGGTGTGAATTTTGGAGGACTATGAGATTGTTGTGTCATTTTTTTTTTAAACATGCATACCATGTGATTGTAGTAATGCCTATTAAGAAATGTCATACACTTTAACCAAGCAAAGATATTGAGAAAGTGTAGTTACTTCTCATTTCTTACATATCCCTAATGAGCTCATGAGTTTTTGGGTTAGAACTTATGTATTTGCATGTGATACAAATGATCCCTCTGTGGCTTTTCAAATACTTCATGACTATAACCAACTAGCATTAGGTCTCTTGTACCTAGTAGATATTTTTAATCATATGTCCCTTTGAGGTACAATACTTTTAAGCATGCATTTGCAAGTTATTCATTGATTGGTAGAGTAATATCTATGGCCTTTTATGCAAGTTTATGTATTTACACATGATAAAAATGATCCCTATGGCTTTCTTTTTGCTTGTATTAGTTTTGAAATAAAGTTGTGTTATGTTTTGCAAGCAAATGAGTATATGCTTTGAGTCTCTTTGTTAAGCGATTTGAGAAATCTCTTACTATTACGTGGTGGTCAACCTTAGAGTCTATACCTTGAAGTTTGCTTTTCCTTAGAGGATGTACCTTTGTGTTTGATTTTTGCTCATGATATTCTTCTTGTTGATAAGACTAGAGAGGGAGTTCATGGTAAATTTGAAATTATGGAAGTGAACCTTAGAGAATGTACATTAGTGCTTGCTTTTTGCTCATGATATTCTTCTTATTGATTAGTCTATAGAGGGAGTTCAAGGTAAACTTTAATTATGGAGGTCAACCTTAGAGTTTAAAGCTTTTCCCTTGTATATATCTAAAATTTAATATATGAAGTGCAATTTTAGTAGAAATAGATTCTAGTAAGGAGATTGTGACTTTGGGTGATCAAGTCATTAATAAGAGTACATGTTTTAGATATCTTGGTTCTATTGCATCGAGATTATTGTGAGATAGAAAAGTCTCCCTCAAACTTAAGGGAAAATTCTATAAGACGGTGGTGAGACCTAAAATACTTTATGGTGCTGAATGTTGGCCATTAAAAGAGAAGCATAATACTGAGCTAAGTGTTGTAGAGATGAGGATGCTCAGGAGGATGAGTGGATTTACCCTTAGAGATAGGATATGAGTCATTAGCGGAGTTTTCCATTTTGTCACATAAATTATTTATCTTGTATTATTATATTTATTGGATGGTTGTTGAATGCATTTTAATTCAAGTAAAGTACACTTGTTTAAAAGTAAAATATGTACCCTTGTTCATTCTGCATATCTTCTAATAATTGATTTTATAATTATGTAAGAAAATATTTGATTTAACGTCCAAATGACTATCCATGAAGAGAGATATTGGATGTATAACATATTGTTACCGGGTTGAAGAGGAGTAAGAGATGAATTTATACAGGGAGTTGAGACTTCTATTCAAGTTGCATCTCAACTATCTTCCTTTAAATTCGATGAAATGTTTAGATGTACATATTCAAAGCACAAAAATTAAGCATTCCTCAAGCCTGATAATGTGAAGGTTGATTTATATCATATCGTATTTATTTCAGACTACTAGATTTAGACCTCACATGGTGAGTATGAGCCACACAGAGATACTCATATCGGTCCATCCACAACTTTGAAAATATTTGATGAATATCAAATGACTAGACCATATGAAAAAACTTATTTTTGATGTAGTAGGTCCCAATTTAAGGGCTACTGTGGAAGAGCCACCAAATATAGAAACTAAAAAATTCTTTGAGTTACTACATGTAGCTTAAAAAAATAAATTTGGAAAGGTTGCAAAACTCATTCAAAATTATTGATTGTAGTGAGGATGTTAAGTATAAAAACTAAATATAATATTTCTTGTGATTATTTTAATTTCTTCATTGGTCTTCTCAAGGAAACTAATTCAACGGACAAATTAATTCCTTCAAATTTATACCGAATAAAGAAATTAAAATCCAAGTTGGGTCTCATTACTACAAAAATTGATTATTATATCAATGGATATATGTTATACTACAAAGATGATGTAACAAAAGTTTATTGTCCCACCTATAATGCACCTCAGTTTAAGTCAAACTAGAGAAAATAATGTCGTAAAGATATTCCATATTCCCTTTTATTTTTTTTTTATTGATTATTCTAAGACTTCAGCGGCTCTATACATCAATGAGTTCAGTAGGTTATATGAGATGACATAAGGAAAAATTAACAAATAGTGATGTTCTTTCTCATCGATTAGATGATAAAGTGTGGAAACATTTGGATCGAGTACATGCTTTATTTGCTGATGAACCATATAACATAAGAATGGAAATATATGTTGATGATTTTACCCCATATAGTTAAGTAGCTTCACCGTACTCTTGTTGGCCAGTTATACTAACACCATACAACCTTCCACTATAAATGTATATGAATACCACGTACATGTTCTTAAAACTTATAATTCATAGACCGCATAATCCAAAAGTAAAAATAGATATTTTTTATAACCATTAATTAATGATCTCAAGTTATTATGGGAAGGTGTCCTCACATATGACATCTTAACCAAATAAAATTTTCTCCTTCAAGCTGTATTGCTTTGGACCTTTGGCAATTTTTTAGCTTATGATATATTGTCTGGTTGAAACACAGCAAGAAAATTAGCTTGCCCTTACTGTATGGAGAATACTAAAGATTTTACACTAAAATATGGAGGGAATTTATTATCATCATATGTTCCTATCTGCTGATCATCCATTTAGGAGGAATAAAGAAGTATTCATTAAAAATAGAGTTGAGATGTCACCTCCTCCACTCATATTAAGTAGTGATGATATACTACAAAGACTTTCTGACTTTTCATCAGTTATTGATTTTCTAATGTTATCAAAGTCACAATTTTCATAATATGATGTTCATATAATTGGATTAAAAAAAATATTTTATGATTATTATCATTTTGGAGAACAAATTTGATAAGGCATAGTCTGGATGTTATGTATATTGAGAAGAACTTTCTGGATAATATTTTTTTAATATAATTATGGATGTTAAAGGTAAGAATAAGGATAATGTTAAATTTATGATGGACATTAAAGAGTATTACATATGAAAAAATCTAGAGTTAGTAATAATTACCGACGGCAAAATAATGAAGTCCAAAGCATCTTATTCTTCCATGTTAGAGCAACAAGGATCAATATATCAGTGATTTAAATTTTAAAAATTCCTGATGGCTATGGATCAAACTTAAGCTGATGTGTTGACCTTAAATCTGCAAGATTATTTGGACTAAAAAGCCATGATTGTCATATAATTATGGAGGTTCTTCTTCCAATCATAATATGTATATTACCACATTATATATCGAATCTATTGACTGAGCTTAGCATTTTCTTCAAAGATCTATGTTTTTCTAAACAAAATGAAGATGCTTTACAAAGGAGTAAGAATAATATATCAATCATCCTCTATAATTTGCCTCTAACATATACTACATTTATTGAGCAAGTTGTTGCAAATGAATTTTCAGCTTGGTTTAGATCTTATGTGAGCTCTTAAATTTTAAAATTTTTATTTAAATTACATATTATTTAATGCTAAAACCCCTAACATTTAAAATTTTTCTTAGGTACATAACGCTGATAATAAATGTTTTGATAAAGGTCTGCAAGCACTAGCATAGGGCTCGATACGAAAAGTAAGTAAAACATATGGCTAATATATATAATGAATGGGTTCAGATTTCATTCTAAGTCGTAGAGTGAAGGAAGAAAATTTGAAAATTATGGAGTATGTATTAGTGGAAGTACTCATGAAGAAGATAAGTGTGATTATTATGATATTCTAAATGAGATTTTTGACTTGGAGTACCCGACCAAAGATGAGAACTTTATATGTTTATTTAACTATCAATGGTATGATCTAGTACATAATAGAGGCATAAGGGTTCAACCTGCGTATGGTTTAGTAGATGTAAAATATAGTAGAAGATATATAAAGTTTAATCCATTTGTATTAGCAAGTCAAGTTGTTTAAGTTTATTTCAGCAAATATCTTAGTTGTCGTAGGGATAAACAAGATTGGCTAGCTATCATAAAAATAAAAGTATGAGAGATAATTGATCAATAATATGTTATAGCAACTACACATTAAAAGGATGATATATCAAATTATAGGTCTATTTAAATTGAGGAGATACTAATTACAACCATAATATTAAAATACAGTTATAAGATATAAATAGTTCAACTAGCTCATCAAGTGAGAATGACGATGAAAGTGAAAATATCCTCGAGAGCAATGAAAATATTTCTGATTTTGAGTAGTTTTTGTAATTTAGAATTGTAGTTTTGGTAATTTAGAATTATAGAATTGTAGTTTTTTATAATATTTTATTATTCTGACTAAATTTATTGTGATATACTTATAAAATTGTAATTTTTTGAAATTAAGTTAATAAACATAGCATTCTCTTTCTAAATGTCTCTTATCAAATCTATTTTAAATGTTAATCATTATTATGTATTTTTTAACTCTTTATACTTGTTAGAACTAATTTATCTACATCTTATTTTTTTTATTTTTACGTAAGCAAATCTCTATAACCATTACAATTTAATTTTTATATGTTACAATGATTTACTAATTACTTCTTTTAATATAGATGGCTTCAGGTGATGATGATCCTCCTAGATCCTACACCTCAAAGGTTTTTTTCGAAAAAAGTTGAGAATTGGACCTAACAGAACTAGACAGCTTGATGAAAGTGTGGGGCAGAGATTAGTTTCACTAGTTATACCATCACCACCACCACCTAGAAATCAGAAGTAGTCCCCTAGTGAACAGGATTAGGGCTAGTCAGATCCACCTATTACCGATATACCACCACCCTTTCTTGGGTACTTCGCTCCTCCGTCGATGAGTCCTTGATTTTCCTCTCCATATCAGGCACATGAAGCTCCATTTTATCCATATTACCCCCACCAGTATTACAAATTGGTCCATCCACCATCCCTTACCCTCCTTACCCCCACCAATATTATAACCCATATCCACTGCAGCCAGAACATGGTGGACCATCTACACAAGCAGAGGTTGGTGCTGGGGATCCTGCAGCTGTAGTAAATAAGCATCTATACATTGAGCCTGAGGGCAATATATATGTTTATTTTATTTTATTATATTTATTATAATAATTTATTATATTATATGTTGTTGGTAAAAAATTTAATCTGTAACTTCAATCTCTTAAGGTCACCTACCAACAAAATTCAAGACATCATAAGGAGCAAATATGATACTCCTTACTTATTATAGAAGAAGATCCCAAAGGAAATTAAGGATATGTGATTTAGAGAATTTCAAGTATATTTATTTAGTATGAATTAAAAATATTTTTATTTCATTTAAATTAATATTATTTATTATGCCTGTATTTTAATAGAAAGATTTTAGGTGATTGCATATGCATAGTTGAGAGGAGAGTATCGACCCGTCTTAGGGACATATTCAAGGACATTAGAAAGTTTTGGCAGCATTCATTATGGATTGGAGAGGGTGTATAGGCAGATCTTGGGGTGAGCCTTGAGTTCACAAAAATAAGAGAGTAGAATAAGTATAATAGAGCATCTGATTGTGGTAATTAAGGAAGCTCCCTTCATACTGGTGGATCTATTCCTCATTCTGAATATAGACAATGACTAGTAAAAGCTTTCAATTAATTTAATAAATATATGTATATTATTTTAATTATATCTTCTATTTTTAAAAAAAGTTTCTTGGTCGGCAGCTAACACCACTAGAGTTACATACAAGAACTCACCAACATCAAGCTGACCATCAATGGGTTGATGAGAAAGCTAAGAAAGCTCATGTTAGTATAATTTTTGGAGTTTGGGAATACAAATTTAATAAGAAAAATCTCATTTTAATATCAATTTATTTTATGGATGTATTCTCACAGGATGATTTTGTATGAGTTCGAGAAAGTCATCAGTTTACTAGTGAGGGATCATCTTCAGGATCGATCCAGTATTATGAGTATCATATATTATTAGAAGTTATTGGAGGAAGGTAGAGGGGGAGGGTATGTGGCTTGGGTTCGCAAGGCTATGCTTATGAGGGCAGTTCATCCACATCAGCATTTCATGATCCTAATGGAGTTGAACAAACTATAAGCAAGAGGTTTATAGCACTGACGAGAGAGATCGAAGAGATGAGAAAGGTTCAAAATGAGATGCAGATAGAGCTATGATCCTATAAAGATGAAAATCAAAAAAAGAAAGAGAAAGAGGTAGACACATGCATCACCAGACTGCGAGGACACGGAGGATGACTAGTACTCTTACTTGTTTGATGAGCTTATGGTTTAAACATTTGATTTGGTGAACTTGTTCATTGAAAGCGAGGACTTGGACAAATAATTGTGGATTTATATATTATGTTCATTGTAGAGTTTATTTGGTTTGATGAGTTTATTTGTTTTGATGAACTTTTTAGGCTTTATTTATTTATTATGGATTTAATTTCAATGCTATATATGTTGATTTTGGATTATTATTATAGGTTGATTATAATGGTGTGTTACCTATATTTATGATAATTATTCTCTATTTTGTGCAGGTTTGTAGAAAATTTGAGTAAATAAAGAGGAGGCTGTCAAAATTTTTTTTTTTTAAATGCTTTAGGTTTTTGACGGCCAACCAATAGTGTGGACACTAAGAACTTCGATGCCTGATGGCTTATTATAGCATCCAAAATTTTAATAAAGCTGCCAGTAAATACCAATAGTTCAGTGACGGTCATCGGCAGTCAACCAGTGGTAACCCGATGGTTTAGCCACCGATAAAACCTGCAGTTTTGATGGCTGGTAACCGTCGGTGATTAACCGGTGATTTACCGGCGGTTTCCTACGATAAACCGACGGTGACCTGGAGATTTAACTATCGGTAACTGTTGCAAATCTATTTTCATGACTTCTGTTTTGATGATTGACAAACACTATTGATTCTCTTGGACTGCCTGTTACTTCTAACTTTTAAGGAATCGAAGATCGGACGAACAAACGAAGCCAGTTCAAGATTGCGTAGGTCTAGGGTTGAGTCAGTCTATACTTTGTTTTTCTCTTATTGAGTCTATTTGTAATGGTCAAAGAGATTGATGCTAAGTAACCCTACACACACAAACTTGAGAGACTTAGAATTTCTATTTTTACTCATATCGGCCAGGACGATATTTACATCGTCCTGGACGATCAGGCTTAAAATAGAAAGTCTAAATAAGGATTCTTAATTAAGGCTGCCGTCATTAATAGATCATTTCGGCTATGACGAAAAGCTCAAAACAGAAAGAAGTTGCTGCCATAGACAATAAAGGTATTCTGTATTTTTTAATAATCGTCCAGGATGATCATTGATCGGCCTGGACGATATTCACAAATTATGTCTTAATTGATCAGGAAATCAAGAGAGTAATTAAGGATGATTGATACGATCATATCGTCCTGGACGATCGCAGGATCAGCCAGGATGATCTATTCAAAAACCTTAGTTGCTTCTGGACGATAAATATCAGCCAGCTCGAATTCAGGGCGATGCCCTGGACGATTTTCCTCTGATTTGAACTGATCGGCCCGGACGATCGTGAGATCGCCCCGGACGATCAAGCCAATTTTAAATTATCCAGTTTGTTTTCAGGGCGATGCTCTAGCCGATCTTCTGAGATTTGTATTGATCGGCCATTGGCAACTTGCAATTAATGAGCTCCTTTGAAGCTCTTCTATTTAAGGGCTCTTGTTTAACATTTTGAACAACCTTTTTGCTGCTGCCTTGACCTGAGAAGGCCTTGAGGAGAGAAAGAGAGAGAGGGAGAGAGAGAGGAACTTGTGAGGGGGAGCTTGTGAGGGGATTCACAAGGGTTGCTTCAAGGATCGCTCAGCTTCTTCTTCGTCTAGAGTTTCTCGTCCGTGGAAGGGTCGGTAGAGGTAAGGAGTCAGCATCTGGTTGTGGTTCTCTGCCAGCTTCAGGAGGAAGCAAAAGAACATAGGTTCTCTGCCTTGTCGGGGTGGCAAAAAGAGGTTCTTTGTGAGGGCTTCTCCGCCTAGCCGTGGGGGCTAAAGGAGAGTCACGTTTGTAGTGCAATACTTGGATGGTGCTTCCATGGAGTGGACGTAGGTCAATTTGACCGAACCATTATAAATCTTTGTGTTATTGTTTTCTTGCTTCCGCACTTTTAATTTATGCATTTATTTTTCTCGTGGTGTGATTTTGGTTTATGTGATTTTTGTTCTTTGTGAAAAGAAATTTTTAAAATACCAATTCACCCCCCTCTTGGTTAGCTTGGGACTAAGTTCATAGGGCTTAAAATCCCTAACGAACTTTCAGTAACACCGACAATTTTGATGGCCAATAAGCCACTGGTTTTTAATCGACGGTCACTTGTGCTAGCACCGCCAAATATTATTGGTCGTTTAGGGCGCTGAAAAGTCATCGGTAAGTTTAACCACCCAAAATGGACCACCGGAAATCGTTATCTATGTAATTTATTTTGACGGTTTTCGAACCGCCGACAAACCGTCGGTATTTTACGAAACTACCAGAAATCTAACACTAACAACCGAAAAAAAATAGCCGGTAATGCCTGAATTTCCTGTAGTGGGTTTCTGTAGCACTATTTAAAAACTACATTAGATGTAGTTTTTGAGAGCGTTTATTTTAGCAACGATTTTAACCGCTACAATTCTTCTATATTATAGCAATTTTAACACCTACAAATATGGACAATGGGTATATAACAGTAGTTATAACCCCTATGAATCTGAAATTTGAGTATTTAACAGCGGTTATAACCGCTGCAAGTTTGCATAATGAATATTTAGCAATGGTTATAACCTCTGCATTTCTGGTAGATCTCTAAAAAAATAATAATTTTAATCATGCACATAGCATGAACACATCTGATTCATAACATGTACAGAAATTGTATAGCGTATGTAAACTTATTTTGAAAACAATGCAAGTTTGAGAACATAATGAAAAAAAAATAATAGTTAATAAATTATTACAAACTAATAAGCATATCGACAATTACATCACTTTTTAACACTTATTGGGATAATTTGCTAGACAAAACGTCATTTTTTATCAAAAATTTATAAGGAAGTATAAATAACTCAAAACAATTAAACTAAATATGTACGTATGTTATGAACTTCCAAACAAAATGGGTTATTAAATCACATAAGGATATTCTTTATCCCCATAATACAAAAATACTCTTAGTCTATGGGAAATAATGAACTTTTGTAATATTTTCCAAAATAAGAACCATGAATTAGTTTTAGATCCCAATTTTCCAAAACCACACTTCTCATAAACATAGAAAACTTGCATGAGCTTGAAAGCAACCCTCCAGGTACAACAGGAAGTAAACATAACTTCCTTTGAAGTACAAAAGAAAAACAAAGAAAATATTTAATGAAATAAAGAAAATATTTAATGAAATAGTTTCTGAATTAGACATACTTTACCTTAACATCAACTTAAATTTACAATAGTTTTCTCCAATCTATATACTGAAATATATCAAAAGAAAGTGTTGTTCTTGTGCTCCAAGTTGGGAAGGAGTGAGGCTGCCAAGCATTATAGAACTTTTCTATTTAGAGTGAACAAAAAACACCTAATTTTTATAATTTTAACTCAAAACTTCTGATAAAATAATAAGACAAACAATATCACAATTATGAAAAGGAGATTACAATCTTCTCTGGTTGATATTATCAATTATTGATGAACTATATCCATTCTGGGAAGAGTTGAACATTACAAATAAGATTAAGTTTACAATTTTTTATGTTCAATGTCAATACTTATATAGAGTTAAGAGAAAAATTCAAAGTAAACATAAAATATACATATCAAGATCATGTGTAACTCTGATAAAATAACGATATAAACATAAACTTGGGCTATGTAACATCAAGCATTGCAACTATATGACAAATCTACCTTTGACGGCTCCTTGATGCTAAATGGCTCTGCTAGGGCGAAGCCCTAGCCACCTCCCTTCGTTTTTCCTTCCAGTATTTGTTGCCGTGCATCTGCGCTTGGTGCCAAGGGGAGTATTTCTACTTTTTTTTTCTTTTATTACTGCCATTCACTCGGGCTCTCCATTTGAAAACTTCTAGCAATACTAGGGCGGAGCCCAAACTGTTATTTTTTATATTTTTTGGCGTGCTGCTGTTCATTTCTCTTTTATTTTGGGTTGGTTTTTCCATGGCCTCATTATAATCTAGGCTTTCTTTCCTATAAGAACCACTCAATATCCTTCAAAGATGTTTTATCTAGATCTGATGGTTTGGTGGTCTTCGATCAAATCTGAAAGTTACTACGCTTATGAGTTTACCAGCATTATGGATATCTTAGGATGAAGTTCTTCATCTAGCTAAGCCTTTTGATTTTGCTTTGGTTAGGAAATTACTGCTCTGAAGGCCAGTGCTAGATTTGATTAGAATTTTTTTTAATCTCAAACAATCAGGTAAGTTTTCTATACTATTTTGGATCCAAGCAATGTTCTTATTAAGCTATCTAACGATCTTGACTATGGTAGGGCCTTTGGGCATATAAATTACTTCATTTTTTATTGTTTTATGAAGTTGATAAAATGGACTCCCTTTCTTGATCTATCAGAAGAATCTTCGAATGTCCCTATTTCGGTAACATTTCAGGGACTTCACCCACAACTTTTTTCTCGTCGCATTCTTTTCAGTTTGGTATCAATATTTGATCGACCACTCATATGGATAATGCCACTGCTCTTGGTTCTAGGCCGTCCATTGCTCGTATTTTGGTGGATATGGATGTTTCTAAGTCATATCCATATGCTATTTGGCTTAGTCTTAAAAAATTTGGGTATATTCAACAGGTGATTTTGGAAGGTTTGCTAAGTTTTTGTTCTTAATGTAAATCTGTGGGTTATATAAATTTTGAATGTGTTAAATTGCATCCTCATTTGAGGAAGCATGTCGTTTATACTCAGCCAGATGTTGTTTCTATCCCTAATCTTGTAGTGGTGACTGAGGCTCTAGCTATTAATGAATTTGAAACATAAATTGCCCCTATTGGGGAGGCCAGGACTTTGGTTTTTAAATCATATGGAAATGGATATTATTCTTGTTATTGTTGAATATTCTAGTAAGGTTCTTTTGAATGATCATATCTCTAATTTTGATAATGTGCATTTAGTTTCTTTGGTTTTTCTTGATAATGGCCCTTCTGAAGTTTTTTGTGTTAACAACAATGTTGATTTTCCTTTACGTATTCCTTCTGATGCTAATACTTTAGATAATTTGGATTTTCTGGTGACGAAATGAATAAAATTGCTCTTAATTCTGATAGCTCTATTCCTCTTTTAATTACTTCCACTGCTGGTTTGAACATGTCGAATGAAGGTTTTCATGTTGTGGATAAAATTGTGGCTTCTACTTTTAATCCTATCTTGTATTTTGATTTACCCATTCATGGCATAGATGTTTTTAATAGTGTCCTGATTAGTGATCTACTAGTTTCTCATTTTTCAGATGCATGCATGAACTTAGTTGGCGAGCACTATGTTGATCATGTTGATCATTCGGATTGGATGGAGAAATTCTCGGATAATATCCGTTGTGTTTGGGATAATAATGCTGCATTCTCTAAAGTGCCTTTAGAGGACTTTAATTTTGGTGTATTGAATAATGTGAAGAATATTTCTCTATGGGTATTGGAAAGAAAAATAAGAAAAAGAAAGTTAAAAAAACCTTGTGAGCTGGTCTTTGTGTTGTTTGTTATTTTGTGGGGTTCTGGTTGTGGCTTTTTTCCTTTTCTGGGGGTTGGTGGGGCTTTGGGGGGTTTTGGCTCTGTTGTTTAGTCTTGGTTCTCTTTTGGTTGTTTTGGGTTGGTTTGGTTTTTGTTGTGTTTTGCTGGGGTCTTCCTTCAGTAGAGTTTATTTTTATGTTTGGTTTCTCTTGTTCTTTCTAGATTTTATGCAGGTTCTTATGCTTGGTGGCTATTGGGTTGCATCTTCTTGGTTGGTTGTCACCTTGGCTAGTTGTTGATGCTATTCTACACTTCCTTTGGTCCCACTTTTGGGCTTCCCTCTCACTGGTTTGGCTTGCCTTCCTTTTTTATTTTTTATGTTCGATTTATGTATTTGATTGATCAATCACTAGCTCATAGGTTTTACTTCAAATGTCATATTTTTAGCAAGCTTATGATTCTTAAGGACTTGTAACCTCATTTTTATAATTAATGTGTAGGTCCCTAGAAGGGTTTTTAACCAAAAAAAAAAAATAAAAGCAATCATTGCAACTATTTTAGATAACAAAATTCACACTATCATACATCAGAATATATATTACTCACTAGAGCCGAACAAAAAAATCCAAAATCAATATAACATTTCAAAACAAAACATCAGCCATACATAAGAAAAATATCTTGCCCATTAATATTATGTCTTCCCTTCTTCTATACCTTAGATGTCAATTAGGCGAGAATTGAAAATTGTCTCCCTATTAATAGTATATAAGTCATCAGTAAAAAAGAAGATAAATAAATCAATAAATGAAAAAAAAAAAAATCTAATTTTTAAATTTTACATACCATAATTGAGGTTCCTGGTGGTGGATGTTGTCCCTGGTAAATTTTTATGAATTTTCTCACCTCACTTTGCAGTGTTTTCACCAGCTCCTCAAGTCTTATAACTAGATAAAATATAGTATTGCCTCCACTATTGCTACTAGAGTCATGGGGCTATGAGAAAAATATGTACCCAGTGTCATGATGTTTAAGAAAATAAATAAATTTTCTCCACATTTGGAGTATATACTATTGAAATCCAACTTAAGAGAGAGTAGAGCTTATCTTTTTATCTTATATATTTGCATTTGGGATGAGATAAGTGGCTTTGTGTCTCTTTTATGGCATCATCATAGCTATAGCCTTCAACAAATTTAGTCATCCTACTCTTTAAATAAAGATTAAATTAATCTTTCTGAGAAATCATTTACCTATCTACTTAAAAATCAAATAACTAAAATGAAACTTTTAAATAGTTGAGAAGTCTTTCGTAAAAAATTTAAGGACCAATTTGATCCTTATTTATATCAGTATATTAAAAAATTATCTATTAATAGTAAGCTAGTCATGTTATACATAAATTACCGCCTTCCAATATTGATATTAGCAGCATACAAATTCTTTCAAATTCAATTATAAAAACCACCCATATATATTATATTGATAGGAGTTACTATCGTTGCACCCATACTAATTATCAATTGAAAAAGAGAGTTGAGCGGTTATAAGAGGAATTAGGAAGGACCTAAAGTTTTTTTTTTCACATATATATATTTTTTAATATTCTTGTATCTCTTTTTATTATAAATGAAAAGGGTTATCCCAAAAAAATTTAAAAAAAAAAATCATAATAATGATGATGAAGCATATATATACTCTTAAAAACTTTCCCTCTTTATAAGGTATTATCCGTCAATCACTTGTCCTTACATGCCTAAATAAAGTGGCATTTTTGGATGAAAGTGATATCATCTGATTGAGATGGTTTGCAATTTATTGTCTGAATCTTGGTTAAGTTGCTATTTTTTGGTAGATGTGTTGCTTTCTACTATTTATCTTATAAAATTGATGATATCAACAACAACCAAAATTATTTCTCCACATCGACATTATTGCAATCAACTTATTTCTTTTTACAACTTAAAATATTTAGGGGTGAAAGCTTTTTTTGTTGAAGTCAACCCTGAAATTAAGTTATCCTTAATGTTTATGAACAATGTTTTTATTAGATATGCTCCTATTCAAAAAGCTAAAAGTGTCTTGATCCTAGTGTTAGTAAACATGTTTTTATTGAATGACATTTCCCACATAAACTAAATACCATCTTCTACATTTAGCCATCTAAGTTTCTTATAGTCTAATGTTAATACTTATATTAATATTTGTGATATATGCCCTATTTATAAAATGCATCACATTCTATAATTCACATGATATTGGATCACAACCATAAACTTCTCAAATTTATAAGTCATCTCAAAATTTGTTATTGCTACTAATATACCTTCATACACTATATATCTAATCAATCTTCTCCTAAATCTTCAACTTCATCACTCTCTTTTTCTTCTTCACCTGAAGCTCTTCAAGGACATCTTGTGTAAACATAGTTTAAAATATGTCACTTCTTACCCTAAAAAATTTTAAGCCCACATCATTCAATTACTCTAAAAGATCTTACTTTTCATTCTTCTATTAACATAGACAACAATGGTGAAAAACTATCATTGGAATTTCAATCCTTGTAGATAAACGATATCTAGTTTTACTTTTTTCTCCCTATATTGATCTAAACATTATAAACAATAAATGAATTTTTAAAAGAAAATTAAATTTGATGGAATGGTTGCTAGACAAAAAGCATTGATAATTGAGCAACAAACCAAACATTTATTTTTTGAAACTTTTAGTACTATGGAATCTCAATTGGATGTCTTAATAATATTTTTCGTCGTGAAACTTTGAGTGAGACCATAAATAAGGAGCAACCACATGGTTCGAAGACTCTCAATACCCTGATTATTTAAAAAAGAGTGGCTTGGGTTTGAAATAAAAGCCTAGATTGTAGCTTTTGAGACAACTTTTTTACTTCTGTCCAAAGGAATCCTTAATCCACAACTAAATTATGATTGTCATGCTTATTATTAGCACATTATGGCATCCTTACACAATCTTATTATTATTATACTAGATGTTTCGGTTGATACTAGCAAGTTGTGCCACCACATACTGTTCTTCTTTTTATTCAAACTTTATTAATTAGTAGCTCCAAGTCCATTCTATGATACATTATAGACATCTATTAACTATTGTCTACATATACATAATGAAAAGTTAACAACATCTAGTTTATTCAAATTTTGCGATTGTACTTGAAAACTATCTCAATATCAAAATTGCACTTTCTAAGGGTTATGTAGCATTCTTAGGTAATACTCATATCACTGTTATATAATCACTGAAGTTGAGTTGTGTGCCATTGTTACTGTAATTATCGATATTTTATATTGATTCATAGTTGCTTCATAGTACTAGGACACTCTTAAACATCCTTCCAATCTCATTCAATTCCATAGCATTTAGTTAAACAATTAATTTATTAATGCCATACTATAATAGATAGAGAAACTGAATATCATTTTATTGAGATTATAATAAAAAATGATGTTTTATGGAGCATCATGATTTTTACATCCGACACACATCGTTGAACATGTTTATGAAACCCTCTCTACCCGCTTGGTTTTTACGTTGTTATCATGGATACGGATGTCCCCCCCCCCCCAAAATTCCCTTTTTAAATAGCTTGGACTACCCACTTGAGATGAGGGATAAAAAAAGTGATTTAAAATTGAGCTATCAACAAATTGTTGTTTGATATCGAAGGCTAAGCTTCTTTTGGGCTAGTTTTTCAACATTTCTAAAATTAGTTTTATTGTACACTTTTTTTTTTAATTAAAAATTTTTGTTTTAAATACCTGCTATAAAAAGCGTTAATGAAGTTGTCAACCAAATGAAGTTGTCTAGGATATTATATGCAGTGTTTCTCATTTTGCTGATAATGGGATCATTGCATTTCCATAATTTAAAGTTTAAATCTCACCATCCATAGATAATTTCATCTTGTTAAACTCTACATTTGAATGATAACAACCATTGTAAAGCTGCTTCTAACTATAGTTTAATGTAACTTTTTGAATTGGTGTGATGAAATAGTTGACATTCCAGATTCTACTTCATGAGTATTTTCGCCTTGGCTCTATTTCCTCCGCCTATTGAGTTTTAGCTATTATTTTCGATGATATTATTCAAATTGTAGATTTATACTTGGCGACCACAGGTCGGGATCTCCCTAAATAAATATTTTTTTTCAGAATAAATTTTTAAGATGTAAGATGTGATCCTATTTATAGTTTGTAGGAATTGGAAGAAATATGGGATTTTGTTCTTGCATTCTTCAGCACTATTTATACTCTCTTAGAAACAACTCAGAGAGAGCTCTTTCAAATATCGATATTCTTTACAACCGAATCAGAGAAGGCACATAGAACTAATGATCTAGGGGTATAGTCTATATTGCAAAGGGCTACTGGTATTACGTGTAGCTATTGTATTTATTATATCTATTATATTTGTGCATTGCATATCCTATAGTTCAGAAATATCAATACAATAATGGGTGATGACGCTCAATTTGTGAATTTTTCATTGATCATACTAAATTTATAAAAATTTTAGATTCATCGAAACCCTTCTAAACCTATTTACTGTTCCCTTAATTCCCTCCATTCAGTTCAAAAGTTCCTAAGGTAATACCACTTCATAGAGTTGGCGTGCTAATAAAGTTGGACTATCTTCACGGAATGAAATTGGATAAAACAATATCTTTAATAGTTGCACGTAAAAATATGTAAGTTATTTTTCATCATTGTAAAATGAATAACTGCATTTTATATTTGGTCTTTCAAATGTATAATTATGTGACAAATAATAATAAAGTAGATCTAACTTTATATATTTTAGGGATACTTGTTATGTCAACAAGATCATCATTGATCGAGCATGAATCTTGATGCAAATTAATGTATTGAAATAATTGCTTATAAATTTCATGATCTTTACAAACTTTGATTTTAGCAAGTTATAGTCAGAATTGAACATTCTTGGGACGATTCCAATGCACCAAATTAGTAAATCTATTCCAAATGAGCCTAAATCAAAGAACCACAATATTCCTGAAAGCTTCAAAACATCAATTGGATGACCAAACGATATATGAATATGATGTGGCTATATTCAAATTGAGTGCTCATTGAGAAAAATCCAATGAGCCCAAGAGTACTCAATTATGACATCATTAAAACACTTAAATACTTGATAAATCCTCCATGATAAAATGAATTAGTATAATCCATCTAATATAACACTACAAAGTTATCATAGATCTTCTCCATAATTACTAGGCCATTCCACTCCCAAAAAATGATAAATTGACCCCTCATTCTTAACATGAGGGGAATTTGAAGAGAAGGGGAAACTAAGGATCTCACTTACAATCTTTGGTTAGTAATTGCCATCTTTGAAACTCTTCCCGACCACCAACCATCATTGGACTTCCATCTGCTTGTTAGGCATCATCGGACCTCTTCCAACCATTGAATGTCATTTGACATTTCCATCCATTCGTTGGCCACCATCAGATCTTTTCCCGACCATTGATCATTGTTGGCATCCATCATTTGTTGAGTCGCCACTAGATTCGTTCCAACAACCAATATTTGAACTTCCATATGCCTATCATTGTAGCTACAGATTTTTTATGACCACCAATTGTGCTTAATTATATATCTCAGTATTTTGACTTTGCAATTTTTTTATTGGAGTCACTTAATAATACTAAATCACAATCCGTCTTTGCCATCGTCTTTTGATCATTGTATTTTCTACACAATTTTTTTTTGTTGTTTTGGGACCGTTGTATATTCTTACGTAATTGGTGACCCCCAATTGCAGATTACAATAATA
>CM033682.1:18257151-18281892 GCA_019514585.1 Dendrobium officinale
ATTTCAATGCTTGTGAAGTCGCGAATTCACTCAATCTGGAAGTTCCGACAAAGCCAACATGTAGACTAGATGCCGTTCATCCTAATAGCGATCTTTCTCTCTGTAGGTCTCCCCTCAAAGAATATAGGTATTAGGTATATTTTAAGGCATACAATATTTAAGAGAGATCAAGGGAAAATATGAAAATTTGGATGACACCAATATTTAATCCCTATCAACCTTTGCAAATATTTAACAAGATTTATGAATTGTGAATAGCTGGCTAATGGGTTCATTGATTTAGTCTAGAAATACGTTGTCATGACTAAGAATTTCACATTCGGAAATTGTTTGGTAATCTAAATTGTGTTTTGAACCTTCCAATGGTGCTTTGGGTCCTTGATTTGGACTCATTGGGGCTCGAATTGAGTTGAATTTGGTGTCCTTGGGTTCGTATTACTGAGATGCTCAGTTTCACTATAAGTTTGCTGGAATTGGAGTTCAGATGATCCTGAATTAAATTTTTGAAGTTTCCAACATGATTTTTTGCCTCGAGATTGTTGCCCGATCAAGATAATTAATTGATTATGCATCAAGTATAGAAATTGAATAAAGCATTAAATCATAATATCTATAAAGACCGTCGAAATCAAATCAATGTAATAAAATCATATAATAATGCACAAATACTTTCTAGAAATTCTATATCACATGCTCAGTACATTACATGTTTTATATCAGTACAATGAATCAGTAGTAATAAATAGTATTAATATTTTAAAATGGTGAAAAATTACATTGATTGTATTATACAACTATTTTTATTGTATTAAACAGAAAATGTTTTAAAAATTTTATTGTATTATACAACTATTTTTAGAGGTCAAAATAAATTTTTGAGTAGGCAAAAATTACTATATTTTCAAATTCACATGGTGAAAAATCTCAAATAAATATTCAAAATGCTCATAATTTGAATATGTATAACATTTAAAAAATTACCCGATGAAAGTTTTGCCAATACAAAATTATTTATATTTTTTGGTAATAAAAATATAAATTTAATCAGAAAAATACCAAAAATATAAAATTTTTTAAATTAAAAACAGGCTAAAGGTTCCTTACAGCTAAAGGAGCAAATATCCGCACTAACGCGACAAACAAAAATTGCTCCATGACCTCTGAATCCAAGCTTTTAGTTTCTCTCTCCTTTCAATTCTCTCTAAATCCTCATTTCGTTTCTTTGTTACCAAAATCTTAAGGAAAAAGGGATTTTAATAAATCATATTAGTGACTTTAGATATTTTATTAAAATAATATTTTTTTATTATATAATTTTTAAATAATTTCTTTGTATAAAAAATTCAAATAAATCATTTTGGAACTTTAAAAATTACATAAAAATATTGATAAAATAAAACATAATATTTAAAAATATCGATAAAATCGATTTGCAAATTAGACACCTAATGATGCCAAAATCCTCACTTGTACAGACATGTACAAATTACTTAAGAATTTTCATCGGTGCCCAAAAATAACAAAAAAAAATTTGTGTAAGTAAAATACAATGATCAAAATACGATGGCAAAGACGGAATGTGATTTAGTATTATTATGATTCCAGAAAAAAAATTGGCAAAGTCAAAATACTAGATATTATAATTAAGCAGCAATTGGTGGTCACCAATTACTTAAGAATTTTCATCGGTGCCCAAAAACAACAAAAAAAATTTGTGTAAGTAAAATACAATGATCAAAATACGATGGCAAAGACGGATTGTGATTTAGTATTATTATGACTCCAAAAAAAAATTGGCAAAGTCAAAATACTAGATATTATAATTAAGCAGCAATTGGTGGTCATAAAAAGATCTGGTAGCTACCAATGAGTAGGCATATGGAAGTTCAAAGATAGTTGGTTGTTGGTAAGAGATCTAGTGGCGACCAACAAATGGATGGATGCCAAGCAATGATCAATGGTCGGGAAAAGATCTGATGGTGGCCAACGAATGGATGGAAGTCAAATGACATTCAATGGTTGGGAAGAGGTCCGATGATGCCTAACAAGCAGATGGAAGTCCAATGATGGTTGGAGGTCGGGAAGAGTTTCAAAGATGGCATTACTAACCAAAGATTGTAAGTGAGCTCCTTAGTTTCCCCTTCTCTTCAAATTCCCCTCATGTTAAGAATGAGGGTCAATTTATCATTTTTTGGGAGTGGAATGCCTAGTAATTATGGAGAAGATCTATGATAACTTTATAGTGTTATATTAGATGGTCTATATTAATTCATTTTATCATGGAGGATTTATCAAGTATTTAAGTGTTTTAATGATGTCATAATTGAGTACTCTTGGGCTCATTGGATTTTTCTCAATGAGCACTCAATTTGAATATAGCCACATCATATTCATATATCGTTTGGTCATCCAATTGATGTTTTGAAGCTTTCAAGAATATTTTGGTTCTTTGATTTAGGCTCATTTGGACTAGGATTGTACTAAATTTGGTGTCATTGGATTCGTCTCCATGAATGTTCAATCTGACTATAATCTTGCTAAAATCAAAGTTTGTACGATCATGAATTTTATTCTGCAAGTTTTCAATACATATTTGCATCAAGATTCATGCTCGATCAAGATGATTCTTGGTGACATATCAAGTATCCCTAAAATAATATAAAGTTTGATCACTTTATTATTATTTGTCATCATAATTATACATTGAAAGACAAATATAATATGCAGTTTTCATTTTACATGTGTAAATAACTACATATTTTTACGGTTCAACTAATTAAAGAGAATTTTTTTATCCAATTTTATCCGTGGAAGATATCCAACTTTATTAGCAAGCCAACTCTATGAGTGGATGACTTAGGAACCTGTGAGTGAATGGAGGGAATAAAGGGAAAGGAAAAAGGATTAGGAAGGTTTTGTGAATCTTAAATTTTTATAAATTTAGTAGAATCAATGAAAAAATCTCAAATTGTGCTTCATCACCCCTTATTTATAGGATTTTTGGTCTATAGGAAATGCTACACCAAAAAGTAAAATAATACAATGCTACACGTAATACCTGTACAATGCAATATAGACTACCCTAGACATGTGCCATCTCTGATTGGTTGAAGAATATCGATATTGAAAGAGCTCTCCTGAGTTGTTTCTAAGAGAGTATTATAGTGCTGAGTGCAAGAACAAATCATACTTTCTTCCAATATCCTACAACATAAATAGATCACACTTACATCTAAAAAAATTTATTCTGAAAAAAATTTATTTAGGGTATTCTAAATCAAATTTGAATAATATCAATCGACATCATAGCTACAACTCAATAGGAGAGGAAATAGAGCAAGGAAAATACACATGAAGTAGAATTTGGAATTTCATTTATTTCATCACACCAATTCAAAAGTTACATTAAACTATATTTAGAAGCAGCTACAATGTTTGTTATCATTCAATTGTAGAGATTAACAATATGATTATCTATGGATGGTGAGATTAACCTTACAATAGAACTGCTGGTCCCATTATCAGCAAAATGAGAAACACTGCATATAAATCCTAGACAACTTCATTTGGTAGAACTTTATTAACGCTTTTTATAGCATGTTTTAATACAAACATTTTTAATTAAAAAAAAAAGTGTACAAATAAACTATTTTAGAAATGATAAAACTAGCCCAAAAGAAGCCTTAGCCTCGATATCAACAAAAAATGATGATAGCTCAAATACATCATTTTTTCCCTCCTCTCAAGTTGGTAGTCCAAGCTTAGATTGACAACTTATCCATGAACACGTAAAACCAAGCGGTAGAGAGGGTTTCATAAACATTTCAACGAGTTGGTCGGAGGAAACAACATGATGCACATAAACATCATTTTTTTTTCAATCTCTATTAAAATGATATTCAGTTTCAATATATATTATAGATGCATAAAAATTAAATTGTTAACTAAATGCTATTGAATTGAAGAGATGTGGAAGATGTTTAAAGAGTCTCAAGTATTGAAGCAACTATGAATCCATATAATATCTATAATTACAGTAACAAGTGCACAACACTCAACTTCAGTGATTTATAAAGTGATATGAGTATTACCTAAGAATGCACATAACATAGTAGTGCAATTTTGATATTGAGTAGTTCAAGTACAATCAAAATTTGAATAAACTAGAAGTTGTAACTTTTCTTTATGTATATGTAGACAATAGTTAATAGTGTCTATAATGTATCATAGAATGGACTTGAGCTACTAATAATAGTTGATAAAAGAAGAACGTATGTGGTGGCACAACTTGCTAGTATCAACCGAAACATCTAGTATAATAATAATAAGATTGTGTAAGGATGCCATAATGTGCTAATAATAAGCATGACAATCATAATTTAGTTGTGGATTAAGGATTCCTTTGGACAGAAGTAAAAAAGTTGTCTCAAAAGCTACAATCTAGGCTTTTATTTCAAACCCAAGCCACTCTTTTTAAATAATCAGGGTATTGAGAGTCTTCGAACCATGTGGTTGCTCCTTATTTATGGTCTCACTCAAAGTTTCACGACGAAAAATATTATAGACATCCAATTGATTCCATAGTACTAAAAGTTTCAAAAAAATAAATGTTTGGTTTGTTGCTCAATTATCAATGCTTTTTGTCTAGCAACCATTCCATCAAATTTAATTTTCTTTTAAAAATTCATTTATTGTTTATAATGTTTAGATCAATATAGGGAGAAAAAGTAACTAGATATCGTTTATCTACAAGGATTGAAATTCCAATGATAGTTTTTCACCATTGTTGTCTATGTTAATAGAAGAATGAAAAGTAAGATCTTTTAGAGTAATTGAATGATGTGGGCTTAAAATTTTTTAGGGTAAGAAGTGACATATTTTAAACTATGTTTACACAAGATGTCCTTGAAGAGCTTCAGGTGAAGAAGAAAAAGAGAGTGATGAAGTTGAAGATTTAGGAGAAGATTGATTAGATATATAGTGTATGAAGGTATATTAGTAGCAATAACAAATTTTGAGATGACTTATAAATTTGAGAAGTTTATGGTTGTGATCCAATATCATGTGAATTATAGAATGTGATGCATTTTATAAATAGGGCATATATCACAAATATTAATATAAGTATTAACATTAGACTATAAGAAACTTAGATGGCTAATGTAGAAGATGGTATTTAGTTTATGTGGGAAATGTCATTCAATAAAAACATGTTTACTAACACTAGGATCAAGACACTTTTAGCTTTTTGAATAGGAGCATATCTAATAAAAACATTGTTCATAAACATTAAGGATAACTTAATTTCAGGGTTGACTTCAACAAAAAAAAGCTTTCACCCCTAAATATTTTAAGTTGTAAAAAAGAAATAAGTTGATTGCAATAATGTCGATGTGGAGAAATAATTTTGGTTGTTGTTGATATCATCAATTTTATAAGATAAATAGTAGAAAGCAACACATCTACCAAAAAAATAGCAACTTAACCAAGATTCAGACAATAAATTGCAAACCATCTCAATCAGATGATATCACTTTCATCCAAAAATGCCACTTTATTTAGGCATGTAAGGACAAGTGATTGACGGATAATACCTTATAAAGAGGGAAAGTTTTTAAGAGTATATATATGCTTCATCATCATTATTATGATTTTTTTTTTTAAATTTTTTTGGGATAACCCTTTTCATTTATAATAAAAAGAGATACAAGAATATTAAAAAATATATATATGTGAAAAAAAAAACTTTAGGTCCTTCCTAATTCCTCTTATAACCGCTCAACTCTCTTTTTCAATTGATAATTAGTATGGGTGCAACGATAGTAACTCCTATCAATATAATATATATGGTGGTTTTAATTGAATTTGAAGAATTTGTATGCTGCTAATATCAATATTGGAAGGCGGTAATTTATGTATAACATGACTAGCTTACTATTAATAGATAATTTTTTAATATACTGATATAAATAAGGATCAAATTGGTCCTTAATTTTTTACGAAAGACTTCTCAACTATTTAAAAGTTTCATTTTAGTTATTTGATTTTTAAGTAGATAGGTAAATGATTTCTCAGAAAGATTAATTTAATCTTTATTTAAAGAGTAGGATGACTAAATTTGTTGAAGGCTATAGCTTATGATGCCATAAAAGAGACACAAAGCCACTTATCTCATCCCAAATGCAAATATATAAGATAAAAAGATAAGCTCTACTCTCTCTTAAGTTGGATTTCAATAGTATATACTCCAAATGTGGAGAAAATTTATTTATTTTCTTAAACATCATGACACTGGGTACATATTTTTCTCATAGCCCCATGACTCTAGGTAGCAATAGTGGAGGCAATACTATATTTTATCTAGTTATAAGACTTGAGGAGCTGGTGAAAACACTGCAAAGTGAGGTGAGAAAATTCATAAAAATTTACCAGGGACAACATCCACCACCAGGAACCTCAATTATGGTATGTAAAATTTAAAAATTAGATTTTTTTTTTCATTTATTGATTTATTTATCTTCTTTTTTACTGATGACTTATATACTATTAATAGGGAGACAATTTTCAATTCTCGCCTAATTGACATCTAAGGTATAGAAGAAGGGAAGACATAATATTAATGGGCAAGATATTTTTCTTATGTATGGCTGATGTTTTGTTTTGAAATGTTATATTGATTTTGGATTTTTTTGTTCGGCTCTAGTGAGTAATATATATTCTGATGTATGATAGTGTGAATTTTGTTATCTAAATAGTTGCAATGATTGCTTTTATTTTTTTTTTGGTTAAAACCCTTCTAGGGACCTACACATTAATTATAAAAATGAGGTTACAAGTCCTTAAGAATCATAAGCTTGCTAAAAATATGACATTTGAAGTAAAACCTATGAGCTAGTGATTCAATCAAATACATAAATCGAACATAAAAAATAAAAAAGGAAGGCAAGCCAAACCAGTGAGAGGGAAGCCCAAAAGTGGGACCAAAGGAAGTGTAGAATAGCATCAACAACTAGCCAAGGTGACAACCAACCAAGAAGATGCAACCCAATAGCCACCAAGCATAAGAACCTACATAAAATCTAGAAAGAACAAGAGAAACCAAACATAAAAATAAACTCTACTGAAGGAAGACCCCAGCAAAACACAACAAAAACCAAACCAACCCAAAACAACCAAAAGAGAACCAAGACTAAACAACAGAGCCAAAACCCCCCAAAGCCCCACCAACCCCCAGAAAAGGAAAAAAAAAAAGCCACAACCAGAACCCCACAAAATAACAAACAACACAAAGACCAGCTCACAAGGTTTTTTTAACTTTCTTTTTCTTATTTTTCTTTCCAATACCCATAGAGAAATATTCTTCACATTATTCAATACACCAAAATTAAAGTCCTCTAAAGGCACTTTAGAGAATGCAGCATTATTATCCCAAACACAACGGATATTATCCGAGAATTTCTCCATCCAATCCGAATGATCAACATGATCAACATAGTGCTCGCCAACTAAGTTCATGCATGCATCTGAAAAATGAGAAACTAGTAGATCACTAATCAGGACACTATTAAAAACATCTATGCCATGAATGGGTAAATCAAAATACAAGATAGGATTAAAAGTAGAAGCCACAATTTTATCCACAACATGAAAACCTTCATTCGACATGTTCAAACCAGCAGTGGAAGTAATTAAAAGAGGAATAGAGCTATCAGAATTAAGAGCAATTTTATTCATTTCGTCACCAGAAAATCCAAATTATCTAAAGTATTAGCATCAGAAGGAATACGTAAAGGAAAATCAACATTGTTGTTAACACAAAAAACTTCAGAAGGGCCATTATCAAGAAAAACCAAAGAAACTAAATGCACATTATCAAAATTAGAGATATGATCATTCAAAAGAACCTTACTAGAATATTCAACAATAACAAGAATAATATCCATTTCCATATGATTTAAAACCAAAGTCCTGGCCTCCCCAATAGGGGCAATTTATGTTTCAAATTCATTAATAGCTAGAGCCTCAGTCACCACTACAAGATTAGGGATAGAAACAACATCTGGCTGAGTATAAACGACATGCTTCCTCAAATGAGGATGCAATTTAACACATTCAAAATTTATATAACCCACAGATTTACATTAAGAACAAAAACTTAGCAAACCTTCCAAAATCACCTGTTGAATATACCCAAATTTTTTAAGACTAAGCCAAATAGCATATGGATATGACTTAGAAACATCCATATCCACCAAAATACGAGCAATGGACGGCCTAGAACCAAGAGCAGTGGCATTATCCATATGAGTGGTCGATCAAATATTGATACCAAACTGAAAAGAATGCGACGAGAAAAAAGTTGTGGGTGAAGTCCCTGAAATGTTACCGAAATAGGGACATTCGAAGATTCTTCTGATAGATCAAGAAAGGGAGTCCATTTTATCAACTTCATAAAACAACAAAAAATGAAGTAATTTATATGCGCAAAGGCCCTACCATAGTCAAGATCGTTAGATAGCTTAATAAGAACATTGCTTGGATCCAAAATAGTATAGAAAACTTACCTGATTGTTTGAGATTAAAAAAAATTCTAATCAAATCTAGCACTGGCCTTCAGAGCAGTAATTTCCTAACCAAAGCAAAATCAAAAGGCTTAGCTAGATGAAGAACTTCATCCTAAGATATCCATAATGCTGGTAAACTCATAAGCGTAGTAACTTTCAGATTTGATCGAAGACCACCAAACCATCAGATCTAGATAAAACATCTTTGAAGGATTTTGAGTGGTTCTTATAGGAAAGAAAGCCTAGATTATAATGAGGCCATGGAAAAACCAACCCAAAATAAAAGAGAAATGAACAGCAGCACGCCAAAAAATATAAAAAATAACAGTTTGGGCTCCGCCCTAGTATTGCTAGAAGTTTTCAAATGGAGAGCCCGAGTGAATGGCAGTAATAAAAGAAAAAAAAAAAGTAGAAATACTCCCCTTGGCACCAAGCGCAGATGCACGGCAACAAATACTGGAAGGAAAAACGAAGGGAGGTGGCTAGGGCTTCGCCCTAGCAGAGCCATTTAGCATCAAGGAGCCGTCAAAGGTAGATTTGTCATATAGTTGCAATGCTTGATGTTACATAGCCCAAGTTTATGTTTATATCGTTATTTTATCAGAGTTACACATGATCTTGATATGTATATTTTATGTTTACTTTGAATTTTTCTCTTAACTCTATATAAGTATTGACATTGAACATAAAAAATTGTAAACTTAATCTTATTTGTAATGTTCAACTCTTCCCAGAATGGATATAGTTCATCAATAATTGATAATATCAACCAGAGAAGATTGTAATCTCCTTTTCATAATTGTGATATTGTTTGTCTTATTATTTTATCAGAAGTTTTGAGTTAAAATTATAAAAATTAGGTGTTTTTTGTTCACTCTAAATAGAAAAGTTCTATAATGCTTGGCAGCCTCACTCCTTCCCAACTTGGAGCACAAGAACAACACTTTCTTTTGATATATTTCAGTATATAGATTGGAGAAAAACTATTGTAAATTTAAGTTGATGTTAAGGTAAAGTATGTCTAATTCAGAAACTATTTCATTAAATATTTTCTTTATTTCATTAAATATTTTCTTTGTTTTTCTTTTGTACTTCAAAGGAAGTTATGTTTACTTCCTGTTGTACCTGGAGGGTTGCTTTCAAGCTCATGCAAGTTTTCTATATGTTTATGAGAAGTGTGGTTTTGGAAAATTGGGATCTAAAACTAATTCATGGTTCTTATTTTGGAAAATATTACAAAAGTTCATTATTTCCCATAGACTAAGAGTATTTTTGTATTATGGGGATAAAGAATATCCTTATGTGATTTAATAACCCATTTTGTTTGGAAGTTCATAACATACGTACATATTTAGTTTAATTGTTTTGAGTTATTTATACTTCCTTATAAATTTTTGATAAAAAATGACGTTTTGTCTAGCAAATTATCCCAATAAGTGTTAAAAAGTGATGTAATTGTCGATATGCTTATTAGTTTGTAATAATTTATTAACTATTATTTTTTTTCATTATGTTCTCAAACTTGCATTGTTTTCAAAATAAGTTTACATACGCTATACAATTCTGTACATGTTATGAATCAGATGTGTTCATGCTATGTGCATGATTAAAATTATTATTTTTTAGATCTACCAGAAATGCAGAGGTTATAACCATTGCTAAATATTCATTATGCAAACTTGCAGCGGTTATAACCGCTGTTAAATACTCAAATTTCAGATTCATAGGGGTTATAACTACTGTTATATACCCATTGTCCATATTTGTAGGTGTTAAAATTGCTATAATATAGAAGAATTGTAGCGGTTAAAATCGTTGCTAAAATAAACGCTCTCAAAAACTACATCTAATGTAGTTTTTAAATAGTGCTACAGAAACCCACTACAGGAAATTCAGGCATTACCGGCTATTTTTTTCGGTTGTTAGTGTTAGATTTCTGGTAGTTTCGTAAAATACCGACGGTTTGTCGGCGGTTCGAAAACCGTCAAAATAAATTACATAGATAACGATTTCCGGTGGTCCATTTTGGGTGGTTAAACTTACCGATGACTTTTCAGCGCCCTAAACGACCAATAATATTTGGCGGTGCTAGCACAAGTGACCGTCGATTAAAAACCAGTGGCTTATTGGCCATCAAAATTGTCGGTGTTACTGAAAGTTCGTTAGGGATTTTAAGCCCTATGAACTTAGTCCCAAGCTAACCAAGAGGGGGGTGAATTGGTATTTTAAAAATTTCTTTTCACAAAGAACAAAAATCACATAAACCAAAATCACACCACGAGAAAAATAAATGCATAAATTAAAAGTGCGGAAGCAAGAAAACAATAACACAAAGATTTATAATGGTTCGGTCAAATTGACCTACGTCCACTCCTTGGAAGCACCATCCAAGTATTGCACTACAAACGTGACTCTCCTTTAGCCCCCACGGCTAGGCGGAGAAGCCCTCACAAAGAACCTCTTTTTGCCACCCCGACAAGGCAGAGAACCTATGTTCTTTTGCTTCCTCCTGAAGCTGGCAGAGAACCACAACCAGATGCTGACTCCTTACCTCTACCGACCCTTCCACGGACGAGAAAACTCTAGACGAAGAAGAAGCTGAGCGATCCTTGAAGCAACCCTTGTGAATCCCCTCACACAAGCTCCCCCTCACAAGTTCCTCTCTCTCTCCCTCTCTCTCTTTCTCTCCTCAAGGCCTTCTCAGGTCAAGGCAGCAGCAAAAAGGTTGTTCAAAATGTTAAACAAGAGCCCTTAAATAGAAGAGCTTCAAAGGAGCTCATTAATTGCAAGTTGCCAATGGCCGATCAATACAAATCTCAGAAGATCGGCTAGAGCATCGCCCTGAAAACAAACTGGATAATTTAAAATTGGCTTGATCGTCCGGGGCGATCTCACGATCGTCCGGGCCGATCAGTTCAAATCAGAGGAAAATCGTCCAGGGCATCGCCCTGAATTCGAGCTGGCTGATATTTATCGTCCAGAAGCAACTAAGGTTTTTGAATAGATCATCCTGGCTGATCCTGCGATCGTCCAGGACGATATGATCGTATCAATCATCCTTAATTACTCTCTTGATTTCCTGATCAATTAAGACATAATTTGTGAATATCGTCCAGGCCGATCAATGATCATCCTGGACGATTATTAAAAAATACAGAATACCTTTATTGTCTATGGCAGCAACTTCTTTCTGTTTTGAGCTTTTCGTCATAGCCGAAATGATCTATTAATGACGGCAGCCTTAATTAAGAATCCTTATTTAGACTTTCTATTTTAAGCCTGATCGTCCAGGACGATGTAAATATCGTCCTGGCCGATATGAGTAAAAAATAGAAATTCTAAGTCTCTCAAGTTTGTGTGTGTGTAGGGTTACTTAGCATCAATCTCTTTGACCATTACAAATAGACTCAAGAAGAGAAAAACAAAGTATAGACTGACTCAACCCTAGACCTACGCAATCTTGAACTGGCTTCGTTTGTTCGTCCGATCTTCGATTCCTTAAAAGTTAGAAGTAACAGGCAGTCCAAGAGAATCAATAGTGTTTGTCAATCATCAAAACAGAAGTCATGAAAATAGATTTGCAACAGTTACCGATAGTTAAATCTCCAGGTCACCGTCGGTTTATCGTAGGAAACCGCCGGTAAATCACCGGTTAATCACCGACGGTTACCAGCCATCAAAACTGCAGGTTTTATCGGTGGCTAAACCATCGGGTTACCACTGGTTGACTGCCGATGACCGTCACTGAACTATTGGTATTTACTGGCAGCTTTATTAAAATTTTGGATGCTATAATAAGCCATCAGGCATCGAAGTTCTTAGTGTCCACACTATTGGTTGGCCGTCAAAAACCTAAAGCATTTAAAAAAAAAATTTTGACAGCCTCCTCTTTATTTACTCAAATTTCTACAAACCTGCACAAAATAGAGAATAATTATCATAAATATAGGTAACACACCATTATAATCAACCTATAATAATAATCCAAAATCAACATATATAGCATTGAAATTAAATCCATAATAAATAAATAAAGCCTAAAAAGTTCATCAAAACAAATAAACTCATCAAACCAAATAAACTCTACAATGAACATAATATATAAATCCACAATTATTTGTCCAAGTCCTCGCTTTCAATGAACAAGTTCACCAAATCAAATGTTTAAACCATAAGCTCATCAAACAAGTAAGAGTACTAGTCATCCTCCGTGTCCTCGCAGTCTGGTGATGCATGTGTCTACCTCTTTCTCTTTCTTTTTTTGATTTTCATCTTTATAGGATCATAGCTCTATCTGCATCTCATTTTGAACCTTTCTCATCTCTTCGATCTCTCTCGTCAGTGCTATAAACCTCTTGCTTATAGTTTGTTCAACTCCATTAGGATCATGAAATGCTGATGTGGATGAACTGCCCTCATAAGCATAGCCCTTGCGAACCCAAGCCACATACCCTCCCCCTCTACCTTCCTCCAATAACTTCTAATAATATATGATACTCATAATACTGGATCGATCCTGAAGATGATCCCTCACTAGTAAACTGATGACTTTCTCGAACTCATACAAAAATCATCCTGTGAGAATACATCCATAAAATAAATTGATATTAAAATGAGATTTTTCTTATTAAATTTGTATTCCCAAACTCCAAAAATTATACTAACATGAGCTTTCTTAGCTTTCTCATCAACCCATTGATGGTCAGCTTGATGTTGGTGAGTTCTTGTATGTAACTCTAGTGGTGTTAGCTGCCGACCAAGAAACTTTTTTTAAAAATAGAAGATATAATTAAAATAATATACATATATTTATTAAATTAATTGAAAGCTTTTACTAGTCATTGTCTATATTCAGAATGAGGAATAGATCCACCAGTATGAAGGGAGCTTCCTTAATTACCACAATCAGATGCTCTATTATACTTATTCTACTCTCTTATTTTTGTGAACTCAGGGCTCACCCCAAGATCTGCCTATACACCCTCTCCAATCCATAATGAATGCTGCCAAAACTTTCTAATGTCCTTGAATATGTCCCTAAGACGGGTCGATACTCTCCTCTCAACTATGCATATGCAATCACCTAAAATCTTTCTATTAAAATACAGGCATAATAAATAATATTAATTTAAATGAAATAAAATATTTTAATTCATACTAAATAAATATACTTGAAATTCTCTAAATCACATATCCTTAATTTCCTTTGGGATCTTCTTCTATAATAAGTAAGGAGTATCATATTTGCTCCTTATGATGTCTTGAATTTTGTTGGTAGGTGACCTTAAGAGATTGAAGTTACAGATTAATTTTTTTACCAACAACATATAATATAATAAATTATAATAAATATAATAAAATAAAATAAACATATATATTGCCCTCAGGCTCAATGTATAGATGCTTATTTACTACAGCTGCAGGATCCCCAGCACCAACCTCTGCTTGTGTAGATGGTCCACCATGTTCTGGCTGCAGTGGATATGGGTTATAATATTGGTGGGGGTAAGGAGGGTAAGGGATGGTGGATGGACCAATTTGTAATACTGGTGGGGGTAATATGGATAAAATGGAGCTTCATGTGCCTGATATGGAGAGGAAAATCAAGGACTCATCGACGGAGGAGCGAAGTACCCAAGAAAGGGTGGTGGTATATCGGTAATAGGTGGATCTGACTAGCCCTAATCCTGTTCACTAGGGGACTACTTCTGATTTCTAGGTGGTGGTGGTGATGGTATAACTAGTGAAACTAATCTCTGCCCCACACTTTCATCAAGCTGTCTAGTTCTGTTAGGTCCAATTCTCAACTTTTTTCGAAAAACCTTTGAGGTGTAGGATCTAGGAGGATCATCATCACCTGAAGCCATCTATATTAAAAGAAGTAATTAGTAAATCATTGTAACATATAAAAATTAAATTGTAATGGTTATAGAGATTTGCTTACGTAAAAATAAAAAAAATAAGATGTAGATAAATTAGTTCTAACAAGTATAAAGAGTTAAAAAATACATAATAATGATTAACATTTAAAATAGATTTGATAAGAGACATTTAGAAAGAGAATGCTATGTTTATTAACTTAATTTCAAAAAATTACAATTTTATAAGTATATCACAATAAATTTAGTCAGAATAATAAATATTATAAAAACTACAATTCTATAATTCTAAATTACCAAAACTACAATTCTAAATTACAAAAACTACTCAAAATCAGAAATATTTTCATTGCTCTCGAGGATATTTTCACTTTCATCGTCATTCTCACTTGATGAGCTAGTTGAACTATTTATATCTTATAACTGTATTTTAATATTATGGTTGTAATTAGTATCTCCTCAATTTAAATAGACCTATAATTTGATATATCATCCTTTTAATGTGTAGTTGCTATAACATATTATTGATCAATTATCTCTCATACTTTTATTTTTTATGATAGCTAGCCAATCTTGTTTATCCCTACGACAACTAAGATATTTGCTGAAATAAACTTAAACAACTTGACTTGCTAATACAAATGGATTAAACTTTATATATCTTCTACTATATTTTACATCTACTAAACCATACGCAGGTTGAACCCTTATGCCTCTATTATGTACTAGATCATACCATTGATAGTTAAATAAACATATAAAGTTCTCATCTTTGGTCGGGTACTCCAAGTCAAAAATCTCATTTAGAATATCATAATAATCACACTTATCTTCTTCATGAGTACTTCCACTAATACATACTCCATAATTTTTCAAATTTTTCTTCCTTCACTCTACGACTTAGAATGAAATCTGAACCCATTCATTATATATATTAGCCATATGTTTACTTTTCGTATCGAGCCCTATGCTAGTGCTTGCAGACCTTTATCAAAACATTTATTATCAGCGTTATGTACCTAAAAAAAATTTTAAATGTTAGGGGTTTTAGCATTAAATAATATGTAATTTAAATAAAAATTTTAAAATTTAAGAGCTCACATAAGATCTAAACCAAGCTGAAAATTCATTTGCAACAACTTGCTCAATAAATGTAGTATATGTTAGAGGCAAATTATAGAGGATGATTGATATATTATTCTTACTCCTTTGTAAAGCATCTTCATTTTGTTTAGAAAAACATAGATCTTTGAAGAAAATGCTAAGCTCAGTCAATAGATTCGATATATAATGTGGTAATATACATATTATGATTGGAAGAAGAACCTCCATAATTATATGACAATCATGGCTTTTTAGTCCAAATAATCTTGCAGATTTAAGGTCAACACATCAGCTTAAGTTTGATCCATAGCCATCAGGAATTTTTAAATCTTTAAATCACTGATATATTGATCCTTGTTGCTCTAACATGGAAGAATAAGATGCTTTGGACTTCATTATTTTGCCGTCGGTAATTATTACTAACTCTAGATTTTTTCATATGTAATACTCTTTAATGTCCATCATAAATTTAACATTTTCCTTATTCTTACCTTTAACATCCATAATTATATTAAAAAAATATTATCCAGAAAGTTCTTCTCAATATACATAACATCCAGACTATGCCTTATCAAATTTGTTCTCCAAAATGATAATAATCATAAAATATTTTTTTTAATCCAATTATATGAACATCATATTATGAAAATTGTGACTTTGATAACATTAGAAAATCAATAACTGATGAAAAGTCAGAAAGTCTTTGTAGTATATCATCACTACTTAATATGAGTGGAGGAGGTGACATCTCAACTCTATTTTTAATGAAATACTTCTTTATTCCCTCCTAAATGGATGATCAGCAGATAGGAACATATGATGATAATAAATTCCCTCCATATTTTAGTGTAAAATCTTTAGTATTCTCCATACAGTAAGGGCAAGCTAATTTTCTTGCTGTGTTTCAACCAGACAATATATCATAAGCTAAAAAATTGCCAAAGGTCCAAAGCAATACAGCTTGAAGGAGAAAATTTTATTTGGTTAAGATGTCATATGTGAGGACACCTTCCCATAATAACTTGAGATCATTAATTAATGGTTATAAAAAATATCTATTTTTACTTTTGGATTATGCGGTCTATGAATTATAAGTTTTAAGAACATGTACGTGGTATTCATATACATTTATAGTGGAAGGTTGTATGGTGTTAGTATAACTGGCCAACAAGAGTACGGTGAAGCTACTTAACTATATGGGGTAAAATCATCAACATATATTTCCATTCTTATGTTATATGGTTCATCAGCAAATAAAGCATGTACTCGATCCAAATGTTTCCCACACTTTATCATCTAATCGATGAGAAAGAACATCACTATTTGTTAATTTTTCCTTATGTCATCTCATATAACCTACTGAACTCATTGATGTATAGAGCCGCTGAAGTCTTAGAATAATCAATAAAAAAAAATAAAAGGGAATATGGAATATCTTTACGACATTATTTTCTCTAGTTTGACTTAAACTGAGGTGCATTATAGGTGGGACAATAAACTTTTGTTACATCATCTTTGTAGTATAACATATATCCATTGATATAATAATCAATTTTTGTAGTAATGAGACCCAACTTGGATTTTAATTTCTTATTCGGTATAAATTTGAAGGAATTAATTTGTCCGTTGAATTAGTTTCCTTGAGAAGACCAATGAAGAAATTAAAATAATCACAAGAAATATTATATTTAGTTTTTATACTTAACATCCTCACTACAATCAATAATTTTGAATGAGTTTTGCAACCTTTCCAAATTTATTTTTAAGCTACATGTAGTAACTCAAAGAATTTTTTAGTTTCTATATTTGGTGGCTCTTCCACAGTAGCCCTTAAATTGGGACCTACTACATCAAAAATAAGTTTTTCATATGGTCTAGTCATTTGATATTCATCAAATATTTTCAAAGTTGTGGATGGACCGATATGAGTATCTCTGTGTGGCTCATACTCACCATGTGAGGTCTAAATCTAGTAGTCTGAAATAAATACGATATGATATAAATCAACCTTCACATTATCAGGCTTGAGGAATGCTTAATTTTTGTGCTTTGAATATGTACATCTAAACATTTCATCGAATTTAAAGGAAGATAGTTGAGATGCAACTTGAATAGAAGTCTCAACTCCCTGTATAAATTCATCTCTTACTCCTCTTCAACCCGGTAACAATATGTTATACATCCATCAATATCTCTCTTCATGGATAGTCATTTGGACGTTAAATCAAATATTTTCTTACATAATTATAAAATCAATTATTAGAAGATATGCAGAATGAACAAGGGTACATATTTTACTTTTAAACAAGTGTACTTTACTTGAATTAAAATGCATTCAACAACCATCCAATAAATATAAATAATACAAGATAAATAATTTATGTGACAAAATGGAAAACTCCGCTAATGACTCATATCCTATCTCTAAGGGTAAATCCACTCATCCTCCTGAGCATCCTCATCTCTACAACACTTAGCTCAGTATTATGCTTCTCTTTTAATGGCCAACATTCAGCACCATAAAGTATTTTAGGTCTCACCACCGTCTTTATAGAATTTTCCCTTAAGTTTGAGGGAGACTTTTCTATCTCACAATAATCTCGATGCAATAGAACCAAGATATCTAAAACATGTACTCTTATTAATGACTTGATCACCCAAAGTCACAATCTCCTTACTAGAATCTATTTCTACTAAAAATTGCACTTCATATATTAAATTTTAGATATATACAAAGGGAAAAGCTTTAAACTCTAAGGTTGACCTCCATAATTAAAGTTTACCTTGAACTCCCTCTATAGACTAATCAATAAGAAGAATATCATGAGCAAAAAGCAAGCACTAATGTACATTCTCTAAGGTTCACTTCCATAATTCAAATTTACCATGAACTCCCTCTCTAGTCTTATCAACAAGAAGAATATCATGAGCAAAAATCAAACACAAAGGTACATCCTCTAAGGAAAAGCAAACTTCAAGGTATAGACTCTAAGGTTGACCACCACGTAATAGTAAGAGATTTCTCAAATCGCTTAACAAAGAGACTCAAAGCATATACTCATTTGCTTGCAAAACATAACACAACTTTATTTCAAAACTAATACAAGCAAAAAGAAAGCCATAGGGATCATTTTTATCATGTGTAAATACATAAACTTGCATAAAAGGCCATAGATATTACTCTACCAATCAATGAATAACTTGCAAATGCATGCTTAAAAGTATTGTACCTCAAAGGGACATATGATTAAAATATCTACTAGTACAAGAGACCTAATGCTAGTTGGTTATAGTCATGAAGTATTTGAAAAGCCACAGAGGGATCATTTGTATCACATGCAAATACATAAGTTCTAACCCAAAACTCATGAGCTCATTAGGGATATGTAAGAAATGAGAAGTAACTACACTTTCTCAATATCTTTGCTTGGTTAAAGTGTATGACATTTCTTAATAGGCATTACTACAATCACATGGTATGCATGTTAAAAAAAAAAAAAAGACACAAACAATCTCATAGTCCTCCAAAAATTCACACCAAAAATCTTGAAGTTTATGCAACATAAATCAAGAGAAAGATCTCACATACCAACCATTCATTTCTTAACCAATATGAGCCAACAAAAGCAACTCCATCGACATCTCATGAAATCATTCTTTCTACCATTGGCCATCACTACTTTTAGGGAAGTTACCAACAGCAAAGAGGAGAGACCGCGACTAGGGTAGAGGAGGTGGACGAGTCTGACAGCTGGAGAAGATGTTCGGACTCTTCTAGGGCGTGTGACTTCAAGGAGACAGGAAAAGAGAGGGGTTCGGCTTGGGTTTCCTAGAGCGGGTAGATTGAGAGCTTGCTTGGCTGCCATAACGGCCACGAGATTGTTGGCTGGAAAGAGGTTGTCAGCGACAAGATTCCAGCTCTCAGATGCATGATCATGAGAGGCTGAAGGAGAGTGGAGGCGAGCATTTGTAATTATAAAAATGCAAACAAGTGAAGAGGAAGGCTCGGGATGGCTAAATTTAGGGCAATTCTCGGCAGCTTTTTAGAGATTTATATCGCCGAAAAAACATTTAATTAAAACCGGCATATTTGGTCACCGATAAATGTGCCGGTATAAAATAAAATTGGCGCCCTAGCCATCGGTTTCTATACAACCGCTAATTCTAGTGGCGGTTTATTCAAAACAGCTATTTAAGACTGTCGGTCTAACCGGTAATGGGCACCCGTAATACCTGAATTTCCTGAAATGGCTGTTTGTAGCAATAACGAATACGGTGGATGTGTAGGCGGTTTAAGAACTGCTGCTACAAAACTAGAAGATTGTAGGTATTTTAATAGTGTTATAGGATAAAAAAAGGGCTTTGAAAGCACGTTTCAATAGTACTCTAGCAGTAATACGAGTAATGATCAATAAATAAAACATAATATTTGTATCCATTATTATTATTTGTTAAAACCCACTTATGGGCCTACGCGTTAATATCAAAAATCGATTACAAGGTTCTTAGAAGGACCCTCCAGCTGACTACGCTCAGAAGAGCTACAATCAAAAAGAAAAATAAAGCCTACTAGCCCGTGGAATCCTTTTTCTAATAATACAATAAAGCATATAATTAAAAACTGATTTGCAGAGCAATAGTAACCCAAAAATCGGAAGTGAGGGATTAACTCATTCAGCATAAACTTCCTGCAAAAACAGAAGGCACAAAAGAAAATGCAAAGGAAATAACTAGTAGAGAGAAGTTTGCATACTTTGAGGCTCCAAAACTCAGACATCCAAATAATCCCTGCAAAAAACTCTCTCCAAAAATGGTAATTAGATAAGTAATAATTAAGATGAAATATAGGAGAATTGGATCTTAATTCTAACATAATAATTAACAGAAAGAAACTTGATGCCTCGACGGATCCAACAAGCCCAAGTAAAATAGGTAATCACCTTACTAAAGGAAACATAAAATGATGGATAACCTAACATATACTCACAGTAGAAGTCATTAACACAAGATTCAGCAAAAGAACTCAACTAACTCCATCTACACCAAAAACAGATGGTAGGAAACCCATCACACAGGCAAGAAATTAGTCAAAAAACAAAAAACACCCAACAGCCCAACAAACCAACAAACCCAACAGTTTGAGTTCATAAAAAATGATAAAGGAAGGCATCATATATTCTAGAATATAAGTTAATCACCTTACTAAAGAAACATATAATAATAACCATATACGCGTTAATATCAAAAAAGGATTACAGAGTCCTTATAAGGTCCCACCATCTCACTAACGCTCTAAAGAGCTACAATTAAAAAGGAAAAACAAAACCTAAGAGACGATAGGTCCTTTTTCTATGATTACAAAAAGAACAAATTAACAAGCTCGGGCTGTGAAGAAACAGCACCCAAAAAAGGAAGAGCAGATCATAGATCCCTTTCAGCTCATTCTTCCTGCAAAAAACAAACAACTCATAGGAAACTAAAAAGGAAAATGGAATAGAGATTACCTTGCTGTCATTGGAGCTCATAGTTCTCAGAAAATATGGATGTCTGCAAGATAGACTCCCAAAAATAGTAAGAACACAAGGGACTACAGTAGAAGAAAAGAGCCAATTAGACATAGAAGGGAGAATAAAGTCAGCAAAATACATGAACAAAGACAAGAACTTCCGCATGGATGCAATAAACAGAAATAGCCAGATAAAAACCAACACAGCTAAATAAACCCAAACAATACAACACTTCCCTTGCCAAGCCCAGACCAAAAGGCGATCAAAAGGCCAACCCAGAAAACCCCAAAGCATACCAAAATTCACCGAGAAAATCCTGCCTAACCCAAAAGTCAGGCGAAAACAAACCTGGATAGTCCAGAAACTATCCCAGCCTAAACCAGGAGACAACCTGCCAAATAACAAAGCCTCTAAATTCAAACACATAAAATCATCCAGCCACTGAAGACCCAGAAATAAGAGAGCCCAGCAGACCAGCAAAACCAAATGCCGAAACACAAAAAACAGGATAATCAGACATCAGCAGAAAACCACATAACAAGCCAACACTACAGAGACCACCAAAAGACTCCAGGCAAAAAACGCAAAAATCTCACCCATGCCTGATATAAGGGAGACCAATTTTGTCCAAAGAAATCATGCCTTTAAGAGGGGAAGGCAGATTAGTAGTAGGCAGCTCTTGATAAGAAGCCAAAACCAGAACCATACTTAGCCCAACCAGTCCGCACAAATATTACCTTCATGGTAGATATGGGATAAAATAAAATTAAACTTAATCAGCAACAATTTAATTTTTCTAATAATGTAAAAATCCTTAGGAAAAACCGCATTTATAGAAGATATGGCATGAATAGCAAGTTTAGAGTCCACTTCAATTAAAACATGCTGGAAACCCATTCTCATACAGATGTTCAAGCCATGAAAAATACCCATTAACTCAGCATTAAAAGCAGAAGAAGTAGTAAAACAGGACCAGCAAAAATACAAAATAGGATTACCATGCACGTTCCGAATAATACCTCCAAATCCCGCAGCTTCCTTCCCAAAGGACCCATCCGTATTCAACTTAACAAAAGGAGGGTCCGGTTTGAACCAATTCACAATCCGATCGACCTTAATAATATTAATCCCATTGAGATCAATCCCAAAATAAGTGGCCATGCGATTGCTGTTCTTAAATTTTTTTTGAGAAATAAGATTAACAACAATCAGCCTTAACACTTTAGTCCCAACATTATTAATAATCTGAGTAGCCCAAATTTTAATGTTATTATGCTTAGAATCATTCCTAGCTTTCCAAATATACCAAATAATCAGAATAGGAATTAAACAATTAATATGGTTTTTACCTTTAGCAAACCATCTCTTCAAAATATCCGGCAAACACTGATGAATATTGAAATTATCCATATCAGCAAGATTAGAAAAGTGGCACCAAACCATCCGGGCAATACTACTATTAACAAACACATGTTGAGAACTTTCAATATTAAAACAGCATTGACATTTGGAAGCAAACTGAAAACCTTTCTTAAATAAATTGGTATCCACGGGTAAGAACTCTTTAAGGCATCTCCAAGTCAACAAAGTATAGGATAAGGGGATCATCTTATGCCAAAGAAAACCATAAATATTAGACACATCCCCTTTAATCCTAATATTATCCCAAACATTCTTGGTGCAGAAATTACCAGAAACAGATAAATTGAACATGATATTATCAACAATATTAAGATTCATAGGAATACTAACAATTTTTTCAGCAATGAACTCAGGAACCACATTACAAAGTTTAACATAATTCCACTCACCATTAATAAAGAAATCACTAACTTTGATATTAGCTTTGGTGTGAGTATTAAGAAGACAATCAATCGAAGCACAACCCATCCAGTTATCTTGCCAAAAGGACACATCACCCTTCCCAAGACCCCATTGAATAAAATTCTCCGCTTCCCATTTGATTTTACAGAGTCTTTTCCACACCGGAGAATCAGTAATTTTATAATGGCAAACAAGGGGGTGAAGATCCTTACAATACTTAACCTTCAAAAAATTTGCCCATAAACTATTGTTAGCTCTAAAACAAAACCAAAGCTTATGAGAAAACACTTTAGCAGTATCAGAAACAGACTTACAACCAATGGATCCTTCATTAAAAACACCACACATTTTTTTCCAAGAAGTCCACTTAATGCAAGATTTAGTATCCGTGGCACCCCAAAAAAATTTATTAATCATATTCTCCATTCTCTTACAAACCGTAACCGGAGGTTGTAAAGTATGAAAAAGAAATATAGGAATCGAATTGAGGACACTTTTAATTAAAGTTAATCTACCACCAAAAGAAAGAAACTTAGAAGACCAATTAAGAATTTTTTTTGAAAATTAGAAAAAATAGTTTCAAAAAGAGATATTCTTTTCCTGCCTTTGTAAAGAGGAGTTCCAAGATATTTGATAGGCAAGGAAGACGGGCAAAAACCACAAACTCTTTTAATTCTAGCCTGTCTGTTAATATTCACAGAATTGCTAGTAATAAAATTACTCTTGTTTCTATTAATGTATAACCCACTAATCCTTTGAAGAATTTAACGACTTTAATACTTCTAAATAGAAGCATTCGAAAAATGAAAAAATCAAAAAAGTAAGATGAGTTATAGGAAAGCCACCAAGAGTTCTAAAATTTTAGGATTTAACCTGAATAAATTCTTTTATATTCTAGCCTAGTGGGATAAAAAAATTGTCTAAATTGTTGTTTTAAACTATTAATGTATAATTAATTGATAAGACCCACTAATCCTTTGAAACTCATTTAAAAAGAGATGTAACACTTTAGGCAAAATTAAAGCTAATCTCGACGCAATAACTTTAGCAACAAGTTTATTAAAAAAGGTGCAAAGGCTAATAGGTCTAAAATCATTCCAAAAAGACGGGTTATCTTTTTTAGGAATAAGAACAATATTAGTAGCCTTAAAGTATTTAGGGTAAGGATTTCCCCTAAAAAAATCCTGAACCGCATCAATCACATCCTTTTTAATAATATCCCACATATTGATGAAAAATTTAGTAGTAAAGCCCTCAGGACCAGCAACAGACTCCCCATTCATATTATTAATAGTATTCCAAATTTCTTCCTCTAAAAGAAGGCAAGTAAGCAAAGTATTATCAGTATCATTAACAATGCAGGGAATCAAATTAGAAACATGATGCTCATTCGAAGGATTGTTCCTAACGATCAATTAAAAATTTTCTGTAAAATGATAATTGTAATATTTAAAATTTAAATTTATTTGTGGAGAGTAAGATAAAATATTGCTAAAATAAAGATATAATCTAAAAAAAGTTTAATAATTTAGTGTTTAAATTAAATATAATTATTATTTTGATCTTAAAAAAACTTAGTTTTTAAATAATGTAATTATTCTAAATTATACTAAATTAATTATTTTAAATAAATAATTTAAAGTAAAACCATTATAAATTAAATTTAATTATTATGAATTTTATTAAGTATTATATTTTTAAATCAAAATATGCAACTACATTATAAATATTTTAAACTTAAATAAATAAATGTGTATAGTTGAATGTGTGGTGTGTGTAATTATTAATATATTAACTATGTTAAATAATACTTTCAGTAGTACTAATATAAAAATTAAATAATAATCGGTTATTTCTATATTT